>JARHVA010000425.1:3642500-4242500 GCA_037957365.1 Torreya grandis | reverse complement strand
CTATATGATGTGATTAGGGCCTCAATGAAATCCAATTTCATCACATAATGAAAACAATAGTCAAGTAGATCAATAACATAGGTAATTAGGGAAAATATAAGCCCCTTGTACCTAAATATGACTATATAATGTGAGACAAGGCTAAATTTGCCCTAATTTTATCATAGATTGAGATATCTAATTGATTGTTGTAATAAGTAACATGGTTCTAGAAATATTAATCCACATGAACCTAATTTCAATCATCTATGATGTGATTTGGAGCTCAATTGACCCCAATGTCACTACATAATGAGGCAAATAGTCAACTCATTCATTCAAGGAGGTAATTAAGGCTAGTTTGAGCCCCTTCAACTTACATGCAAGAGTAGGATGTGACATACAGTTAAATTAACTTTGATTCCACCATGAATTGATCCAATCAGTTGATTAGTGTATTTAGATATGTGATTTGGTCTAAATTGATCCATGTCAACCTAATTAATAGATTACTCAATTATGTATGATGTAAATTATTTATTAATCAACCCCAATTTTAACACAAATGAAATCAAGGAGGTGGTAAAGGACAATATGAATTCTTTGAATCTAAATACAAATATAAGATGTGATTTGGATATAATTAAGCCATGGAAACCTAATTTTAACTATATATAATGTGATTTATCCATCAATCAACCCTAATTGCATCATTTAATAAATTAAATAGTCCATTGCCTCAATCATAGAGTTAATCAAAGCCAATTTGAGTCCATTTTAAACCTAACTACAACTATAAGATTTGATTGCAAGCGCAATTAAACTTAATTTTATCATTTTTTGAGCCAATTAGTCAATTGATGTGATTTGGGTCAAATTGAGCACAAATAGATTGTATAAGATGAAATTTATGGAAAATCAACCTTTATTTTATGAAAATTTCAAGCAATTATTTTAAAAAAAAACATATAGAGAAACCCTTGAAAAAAAAGTATAGAGAAAACTTGAATAAAAGGTGCCTAAAATATGCAAATAAAATGTTTATGTGTTATAGTGTGTACATGTTCCTTGTATAGCTAACATAATCATTTCTCAAACACTTAAATTTTAATTATTTCGATATTTTTGTCCCCTTTTAATTTCTTTGCATCATTATGTGCCCTACACTGTGGAAAACAAAAGGTATCATGTTTTTTTTGGGTCCCCACCCTAAAAAGATATCATGTTTGTGAGGAAAATTTTTAAGCACAAAACACCATATAATTACAAGTGTCAAGAGAAAAATAAATAAAATGAATGTAAATATTTTATGCAAGACAAGGTATATATATACTATAACCAATGAACCAAATTTTGTATATAATGATGAAATGAATAATGACAATGAATGTTTATAAGAAGGTTCAAAACAAGGAATTTTAGGCCTAATAGATTCCATGATTAAATATTATGATGCATTTGATAAGAAGGTTGTATATTGCTTGAGGGATAAGGCTCCTAAAAACTTGAGGTTGGCATTTAACATGGCCATTCAAATTGAAAATAATATAAAGAATGTGGGTAAACCTTTAAACAAGAGAGCTGATGTGAATTTGGTCAATCCTGTAAAGACTCAGTCCACTAAGGTAACCAACCTTAAGGAGACTATTAAGACCTTGGTAATTGTTGTCAATGAAATGTCCTATATGCTGGCTAAAACTGAGAAAGGGCTACTTCATGGGTCTACAAGTCAAGAGAGAACTCAAAATTAGAATCAAGCACAAGGGAGACCCCTTTTCCATATTAGAGATAATGATTGAGAGAAGAGGCCTACCTGAGATGAAAGAACTAGCAGAAATTAGAATAGAGGAGATGGGAAAGATGTTCTTGATTGGTTGAATGCCAAAGTTAATGTTGTATATTGTGACTTTGACATTGATTAGTGTGATACGTGTTTCCTCCTGCATCCTCCTTGTGATACTGTTGAATGAATTAATGAATATGTAGAATAACTTGAGTCTACATCTAAAGATGTTGAGATATTGATGTTTGATTATCAAATCTCTTGAAGTAAAATGTTTGCCTCCACATAAATATTGAGTGCTACCACTTTTGATTAGTTTTGGAGTGTAGTATAAAAGGTATATATCCCAACTCTCAAAGTTGTTTATGATGTAAACATGACACAAGCATATGAATGACCCAATCATAATTATGCATTTTTATGATCTATGATGATTATGAAGTATGATGGGGGAATTCATTCAGTTGAGGACATGCATCTGCTAATTAATGCAACAATTTCCCAAGAGAAATAGTATAGTTTGCGAAGTAGGAAATAAGGTACTACTCCTTAGGACATTACACCTATAAATCCAAGGGCAGGGGATGCAAGTAAGGAATTTAATAAAGTTAAATATGTCCCTATTCCTTCCAATTAGCACATATTTCCCAAATTATTAAACAAAGAGGTGCTCAATCCAAGAATAGAGAACCCATTTTATCTAGTATTCCTAAGGGTACAAATGATGTAAGACGAAATCCACCCTTTAAAACTTTAGTTAGGAATGATGGTTTATCTCAACCTATTTCACATGTGAATTTGAATAATTATATTTTAGATGAAAGTGTTGTCACCCTTCCTATGGATACTCCCCTTGCTAAGTATAGCATCTATGATATGGCTCAAGTGTTGAGCCAACTGAAAATCACTATGCCACTTGTTGAGTTATTACAAATACTTGAACATAAAAAGAGGGCATTTGAGTATTTAGAATTTAGTGATAATGCAACTACAAATGAAATTATTTAACCCCAAACAATCTTGGATGATGATGAAGATTCTGTTGGTTGAATATTTTTTCGATCAGCATACTGATAAACAAAATAGGTCTAATCAGCCAAAGTAGGAAGACTGGTCATCCAAATGTGCAGTTTTTACCACATCAAAAGGGGACTAATCCCTCCTCTCATCAAGGGGAGGTTCCCTATAGATATGCTAGATATATATATATAAATAGAAAATAATACTCAAGGGTAGGACAAACCATCCATATCTCTTTCTTCAGAGATGATGTGTACGGATCAAAGGAAAAACTCAAGGGAAATGACAGAAAGCACTCATCTTCTTTCAGAAGTACTACTCAGTAAACCGAAAGAATACTCTTGGTAGTAACAGCAAAATGTAGCAAAGGACGTAATAACTAGAAAATTGAGATGTAGTACAAAGTCTCCACTTGAATTGCTCAAGAGTAAGATACGAAGGACAATGAGGGCACAAAGTCATCCCAAGGTCTTTTACACAAAAATGAAAAGAAAACACACTAAAAGGCAATTATGGGGTCACAAAGTCTCTCCACAGTTGACTCTTCAGGACACCTTCTTGACTACTTTCACTAATCCTACTTGTTGAATTAAAGGAATAGAAAATATATTAAGGAAAAAGACATAAGAACAGTTTCCCCAACAACAAAGATATCACAGCACAAAGTCTAAAAAGTCCCTTGCTTTCTTATTCCAATAACAAAATATGACCAACAAACTGAGCTCAAAGTCTCAGTAATGCCTTTCAATTTGGGCAGAGTTTCATTTTGATTGTCAAAAAGAGATGTATTTACAATAAAAGAGAGTCCCTTATATAGCCTCTTCAAGAAGGACTCAGGAACAATAACACATCATGTTACATTGAAATTTGTTAAGGAGACAGGCTGGAATTTAGGGGAATCTACCCATTTTTTTTTCTCAATGCAGATAAACAAGTCATGCTATTGAAATTTTACAACTTTCAATGTCCACTTGGCGATCTGATCCTTCTTCATCATTCCTCCTTTTTTGGTTAATTGAATTGGGTCCTTGATTCAATGTGATACTCTGTTCCTTAATCAATTTCTGCTAGTCTTGGCCTTAAAGCCTTTGAATGCATTCAGGACCGTAGATTTAAATCTACAAGGATCAACGGCTATTTTATGAGCTTTGAAATTGATGTTCACGCACCCGTCAATATGCTTTCAACAGCTAGTTTGTTGTTCTAGAATTTGACGTCTTCGGGCACGTCACCCCTTGGTCTTTCTTTAGCTTTCCTATTTTGCATCCTCCCAAAGGGAAGGTGACCCTTCAGCTTTGAGAAATCTCTTTTAATTTGGTAGTCGAGAGTCCCCCACAAGGGCACCTACCCTTCAGGGTCCTTCAGCAGCTTTTTCTTCGGAGTCTTTCACAGACATCCCCGCGGACTTTTTCCCCGAGCTTTCTCTGCTGACATTTTCCCTAGGCTTTTTCCATGGGCATTTTCTCGTGGACAGAAAGTCCACATAAATTTCCCACAGACAAAAAGTCCGCAGAATTGTTCTGATCACTTTGCCTTTTGTCTTTGGAAAATTCCTTCGATTTTTCCTCTCGTAGCTGCTTTCCCAAATTCTTTCAGACTTTTTGTATAAAGGAATTCCTTTAGACAAAAGTCTAAAAGAATTCTTTCTTGCCTTATTCTTTTTCAACTGCCTTAAACAAAAATTTGAAAGAATTTACCTTTGCGGCCTTCTTTGAAAATGACCCTTTCGAAGGGTACTTTTGTCGACCAAGTGCCCTCTACAAGGGCACTTGTCCTTTGAGAGGATTCTTTGAATTTTTGCATTGAACCGCTCCTTTGAACTGACTGAGTGAACTGTTTGATTGAACCAAAGCATTGAACCGCTTGGTTGAACCAAGCCAATGAACCAAGCTTTGAACCAAAATGGTTCAAGGTGATGAACCTTTTGATTGAATCAAGCCTTTAAAGCACTCCTTTGAACCACTTCGATGAACCAAGCTTTGAACCAAAGCCGATGGTTCAAGCCAATGAATCGATTGAATGAACCGAAGCATTAAACCAATCGTTGAACCAAGCTTTGGTTCAATGGTTCAAATGAAGCCTTTGAACCAACTGACGAACATTTGATTGAACCAAAGCAATGAACTTTACTGATTGAACTTCTTAGTTGTGTTGAGAGCTTTTAAACCTGTTGAACCAAATGCATTGAACCTGTTCGTAGAAGACTTTTGAACTTAACTGTAGAAGTCTTTGAACCTGGAAGTGATTTGAACTCTTGTTGTTGATGCTTGCCGATGGACATTTTTGATTGAACCAAGGTGCTGAACCAATCCCTAAAAATGACTAAGTGTTGGAAACTGATTTTTTTGATTGACCCACTTGCAGAAGCCTTTGAATCTGTAGAAATGAACCTACCTGCAGAGTCTGTAGAAACCAAGTTTGTAGAAATCAACCTGTAAATCCCATTAAACTTGGCCTGTAAAGTCTATAGATTCTTGAGAAGTTTGAAAAATGAGGAATTTGAATGTCTAAGACAAATTTCAGAAAGGAAAGAGACAGTTTTGGTCTGTAAGACCAAAATAGTTCAAATGTTGTCCCAAAAATGAGTAATATTTTTGGGGGACAACAGATTCAAATGAGGTTATTGAATCAACCCTAAAGGTTTATTTGGGGACTACATTGATACAGAGTCAGTTGGATGTTGATTTATTTTACACAACCCTATTGATTAATGGCTTAATTATTCACAATTATATGGTTGATTTTGAATCCTCTTGTAATGTGATTCCCCTAGGTGTCCTAAATCAATTTGGAGTAAAAATTACATCTATATTGGAAAGTGTTATGCCATGGACTCATGAGAGGTTCCAATTATTGGACAAGTCAAAATATTGGTAGTGCAATTAGTAGTTCACCCAGGTAAGTTTTTGAATATGGATGTGGTAGTTATGGGCTACCCACATTAGTGGGGGATGTTGTTGTCATGAAAATTGGCTTCCAGCATGGGTAGAAGTGTGAACATGGAGCTTTCTTACATCACCATTCCTTTGGAGGGTAAGATGATCAAAATTCATAGAGATCCTAAGATATTGCATGTAATTAAGCCTTAGGTGGGGTAAATAGTAAAAGGGGTGGCAAATGATTTTATAAAAGTGACTTTGATCACTTTTCGTGGTGATTGACCTTTGGAGGAGAGGTGAATGTTATAAATGTGGGGACCCCACTCTTTTGGTGGGTTATTTAGAGGTCACAGGAGGTAGAGATCATTATGGCATGGTGATATTTTTGTCCATCATTATTTTTTATAAAAACAATATTATAGGGAGATATTATTAAGGAGATTATTTTATTACTTAGTTACATACCTCGTATTTTCTCTAATTAAAAATGAAAGTTTAGGCATAGTTTTAGGTGTCCAAAACCCCTCAAAAGTAAACCAATTTTATTTTTATCCTTCCTTGTTTGGCCCACATTTCCACTCTTATTCTCTACTCAAGGATCAATTATCAGTTGATCTTGATGTCCTCTTATTATGTTTTTAAATCACATATATTTTTGAAATTCATGTACTACTTTCTCTCAATGCATTTTTAACTATGACTGACATCTTTTATATTGTGCATGATATTTTCAACATTAGCGATGTTCTCAAAAGGGGATCATATACTCATACCACAAAAGTAGTATATTCTACTTGAAAGTATTCAAGCTTATGAGATGGGTGAATCAAGAAAAATGACTCATTTACCTTAAGATACTCATAAATTACTAACCACTAAGGTGTCTATAGATACTCATCCTAAGCAAACACTTCAAGTTGAAAAAAAAAATCATCCACGTAAACAAGATTTAACAATCACATTATTCATGGGCAATGATATTTTTTAGCATAACCATGTAGACCCCACACAAACTAAAAGCACTTGTGATATAAGATGTTTACAACAACTTGGATTGGACCTAAAAGGCTTACAAAACAAATGAGATTGGAAAGACTCCTTAAGTAACATAATAATACCAATAGTTTGTAGTCTCAAAGTGATTCAATCAAAGGTTTGAGTTATGCCATAAAATATCAATATTCATTCACATTGGGAACTCTTTAGTTATAATGTTATGAACTCTACTAATAATATCTAAATATTATTGCTTGAGGATTCATGTAGAAAAGGTGAGGCAAGATTAACATTCATGGGTTTTGAGTGAGGTAATATTGTTGATTCACTTTTAAAATACCTTCTTTATTAAAATATAAGATTACATCCCATTTGATGTAACTTACACCTTTGGGGCAATTACTAGAAAATTTTTTGAATGTGGAATTGATATTTTGTTATGCTTACGAGTATATAAATTTTGTAAATCCTATCATCCATGCATTACATTATATAACTTAATAAACAAATTATAATGTGTATTCTTAATTATGTTAAAGATCTAAATTGGTAACAGATACAAAGAAGATTTGAGGTATGCAACATTATTTTCAAGGTAAACACTATGGCTTTTTATAGACCTGACATTTTTGGTGAGCATAATTCAATTTTATTTTTATTTGGAAAAGTATTTACCTAGCAAAGCCATTGTGAGATGTTCTTTACTGGATTGTTAAAGGGGAAATGGTTATGATGTTGATAAATAGACAAGGTTGGGTGGCAAAAGGTAGATTATTATAGGGAGTATCCACTGCATCATTGAGGTTGTTTATTAGCGTATCTTGATTTTATTAGGCTAGATATTCAATTATTTATCGATTCTTTGATTCTAATTTTTTAGTTTCTACTCGCATTTATCAAATTCCTTTATTTTAATCATTTGAGTTAGGGGATGAAGATGGATTCTGCCAAAGTTTGATTTTTTATTTATTATGGTGGATCTAATGTTTTTCATAAGGTTAATATTTTGGCAATTTTTTTTAATTTTTTTTTTATTTTTATTTTTTTTAAAGGCAGGGAGGGGGGTTGTTCCATAAACATTTTATGTGCTTTACCTATCTTTATAGGAATTAGATTTTGATTCTTTATAGAGTCAAATTTACATATTCTTAGGGATAAATGTATTCTTTCTTTCTTCCCATTCATTTTGTGCTTGCTTCCAAACTATTTTGTGATATGTTTGAAAAGTTTGCATAAGAAACATGAATTTTAGGAATGTTATCTCAAAAACTAAATTATCTCTTAGAAATGTTGTACCTTATTTTGTGATTATGGTGTACAAAATATATATGATTCTGATTTTAAGTTAGAGGAATAAATTACAAATAAATATCAATAATTAATTTTAAAAAATAAGGGAAAAGTAGACCTTATCCTAGGTTAAAAATTTAGTTTGATTAATTTGATGAGTAGAACCATAATAAAAAACCTTCCACAACCAAGAGGGAGAGATATAATTATAAATTCATAACACCAAATGACCAAAATATTGTATATCAAAAAATAACAGTAAAGAAACAACACACAAAATTTTAAAGCAGCAAGGAAAATTAGACCAAAGCATTTCAAAAATGATGGATGGTAACAATAGGAGGAAAGAACCCATTCAAAAAAGTATTCGTGTTTCCTAGCCTCAAGTTTTTGTTGTTAGTTGGACCAATTCCAATAAAAATTGGGCTCATACCCTGGGGAATAGAAGCATGATGAAACCTTAAACCTCTCAGCGATTATCTATTTTAAGTGGATTGCAATATCATTATATTCTATTAAAAAATATTTTCATCATCCTTTTTAAAATGATGAAAGAATTTAACTATTAAACTTGTGCATTTGCATGATAATCTACACCAAATTAAAAATAAAAATAAAATATGAGAAATAATTTTTTAATTTAATTTAAATTTTATTTAGTTTAAATTATTAAAATATTTATAATATTCTAATTTAATTAAGAATAGTATTTGATAAAGGTAAAAGGAAGAAATTGTCTCTGATATTTATGTTTGGAGGCATCTACAATAATAGTAGAAGATAGAAGATTTTAATATCATTCTCATACCAGTTATTATTTTTCATTTTTAAATTGAATATATATATATATATATATATATATATATATATATATATTACTCACATTATCACAAAAACCAATTTTTAAATATTACATAAAACCATATATTTTTCATTTTTAAGTTATTACAAAAAATAATTTTTAGTGACACTATGAAGATATTTAATGAGAATAAATTATACATAATGAAAAATATTCTACCAAGCTACACTAGATCAGATACATGGTCAAATTTATTTGATAATATCATATCTGTAAGTTGTAATTCTATTAGAACCTAATATGTGTTGATTGGAATTAGAGGTTTGGAACACCAGTCATCCATCCACTCTTGTGACTCACACTCATTCCAAATAAAGTCCATACATGCAGAATAGAAACATGCCAAATGTCTCATATGAATAGTCAAATAAATTGCATTTGAGCTAAGAATTGAGTGAAGCTCACTTGAACCCATTAGAGTCATAATCCTCATACTTTGCCAAGAGTTTTTCCTCCATTAACAAGAAATGTCTATGAATAGTAGGATTTGGTTGAGCAACATGACAGATTTTCTCATTACATCATTCAACCATGATTTTATATCTGTCAAATCATTACCCTCTTCAAATTACAACTCCTTCCTTGTAACGACTCTTTTTACACATGCTCTAGCACCGTCATGCTCCCTTTTTCCATGGTCAGCCTCAGTGAAACTCCAAATGTGTTCTATACTAGTGGTAACGTGCATCTTATACAACCAATAAACAATCCATGCATTTTTGAATCATGATGTATAATTGTCTGATGAAATGTAATGTTGATTTAAATTAATGTTCCTCTAACTCAACTATTCATATAAATTCTAAAAATAACCTGACACATACTCTAAATATTGTGATCGATCATTCCTAATATAGAAATGGCACTCCCTTAATATTTTTTATTGTTGTTTTGTACTATCAGGTACATGTATGAATGTTATATGCACAAATAATGGCAACTTATGATGAGTTTTAACATTGTAATTAAACTTCCATTTGTGGTTTGAATGTGTAATTTTTAACAAAGTCAACTACTAAAATAATAAATAAAAGTGAGAATGTATCCTTGCTTATCTTAAAAATTCATCCAACCATCTAGCTGTGTGTGTGTGCCTTACATTTTCATAAATAATTCTCTCTGAATTTGAATAAAAATTTAGAAACGGAGATATTTTTTATAATAAACACCTTTTAGATTCTTTACCATATTTTACTTGATAAGTCACTGATTTATATTTGTTTAAACCAACTAATTCTTATCTAATTGTACTTTTACTCTCCTCATGAATATAAGTTTTTATTTTTGTCAATCAACCACAAATGATATGATCTCCATCTAAACGTGATTTATTATAAAATAAATGTCCATCTGATCTTTTTCAAAAAATAGTTTGAATAAATTCCCTTGTTGATTTTGGTAGAACTTCAATGCCATACTCTTGTAAAATATTGTCAGTATACAAAGTACAATGAATATGGAAAAAACATCACAGTGCATTGAAAATTCAACGTGTTACCTACAACAAGTGGTGTGTGTGTGATTTATTTTTACATAAAAAGATTTGGTCATCTCAAAATATCTTTGAATAATAGAAATTTGTGGATGTTTTTACAAAAACTTGTTTGAGTCATATCCAAGAAATATTTCGGATATAGTTCATGGTTATGAGAACTAACTATTATTTTCATTGCATATCTTGCATTAGACAAAACTCTTATATTGTCTTTCCAAAATTGAGAAAGTAACTCTTTGAGAACATCAGTTATGGCCTTGTCCTTTTGTGGAAGTCTACCTAAAAATGCCTAGATCTCATTGGTATTAGGTTCATTAAGTATTTCAGGTATTTCAATTGCTTTCATTAATGTTTTTTTGTTTATATTAAGTGCTCATCTTATTTTTGAAAGCATTCATTTTTCCCTATTTGGCCACCTACTGTATAAGTTGTAAGTATATGTTGGGTAGCATTACAATATTTGGTACGTGATTTTGGGCCTAAAATATGATATGCATCATGTAGATTTTTCACAGTTTCATTATTTTAATCATCTATGTTAGATGTTTTTAGTCTTAATGTGTACATTATAGGTCTCATCTTAATCAATTTTATCAACAAAATAAATAATTGACATATTTAAATATTATATTCCTAATTATGAAAGAAAATATCCTAAATTTGTTGAGTCAATCTTTTTGATTGACAATCAAATATTTTGTTATGCATTGATTCTAAAATATTTTCATCTAATTCAATTAAGTATTTGGCTTTTCTATGCACAATTCTTGGAGGTGTTGTTAATGGTGGAATCTATTGAGAAGATGTTTCAAAATCATTATTACTTTCATTGTTTAGAGATGGGATAGAATTTTCTTCATTGTTTATTTCTTCATTATATATTTCCGTGAAAAATTCTTGATGGTATTGGAAAATGAATTCTTTGCTACAATGCTTCTTGGTATGTAAGCTCATCCAACATGTGTTCAGGATCTAATTTAGGATTTGAATCTAGATAATTCCACAATTATAAACAATTATCATGAAGATCATCCCACATTAAAAGTTGAAATCTAATCACAAGGTGATATGTATGAAAGAATCTTTTTGGCAAGAATGCTTTATAGCTAGTTCTATCAAAGTATCTCTCAAACCAACTATTTGTCATGGGATTCAAAGATATTTCATGTGGCAAAATCATTAATTTTGATAAGAGATTAAACTTCAAAATTATATCCAACATTTCCATTTGATGACATGACCAATTTCCTTTTAACAACTCCAAATTAAAAGCATTATTAGCATTCCACCAAATCCAGGTAATGTAATTTGCATGAGTAGCCAATAGAAAATTTCATTCAATTTGATTGAAACTTGATCAAAATCTCTTCTTTTTACATCTCTGAGTTGGATTAGATAATTCTATAAGTGATTGGAATGCCACATGGAGAGAGGTTATGAAAGCACTGACATACTACAAACAAACACACAAACTCCACAAAAAAAATTATATATAGGATCTACTATATCTTACACAACAGATTCTTTAACAGAGTGATTATTTATCACCCAATCAATTTTTTATATATTGTCAAAACATTCAATCATTATCATTCTTAAAAGATTAACTTTATAAATATACTTCTAAGATTGTAGTTGTGAAATATGTATCAATTATTTTTATTAAGGTGGAGTAAGATTGCCATATAGACTACATAGGCAAGATGGTCTTCTTCAATGTAAAAACACCTCTGACATAAACATCATATTCTAAAGTGATGTCATACGAATATAACAATCCAATATTCTAAATATCATATTAACATTCAAATTTTATAGAAGGGCCACACAGAGGTGATGTTGAAAGAGAGTTACAAATACCCATATGGGTATGTTGTTGTATGCACAGCCATGGATGAAGAGGCACTCAAAAGTGAGAGTCAATATTCCACCCACATTCTTCCTCCTTCTCGATTATTAAGACAGTGATGGTGAGCGTGCCATGGTTTGACAGGCCAGCAAGGATTGGCAAATACTGGCGAAGACTGATGAGATGACACCATCACACACGTCATTAGTGTGTATTTGTTAAACTCACCCCAAAATTTATTAATCCATTCATTAGATATATTATTTTTTAAGGATATATATTAGTCAATGGAATATAAATTTGCACTATATAAGACATTATGAAATAATTAATTCAAATAAATTTGATGATCCGATTTTTAAAGGAAAAGAAAAAGAAATCATTTGAGTATGATAATATCGGAGATACTTAAATTTTTTGTATTTTTATTTTTGTTGACAACTCAACTTCAATAAATTGTACAAATCCAAACATATATAGCTTAATAGTTTTACAATTTAAACACGTAATAGAAACTTAATAATTCTTTAACTTAAAAATATAATAGAAAATGATTTGCTTCCCAAATTTCAACCAAATAGAGATTTGAGAGTCCACTTATTTAAAATTTGATCTTTGTTTGTTTTAACCATTTAGAACTTTTCATAATTAAAATTTAAAATGCTAATGAAGCAAATAGTATTAAGAGGTTGTTTCTTAATACACTAAAGTTAAAACACTAAGGTTGTTTAATAATAGAATATATATGACACTAATGAAACAAACACAATGAACAATTAGAATCCAACATAAAACTAAGACTGAGTATAAGCATGTAAAATTTAAAACACTAATGCAACAAACAATATGCATAGCTTTATAGTTTTCCAAGGAGTAAACCACAAGCAACATGGGTGAGTGATTGCTTAAAAGTTAAAACACTAAAGTAATGGAAAAATATGAACATATTAAAGATCTAGGAGTAGGGGATTCAACATTCATTTGGAAGGGTATCAATTGTCAAACTAAGAAAATAGTAGATGTGAAGGCAATGAAGTATATTCCATTTTCTGAGAGGGAAGAAACAAAATAAATAGAATGATTAAACAATTAAACCACCCAAATATTGTAAAACTATTAGACATAATAGATGAAGATAATAGGTTAAATTTAGTTTTTGAATACATGGAGACTGATTTAAAAAAACTTCTTAGTAAAATAAATAATTCTTTGTCAGAGGATGAAGTTCACAAGTTTGTTTCTAAGTTTTACAAGTGCTTTCGTATATGCATAAACAAGGACATTATCACTATGATTTGAAGCCCATAAATCTTTTAGTCAGCAATGATGAAATAAAAATTGTAGACTTAGGTCTTGCAACTAATATACAAGAAATAAAATGAACAAGACAATCATTTCCCTTCTATGTTATTACATGACCATATCGATATTATAAATTGGTTGTACATTTTGATGCATGAATGTTAGCTTTTGTTGCATACAACTAAACCATTGTATATGTAACATGTTTTACTTCTTTCTATCAATAAAATTTTCAAAAAAGAATGGAATTCAACCCAGGGCAGAGTGGTATCATGATCATTTCCATTATGGTGTTCCCTACATTCTTTTATATTGTATATTTCTTTGCTCTAGGAAGCAGAATTAGACAATACTACTACTTCTTGATTATAGGGATTGGTTACATGAAAGTCCTACTTTCAGACAAGTTGTACCAAGTTAAAGGATGCCATGACCTTACCTTTGGTAACTTTTAAGAGCTAACTCAAATCAAGAAGTAAAGCATGCTTGACAAGGTTATTGGTATGCCAAATATTATAACCAAACTTGTAAATTATCTGTCGTAGGTAGTCATCCTCAAAGATAAAATTAGTCTTGATGCCTAAGGAAGGAATATAGGAGGTCTATTTGGGACTCTTGATGGATGGATTTTATTAATCCTTTCATTAATATGTGACCCTATCACCATAGTAAGATAAAGCTAGTATAAACCCTTTTGTATCCCTGAAATATTGTTCTCTTATAAAAACCAAGGCATGAAATTGAATCCCAAGAACTAGGCATACTTGACTAGAGATAATTAACAAACTAGGGTTGTATGCATTTTATGGATAATATTTTTCAAGGGAACATATTTAAGACATTGTTGAAATCTATTTTATGTAAAGAAGATAATCCTATTAGGTACCTTGTGAATAAAATAACCTCACTACTCCAAGGGTAACAAGAAGTTCTATTTCATCAAGGTAACTATGCTAAGAGTAAAATATACATATATATTTTAGTAGAAGTTGCTTCTATATAATACCTATTTCCTATCAAGAGAATAGGTGTATCATCTAGGTTGAAAGATTTATAGTAGACTATGTACTGGAGGAAAGAGATTACATTGAAGAATGAAATTTTAGGAGATTATATGCTAGTTATCTCATCGCCCTTATGGGATAATAAGCAAGAGAAATTGGGGGGAAATGGTGAAAATTAGCTTTGGATGGGTCCTAATTTTAAAATACCATGAATCTCCTGCTCTTTTCTTAAATCATCAATGCCACGTTGGATGACATAAGGTGAAACTTAGGGTTAATGACACTTTTGCAATCATGGTTCGTGGTCTCGACATCTTGGCAATTAGTATAGATGATGTTGACCATTACAATTAGTTACAGAGATCATTGCAAGTAGCAGTGACCATGCTCGATGGTGGCATCAATGGTAATTGTGATGGGCTCAGTTAGTTGCGGTCAATGTCGTATAAACCACAACCATGCCCCACATTGGATAAGTTAACCTAGCGAGTACTAGTGAATACTAACAGTTGATGCTAGTACGTCAATCTTTAATAAGTGTTGGTTAAACTTGCCCATAACAAGATAGGTTTGAATTTTTTCATTAAATAATAATTACAATCAACAATTAACTTAAGTTTTCATAACAAGGTTGAGAAACTAATTAAAACTAATTCTTTAAGATCCATGTTTTTGATCTATTGCACATATCTATTAAACACAAAATGAATTAACAGAATGGTTCATTCCTTTATTCTTTTTTATCTAATTGTAAATGTGCATATTTACCCTAGATCCTATTTCTTCCCTATGTCATTAACAAAATACTATAATGGCCATAAGGTTGACTGATTCTGCTCATTGGAAGTTTAGAAATCCAAGTTTGGAAAGGAAAATGAGGTTGGTTTAGTTTTAGTAAAACATAGAAAGGAAAATGCGGTTGATTTATGCTTATGATATCTGTTTCTTCTTCTTTTTTTTTCTGATTAGAGACAACTTTATTTAACAGGGAATTAATTTTTATTTTATTTTGTATAAAATTGTACAAACACAAGTGAATTAAATTTTGAGAAGTTATGGCTTCTCAGAGTAAGTTGAGATGTTTCTAAAATATTTTTATAAACTTTCATTACATTACAGTTTGTGAAGAAATTTCTATAAGATTTGATTTCATTACAAATTTGAATAAAAAGATTGAGTGTGTGCATATAAATTATTTATAAATATTTTTCTTACAAAAATAAATTTAAAATTTAAATGTAATAAAAAAATTATTTAAAAAAATATTTATTTTATATTATTTATAAAAATAAATTTTAAATATTAATTTAAAAGCAATCTTATCAACCTTAAAAATTTACCTTAGGCCTAATCCATCATCAATTTTTTTGACGTTTCAATTTTTTTTTGAAGTCTTATGAAAGATGCCACTTATGTATGGAAAGAATGTTTGAGGAGCTCTTTAAGTATTTTTTGAAAAAATATGATAAAGAATACATCAATGGTTGCACAAGCACTCCTTCCATACATATATAACATTTATTATAAAATTAAAAAATATTTGAAACATCCAAACATTAAAATTATCTTTATTTTTATTAAAAAATTAAGAAATATGTTAAAATCAAATAAAGATAAATTAAAATTTAAGTAAAAATATGGATTATATAGAATCGTGTTTATGCGGTATATAATATATTGAAAAGATGAGTAGATTAATTACTATAAATATTAAAGAACATTAAAAAAAAAATCCGATAAATATATCAAACATAATTTTATTAATGAATCGAATATGTTATAAAACTTGAGGACACTAAAATCGAGATGATTAAAGATCATTATTTATAGAGATATCTTATAAAAGCTATGAAAAGTATCAAAAGTAAAAGGAACCTTTATAAAAATGATAGATTAGGCGTAAGTCATGAGTGAAGACCATCATCCACATGCAAGATTTAGAACATTAATATGTTCTTATATTTATTAGTTGGTATAAAATTAATTAATTAGTGTAATGGGTATTTGAAGTAAATTTAATTTTGCAAGGGAAAAATCCATTGAATAATAATTTTTTAACCGTGTATCATTGCTACTTTCCATTGGGACCCTTTATCCCATCTTGTATTTAGCAGTAGTTATATATAAGAAGTTTTTAGTCCACTTTTATAAAATATTAATTGTACTTCAATGAATCACTTGAAGTTGTTGAAAAATCATGAATAAAAATTCCTACATATTCGCTTCCTAAAATCTTGTTTTCTAATATAATATAAATTATAAAATCATTAAAATTAAACGAATTTTATGATAAGTAAATTTATATTAAAATTAAAATATATTTAAAATATTATATTTTTAAAATTATAGAGATTATAATAAGATATAAAAATAATATATTTATACTCTTATAACTATAGATTTTTTTAAAGAATAAGTTTTTCATAATTGTGAATTTAATTTTACATTCACAAATAAATAAAATAATAAAAATAAATAAATTTTAAATAAATTGAGATGATGTTAAATATGATTATACAATTTAATTTTATTATAATTTATAGAGATATTATTATATATGCAAAGATCACATTATTTATTTATGTAAATATTGTTGTAATTTATTTTCAAATTATTTTTTTTTACAAATTCAAATTTTAAATATAATTAAATTGTTACATTTTATTAACTAATTTTAATATTAATTTATATTTTTTAATTAAACAAGTTATAATTATAAATATTGATAACTTAATTTCATAATTATAATAAAATTAAAATTTAAAACTATAATTACAATATAATAAAATATATATAAATATAAACTTAAAAATCTTAATATAAACTTAAAAATAATTAATAAATAAAAATATAATTAATTAATAAAAATAATTGTGAAATTGTTAAGATTATAACAAAATATAGATATCAATATTTTATAACTTCTTACATACATTTACAACATCAAGAATTATAATTAAAACAATTCATAATTAAATTGTGTATATAAATATATAGTCGTAATAGGTTTGACTTTATTTATATGTTTTAATAAAACATATTTATAAATTAGATTTTACAATTTACAACAAAATTGTGAAACAATGGTGAATTTAAAAGTCATTTACACATTATATCTATAATTTTTACAAATTTCTTATTTATTACATATAAATGTTTTCAATCTAGTTTGACTATCATATTGAACTTAAAATTTTGTTTTGAATTTAAGAAAAAAAATCAAATTTAAAAGCAATCATTAATCATTAACATCTTATTATTATTATTATTATTATTATTATTATTATTATTATTATTATTATTATTATTATTATTATTATTAACTTTTTTTGAAAAAAATATTAAAATGATAATATCAATTTTTTTAATTGAAAAAATATTAATATTTTTAAATTTATCTTTAAATATAAAATAATATATTTTTTAATTTACAATAAGTTCTTTTTTATTTAAAGGAACTTTTTAAACCTATAAGAAACAATATCACCTAAAAAATCAACTACCAATAATGAAAAAAACTCAAACACAAATATAAAATAATATTAACTTATAATATATAAAAACTATCTTATCTATGTATATATACCCACTAACAAGGAAATGTTTCATTATACGATGATCGATAATCACAAAGATAAAGTTTTATGTAATTTGACATTGTGACGAGAATGATTCCAATACTTGGAACATCCAACACGATAATTTTGTGAATAAATTAAAATAACATTCAAAGGGCAATGTTTGAATCTACAATCATCATCTAAAGTTTATAGATACCATTTCTTAATTAGTAGCCTAACGCATCATAACGCAAGGTTGCTTTTAACGAAGCACATATATCCTCCACGTGGCGTTCGAAAAGCATCCCAATTAGTTTCCGTTGAAAAAAAAATAAAAGACAAACATATACGGTCCATCGGAAGGAAATTAGACATTTCAAAAATATATATTTACACGAATATTTATACTCTTATCGGTGGATATATTCTAGAAACTATCAATAAGTTCCTTTACCTACGTTAAAAATTGTTTAATGGAAAATAGACATAACTTATATGATGCCGTGTAAGCCAAGCAACATGAAAGTCAATAAAGGAAAAACAATAATTCAAGTGAGGGGAAAATGCTTAAAACTTTCGCTTCTTAGAGCTTACAATAATTAAATAAATTCAACCACGGAGGGGAAAATGGTTTTTCCTATGCGTAGCAAGCTTGAAATTTTCATTTGTTAAAAAATTTCATAAATTAAAAATTTTAGGTATTTTAGTGTGTAATTATATTTATAAGTTAATTGATTTGAAATTTGATATTATATTTTATTTTTATTTTTATATTTTTTTTATATAAAAAAATTTTGATGGTTATATATTTTCCATAAATTTAAATAATGAGATTTAAATTATGCTTTGTATTTAATATTTTAAAAAATAAAATAAAATATTTATAAAAGGTTAAAATCATTTCATAGAATTGAAAAATATAATGTATAATAATAAATATAAGAAATAAGTAATAGAAATAATAATTATATAAACCAAAATAATTAAAAAGTACACACAACTAAGAAAATATGTGGAAAAAAATCATGTTTTCTATGTCTCATTTATCGCACTATATTTACAACCATATCAGTAAGTAGATCACATCTTGTTCAATCTTTTAAAAAAAAATGTAAATAAATGAAGTAGATCTCCAAATACTAATCATTAATCATTGTAAAAGTAAAGTCTCTTCCTAAATATTGGAAGAGAGCAAACATCTCTTGAAAGAAAATCACTAAACATCTATGATCCTTGTAAAGAGAACATCTAAATTGAAAATGATCATTAATTTAAGATATAAAGAACAAATTTAACTATTACAATATCCTTAAAAAATATGTTGATATGTTTCTATTTAAAATTGATATGAAAAAAATCTAAATTATATATAAAAATTCAAACTTAAAAGATAAGTGACTCCATGTGTAACTTAATAGTTTGAGCAGCCCATCCTCAAAGTATTTTTAAGGAGTAGACAAAGTTTATGAAGTGTTCAACTCTTTCGAGCAAGGTATCCTAGAGATATGGGGAAACTTTTATATAGGTTCTATAATAATTTATAATTCTAACTTTTTTCCCTTCAATAATTATGGGTGAATAAATGAGGAGTTTGTTAAATATGATTTAATAACTTTTTTATTCCAATTTAATTATTTATTATTTTAATTATTTGTGTTACCCTCTAGAAAATTACTAATGAGGAATATTAATAATATGAATTCATAACCCTATCTTCTTAAACACTTAATATGACTTTTAGATATTTATTAATTGTAAGTTTAAGTTTTATTATTATAGGGTGCAGTGTGTTTGTAGATCATTAGTTCAAATTAGGAACTATAATCTTTTCTTTTTTTTTGTTCTCTTTCTCTTGTGTCCCCCTAAAATTTTATCTCACCTTTCTTCTCCTCTCTCCTTACTCTTTGCCCCGTCTATTTATGGGGATTTTATTAGAAACAATAGTGTACATTTATAAAAGTATGGAATATTTTAACACATTGGAATCCCCTAGGGATTTTTCATCCCATATTTAATAATGTTTTCTCATCATGCATTGGCTTGCAAACCTACAAGGTCCTATTTTGAACACAATAAATATATAAATATGTGTGCATTAATTCATTTACAATAATGAAGTGATAGATGAAATCAATGCAAGCATATAAGAAGGCATCTAACAAACTATACAACTATTAAAAAGAATATAACATTCAATCCTACATTTTATTTAATATTTTGCAAAAAAATAAGCATTTTTTGTAGAATTAGAAATCATTGTATTGACACATTTGTATTGTATTAAACTACCTAGTTGAATTGCATTTTACTTGGTGTGTTGATATTGATATTATATACTATTGAGAGGCTTGATAAGTATACATTTTTTATATCCCATACTAACCCTAAGGATAAGTATAATATAAAATAAATCATTTTCCTTAACCTTCATATGTTCACTATTTTCACATTATTAGGGTTTGAAGGAAAAGATAAATTTCCTAGAGATATACATGATGATTTATAATACTATGTGAGGATTTTGGATCTTCAAACCCAATATACACATTCATAAAATCAAACTTTTATCTATTTTTTTAAAAAACATCATGTCTAAAATTCTATTAACTAAAAATGTGGAGTTTACAATTATGGGTAGTTGCTTCAAAACCCATGAGTTCTCTTTGCTCTCACTGCTAATCTAGATTGAATGTATGCAAAAAAGTTATTCTATATTTTTGGTTGATGAAAGATGGACTGGTCTCCCAAATTTTATTGCATCATACATCTAGGGTAAGAGTTTTATGAACATACTGCTAAAAAAATTTGGACGAATGGTAAAACCATCCTTTTGACCTGAGGATTAAGGCTATAACATGAGCTTCCTCTAAGCTAAGTAATTTATCATTTCTCTAATGAATTACTATATCATAGTCCATCCCCACTACCCAAAATTTACCCCAAACTATTCATACTTTAACCCTCACTGGCTTTGGGTTACTCACCTCCACCTAAACTTAACACCTCTTTCACTACCTCAGCAACCCAATCATCATTTCTTATACATTCCTAAGCTAACAAAACCATCATATCCTCCATCTGATTCTCAAGTAGAATAAATACCCTTTGAATCTATGTTTCTTTTAATGTTAGTGAGATATATTCTTCCATCTCTTCTAATAGATTACATACTGATGTTAAAATTACGCAGTCAACTTCCACTTATTCACTTTCCCTCTTTTGTATTGCACCCTTTCCATTCATCTTCATGAGTAATGTGTTGCACACTTCTTTATCCTCTGATATAAAATCATGTTTGTCAATGTACATGAAAAGGTGGCTCTTATACTCTTGATTTTTTTATTTCTCCTAAAAAATCCTATAGTATACTTATTTACACCTATATTAATACACATTGTATTAGCTATCTCATCATAAAACATCTCACTATCAAAAGCATACATACACAAAACATCTCAAAAGAGTTTTTCCTTGTGCCTTCCTAACTTCATATCTAATTCATAACATTTCTATATAATCACATCATGGTTCTCTAATAATAAATACACCCTATATGGCTTGGGGTTTAGTGTAAATACTAAATTTAGCTTATTTAACATTTTGGTAGACGTTAAATTATTTATACTTACGCTATCAAACACAACATTATAACACTTAACCTTTATTTTATGCACTTCATTATGAAAATTTATATAAATGGCTTGCTTCTTACTTATTATTTTTGACCTTCAAGAATATTCTCTTCACTAAAAAATAATCTCCTTGTTTATTCTTCTCAACATGTTTAGATGATGGTAAGTATTTTTAACTTGCATGCAACTTGTGTATTACCTTTGATTATTCTTATCTCACCATCATAGTATTATGATCAAACTCAAAATCATGATAAAAAACTTATTCACATCAAAATCACATTATACTTAATGAATTCCCTCTTCCTATATCATAAAAAAATCTTCCTATTCAATAGGTGTCTCACTTTCTTGTAAGTTAATTTGACACTTGAGAAGTACTAGATTCTTCCTCATTCCACTACTAGTGGTTTTCATTAGATGGTTCAATTTGTTATGAAATTTATTTTGAATAAGTTAATATAATAACAAAAATATAACCAGTATGTACTGAATGGAAAGATTTAAAAAAATTGTATTGAAAATGAGAGAATCTCACGACAAATTTTCATTAGCATCTTCATTGTGGAAACCTCCTTTTAGTAAATCTAAATAAAAATTATCCAATAAAGGAAATTTATTATTACACAGACCTTCTATTTAAGTAATTACACTAAATTCAACTACTACCTCCCATATGAGTGGGATAATTTAAAATAAACAAATCGTATGACTTACAATACATATTCATACAATACTTTATTAATAATACAAAATACAAACTAGAAGAGTTACGATGAAGGGGTCTTAAGATGCCCTCCTACTTAATATAGTTTGGTCATCAAAGCTTGATATGAGGAAATTGCTTTTGTAATTAGAGTAGGGGTTCTAATGCCACATATTTCAGTGGCATTCCATTCCAATATCCCAAAATCTTGATGATAATATGATTATAAAGCTCATAAGAATGTCTATCAAGGATGGACTAAAGTTTTAGGAGTATAGAGCCTTCAATGTCAAGATATGAGAGTGTCCTTTAGGTCTAAACATGATAACTAATGACCTTATTCAAACATGATACATGGAAACATGGATGGATCTTGGAGAAGGAGGGAAGATCCAACTTGTGCAGTACGAGACCAATCTTATATACAACTTTATAAGGACCATAAAAATTTGGTGCAAGTTTATAATGGGCATTCACCTAAAAAGGAGACTACTTATAAGGTTGGATTTGGAGGTGAAAAATGTCACCAATATAAATATATTATTTTGAGTGGTTTTTATCAATTCATTGCTTCATGAATTTCTATGATAGATGAAGGATATCGTTTAGATTTTAAAGGATAATTGCATGTGTGTAGAGTTCATCATCAACTACATATACCTTGGAGCTTCCTTGAAGGTATGTCTGAAGAGAAGATGGTGGATGACCATAAACAAACTCATATGTGGACATATTGGTGGTAGTGTGGTATGTATATTTGTACCACCATTCAACATGTGGTAACCATTTGACCTAATGAGTCTGTTGATCATATGAAAAATAACATAGATATATAACTAAGAATTTTTTGATAATTTTTGTTCGAAAATAAATTTGTGGATGGTAGGTATAACTCATTTTAGGTTGTGTGATTTAGTGGTGGAAATTTTTCTTCCAAAAGGGACATGTAAAAGTGGAGTCACAATCATACACAAATGAGTCAAGTAACCCATGGAGGCTACCGATATGATTGAGAAAGGTTTGAGGAATAATGTAGGAAATAAAAGGATGGACAATAGTGAAAAAAGGACATACTTAGAGAGCAAATCCACCACCACAATAATCATATATTTCATACTTCAATTGGCTAATCTCTCAACAAAATCCATTGAAATATCTTACGATACCCAAGTAGGGATTATTGGTGTAGGTTTTTATTCCATTTAATTATTTTTCCCTACATGTGTTTTTTAGCTTGTTTAGGTGTCACTTAGGTGTTATTAGGTCATTGGGGAAGATAATTCTGCATACATGAGGATGTTGGATCATGCCCATATTCCACTGATATATGTACCTTTCCTAAATCTATTTTTAAAATCTAATGCAATGTAATGCAATTATAAATTTAATATTGTCATAGTTTGATCTAGACTTATTTCATATTAAACAACAAAGTTATATTTCTCTTTGATTTCACATTCGTAGGATTTCACACATGTTCGATTATTACTAGTCAAATCTTAGATGAATCTTTCATGGTATCAGAGTAAATGGTAAAATGACCACCATAATCTTCTATTATTATTTACTTAAAATATTGAGTAGGTTCACTATTTTATATTCTCATGAATTTGTAATAGAAGAATTTCATAGATCTTTGTGTTCATCTATTATCCTATTCTATAATTAGAATTATTATTGGCATTTGCATGTATCTTTTTTTCCATTGATGTATAAGTTTTGCTGCAGATTTTAAGGTTTTGTTCATCCTCCTCACTGATATTTAACACTAAGAGTGGTCAACAGTGTATTTTAAATGGTGTTAAATCTACATAGGTGGGATCTATCTATGAGCCATATCTCACATTTTAAAACCACAGTTTTGATAAAATCACCCACTATAATTTCTTATGTCTTACATCTAGATCTAAATTATATTGAAGGTGTTAAAATAGTTGCCTTGATAGAAACAAGACAATTGATAGAATATTTAGAATGGATATATAAGTTAAAGTGAGTCTATAGAGTGAATATCTAAGTGAAATCATCCCATTAATTCTCTTGGTTTAAACTTATAACTCATCATTTTGCATGCACTTAGCATCTTTACCGTGCATTCTCTTCCTCCAGCAAACCATTCTATTTGTTCAGCTTCTCATATCCCTCCATGTGATTGCACACATCTTGATCACTCTCCTATCTCTTCCCAATTTGGCCTACATCATTCAATCACCATCTTGGAGTATACCAACCACATTTTCAATAAAACAAGCTAGTTTGTGGTTTTGCTAGACAAATCAAGGTTTGGTGAAATCTAAAATCATGTATTTCAAAATGTCAAGATTATTTTATAACCATTCGTATGAATAATATTTTGTTGTAAATTATTTTAATTAAGCCTTAAGTGGGTTAAATAGTAAAAGGGGTGGAAAATGATTTAATAAAAGTGACTTTGATCACTTTCCATGGTGATCGACCTTTGGAGGAGAGGTGAATGTTATAAATATGGGGGCCCCAATCTATTGGTGGGTGATTTATAGGTCACAGGAGGTAGATATCATTATGGCATGGTGATATTTTTTGTCCATCATTATTTTTTATAAAAACAATATTATAGGGAGATATTATTAAGGAGATTATTTTATTACTTGGTTACATACCTCGTATTTTCTCTAATCGAAGATGAAAGTTTAGGCATAGTTTTAGGTGGTCAAACCCCCTCACAAGTAAACTAATTTTATTTTTCTCCTTCCTTGTTTATCCCACATTTCCAATCTTATTCTCTACTGAAGGATCAATTATCGGTTGATCATGATGTCCTCTTATTATGTTTGTAAATCACATATTTTTTGAAATTCATGCACTAATTGCTCTCGATGCATTTTTGGCTATGACTGACGTCTTTTAGATTGTGCATTATATTTTAAACATTAGCAAGGTTCACCGCTAATAATTTTGGGGGGTCTCATCTTAGATTTTGGTTCTTTTGTTTAATTTAATGTTCTCCATCCAAATTCAAATAACTGTTTATTCTATAAAAATGGGATGTTGAATCATTGCATATATAAAAATTTACTACCCTATCTCTTTAGACTTGTTCTTAAGCCAAGTAACTAATAATATAAACATACATTATTTAAAAGTAATGACACGGTATATGAACTAATATGTATCACTACTTTTGTGGATATTCTACATCATATTGAGTATAATGAATTATTTTTCCCTACTTGGACCTTCATCCAACTACGATATAGAGACATTGCTTCTTAAACTGAGAGTGATGCTTCTTTAGTGGACCATTCACATGTGAATGATACTAATCCTTTATGTCCATCTGATACCTCATTTATAGTTAAGGACTTTGGAATTCAAGCATTAGTAGATTCATCCTCTAGTGTTCACACCGATATTCTGTCTTCCCCTATTACTACTAAAAATTTTAGAGTTACTCCTTTGAGAGCTTTCAGTGACTCTTTTCAATAGGATTATTTGTGTCTTTTGTATTCATCTTGTTGGAAAAAATTTCTACCCAACATCTATTTTCTGTTTGTAGAGTCTCACATTTTGGATCTAGATGACACCATTGAGGATACTTGTCTTCTATTTGATGATGACTCTATTGGAGTTTCATCTTATTATCTAGATGTAATAAGGATAATTATAAACTCTCCTAATCTCTCTCCTTAATTTTATGTTTCTTTATTGATATATTATAAAGTTAGGCATGGGATTCATGATCAGAGGTTGGCACATTTGAGCATGAGCTTGGAGACTTTTGAGCATTTTCCTAAAATTTACATCCTAATTCCTACCTACATTACACTTGAGTGGGAATTCAAAAATTTGATAGCTCAAGGTCTCTTTATTTTGAAAGGAAGAGATGTCATTTATTGTAGACATACCTACTATATCATTCACCATGTGACATCCAATGCTTTCCTTCTCTCTCTTCTTTTTGGAGGAACACATTCATCATATTTTGTAGGCTATGGGGTGGCTATAAGTAGTTGTAAATTTTAGTGGGTATTTTTATCTCTCTCTCTCTCTTTTATTAATTTATATCTTTTAGGGGAAAATTTTTCCTATGGCATTTCTCTTTTTCTCTATTTTATGAGAGTTGATTTGTACTTGGGTACCTGATTAGGCCTTTTTGTTGGAACCCAATTCTTTTACTACCAACCTAAGATACACTTAAGGGGGAGTGTTGGTGTTGATTTGTATTCCATTTAATGATTTTTATCTACACATTTTTTTTTCTTACCTAAGTATCACTTCAGTATTATTAGGTCATTGGGGAAGATATCCCAAATGCATGAGGATGTTGGGTCATGCTTATCTTACACCTATATATGTACATTTCTTAAAGCTATTGTTATCATTCTAATGTAATGAAATGAAATTCTTAATACAAGATTTTCTCAATTTCATCTATCTTGATTTCTCCACAATGAAGTTCTGTGTTTCTTTCCTTTTGCATTCATAAGTTTACATACATGTGTTTGATTCTTACTAGTAAGATATTAGATGAATCTTTTAGAGATAGGAAAGAGGTGAAGAATGAATAGTGTGTAAAAATTTTCCCTTTTTTTTGAACTTACATGTTTAAAATTCTACTAAAAACTATTTGGTGTCATGTTTAATTCTTTCTAAAAAAAATTATAATGGATTCTTTTAAGATTTTTAAAATTCTAAGTGGCTAACTAATGGAGAGTCATGTTGTTAAAATAAAAGTGTTTATTTGAGTGTTATTTTTGGTGACAATACCAAATGTCGTTTATTCCATAAATATTTACCATCCCATGAGTAATTTGGTCAAGAGTAAATTTTAGTGGTCACTTCTTGAATGAGTTTATGAACCTGGGTGTCATGGAATAATTCTTTTTGTAGATGGTATATCTAATCTAGCATGGGGAAGGATAGTGCACACAAGCTTGTCTGTTATTCATGATTGTGAGATAAATAATATTTAAAAACACATTATTTACCCTTATTGTTGTTAATATCATAGTGATTTCCAATTAATTTAGTTAGTCACTTTTTTTTATCATGTGAAAACACTCTTTTTGCTCCAATTAGTACTTGAGGCTATGGTGACCAATTTCAATTCATAAGTGCCACTTGAATATTTATGGGTTCCAAAAAAATTATGATGTGAAGTATATCTAGGATCTCTTTTTTATATGTGAAATGAGAAAAAAAATTCCTCATAATTACCTTGCTAGTGAATGTGACGGGCCTACTCTCTTGCATTATAATAGCTATAATGCCAATTCTAAAGGCATCACTTTTGATGAAAAATTATTTGCATAATGCATGCATAACTAGAACATGTGTAGTTCACATTAAATGATTTAGTAATTCAAATGTTATTTTTTCTACCTCAGATCACCAAATTTCATATTTTTTAACATGGTCACTAATGGTGCAAAAAAAAATCCATAATCTTTGACAAACTTTTTATATTACCCGATAATGCAAAAAAAATCATGAAAGATCTTGATTAATTTGGGTCTAGGATAAGTTATCATAGTCTCATTTTTTAGGATCCACTTTGATGTCATCATCAAACAGATTGTGTCCTAGATACTAAATTTACTTTTGGCTAAAATTACACTTGGAACATTTCACACATAAGAGGTTAGCATCAAAGATTTGGAAGCTATGGTAAAAATATATTAGATGATCCTCCTAGGTATGATGATAGACAATACTATCATAAAATATCACTAGTATGAAATCACATATAAATGGTTAAAAAAAATTATTCATCAAGGCCTGAAAGTTTAATGAAGCATTATTGAATCCAAAGTGAATGATGAGAAACTCATAATGCCCACATTAGGTTAAGAGTCTATTTTTGGAATACCATCTTCCTTGAGGAATATCTAATGATAGCCTAATCATAATTCAAGCTTTGAGAATAAGTGATGTCCATGAAATTATTAAAATAACTCTTTAATAAATTGAATGAGAAACTTGTACATGATAATGAGTTTGTTAAGTGTGCAGAAGTTTAAAAAATGGCACCCATGCTCATATTTTTTCCATACAAACAATACAAGAGAAGAGTAAAGATTAATGTTGGGCCTGATGACTTTAGTATGCAATAATTATTAAACCATTTTTTTAAATTATTCTATATAAATAAGTACCTATAAAGGAAATTATTTGTAGGTACACTTCCTCCAATCAGTTTAGTCACGTAAATAATATCATGCCACTATGGGGGTAAAATTTTAGGTTCATAAATAATAATTACATGGTTTGAAAAGGGTTCCTATAAATCTAGTGAGTAGTTTGATTTATGGGATTCATTGAACTATATGGCATAATGTTGGGTAAAACTTCCATGAGATCTATTTTTAAGAAAAATTTTCATGTGGTAAGAGTTAATTATAATTATGGAGATTGGGTTAAGGCCTCTTAATTTTTGTCATTTGTTCTTATCAGTTAATTTCATCCATACCTATAAAAATTCCCATAGGATAGGGCCTAGTGTCTAAATACATTGTGCTCCTATTACTATGCCACAACATCATAGAGGTAAAAAAACATGTCTAATTTAAATTTATAATCCCCTATTAAAATGTGAACATATCCAAATTTTAACTTACAAGGTCACAATACTTCATTGGATATAATGACTTCAAAATTTTAACAAGGATAAACATATCAATCAACCTATTTGTCTAGCCTAGGATCAATGAATTATTTGTACTACTAGACTTAATGATAATAGTGAGATGACTTTTCTTAAAATAACCCCTTACTTTCATGGTATTAGGATTAGTTACCATAGCTAATTCATGTATAAAAATTTCAAGTTACAACTCCTTAGTTTTATGTTCTTCATCTTCAGGTTATTCATCAGGTGAATCTTGATCATCTTCTCATTCATTAGCATCTATTATTGATTTAACATAAGAAAAACATAACATATGTTCAATTCACTTGTGTCCTATAGAATGTTGAGGTATGTTCCTATTTTTGGTTTTAATTCATTGATATTGTCATTGATGTCAAAGTCAATATGGAAGTCATTAATGTCAAGGTCAGAGTTGAGGTCATGCATGGTGAAGTGGTATGTGATAAAGAAGTCTTATGACAAGAGAAAATTTAAAGGAAAGCTTTTGTCTCTCTGTTGAGAGAGAATTTGAAGGCAACCTTATAATTCTTTTTAGGTTGATGACATTTAAAGTTTAAGATCATGATAGAAGGTAAGCATACTATTGAGAACTAGTCTTGAGGAGCAATGTCATATCATGAGCATGGTTTAGAAATATTTGAGTTATGTATGAGGTCTTAGCAAAATGTTGTGGTTTGACAAGCTCATAATCCTATTAAGAGTATCCTTGTCTTCATAATAATCCTCATTTAAAAAATTTCTTAGTTGATATCATTAAGAGTTAACTTGTTTGAGTTCAAATCCTTGAGTACTAGGTGTCATTAGAAGCCTAGTCTAGTCTTATGAGAAGGTATATGCATAAATCATAGTGAATCTTGGAGAATTATGTTAGTAAAAGAATGAGAGAGTGGATAAAGTTGTGTAATCATATGAAAGATGAAAATAAGCCCTCAAAAGATTTCCAAGATCAGTTTTAAGGCTTATTCCTTACATGAAGAAAACTAGTGAAAAGGCATAGGCTTGGTAGCATGTTAAGGTGAGCAATATGAGACTTGAGAGAAGAAGATTGGTAGTGTGTGAGAAATTTATTAGGTTTTATGAAATTATAATGAGGTAATAATAATAATGAAAGAGGTTTAAAGGTGTATTCAAGGTCTAATTATGACTGGCAGTTCAAGCCCTAATGTGCAAAGAGACCTAGTGTGGCCTAATGAGGGGTCAAGTTTAGTTCCCAAAGTGTCAAAGCTCATAATAACACTGTCAAAGGTGTGATAGGTTGTGTCAAGTTTATTTTACCAAGTTTGAGGTTAAATCTTGAAATACAAATCATGATCATTATTATTGAGTGATCCAAAACTCAAAAGCTTTGGTTGAAAGATAATTCAAGAAATAAGAACAAAACAATAAAAATAATGCTATCTCTAAGAAGAGATGTTTTATTCAGAAAACTTGTAGACCCAAAAATATGCCTATCTCTGAGAATAGATGTGTGATTTCCATTTTGGGTTACATCTTCATTTACACATATTTTGAAGGTAGGAGGAGGATGTATAAGGTCACCAATCTTGAGGGAGATTAAGTGGTTCAACTTCAACGATTTATAACAATACAGAATTTGAGGAATTACTATTTTTAGAAACTTACTATTTTTATACTGCACTACTAAAATTGAAATTTGGGGCATGTTTCCCTCATTCTTAAATTTCCAAAAATTCAAATAGGGAGTCAAATAGAGCTATGGTGAAAAATTTATGGCTCCTAGAAGTTGTACCACCAATTGGGGTAGAACCATCACCTAAAATGTTTCTCGGATCATTGAGATTTTTTGTGTGCATAGAATGAGGTGTTATAGAACCGAGATGGATTTTATTATGCTCTTTATAATGTGAAACCTTTGCATGTAGTTCATGGTAGCTAGGGAAGGGTCCTAAATTAAATTTCTTGGAATTGGTTTTGGAGTTGAGGGGCAATCCTTTATGAAAAATTGCTAAGAATGGAAGGCAGTCTAAACCCTCATAATGACCTAATAAGAAAGATCTTGTAAGAAAAGGATAATAATTGTTTGTTTGACTGATTTTTATGATTTGAACATGTAGAGGACTCTCCCAGGTTTTTGCAAATGGCATTTTTCTATCATAAGAGTGAGTGGAAGCTATAATAAAATCCTTGTTTCTTATATTTTTGATATAGCAGGTAGGGTTGAGTAGGTCAAATCATGCAAATTATTGAAAGATGATGTGTGAGACATGTACTTTGTTCCAATTTAATTTTTTGAGAAGGTTTTAGACCTTAAATATGCTAAACAAGTCATAGAAGTTGACCTATCACTAAATAGGCATAATGAGAAAGATAGTGAGAAAATCATGTAAAAGTGAGAATGAGATTAAAGATGTGTTGCATTAGATTAGGGATGTATCCAAATACATGGGATTATTTTTAAATACCTATATCACCTTTCCCCCTTGAATATAATATTTGGTGATGCTCATATACAAGCAAAAAATTGTTTTCAATGTGACCTGTCTAACACAATGAGGTCTGTGTAGGGTGAAGGCATGAGATTGGTCTATAAGACCATTATCGATATTGAAGATTGAAATATATATATTTCAATATGTTATATATATTCTTAATGATAATATAAACCAGATTTAATTTCATAAAAGTGTTCACATAAGTGTTCTAAGTCTTGGTTTCCTTGAATGTGTTTTTGGAGCTACAGGTAATTTTTGTGTGTAAGTGAGAATGATGTTCCTAAGTATTTTCTCATAAATTTTAAGAATCAAATTGACATAAATTTATTCTATATGTATCATAGGTTCATTTTAATACATTTTTATTCATGATAAATTCCTATGAATGTGTGAAAAGTCAAAGGTTCTCGACTAGGTTCTTGAGGCCTATTTATAGTTCTGAGTGAGCATATGAAAATAGGTAGTTTGAGGTCTTCTACCCTATCTAGTGAAATCAAATGAACATTATTATGACCCTAAGGTAATTTAGGTTATATAATTGTGATTTTTTTATATGGTTATGTGGAAAATTTGAGTGTATGATTGAGATATTTAAGACAAAAAATTTGGTAGTAAGAAGGCCTAATTGCAAGTAGACCTAATTGTGTGGTTCAAGGAGTGAAATGAACTAAATAGTGTTGGGTACATAAGGTGAGCATATCATGGGTATAATTTAATAATTTATGAAGTTATTAATCCATTTTTGGAGGCTCAATATGTTCCAAGGTGGTCTAAGTGAAACATGTGCTTTGAGAAGGCCTAATTTCATTAGGTCTCTATTAAGCCTAAAGGTGGTTTTTGTCCTTATGGGTGGTGACTGACCTATGTAATGATTGTTTCAATTATAAAACATTTTTGTTGATCTATTCTAATGCTGATATAAGTATGTATAATTTTGTGTTTGACCAATTTGGGTGAGAGCAAGAGTAAAGTATAAAGAGAAGGTTTAATAGGCCTAATTTGACTAGTTAGAATAATGAGGGCATGACTGAATGAATAGAGGTTTGGAAACTAGGTAGAGGGTTTTAATACTATAATACAGTTGTGTTGAATATGTAATGAGGTTATAAATATGTTTCTATAGGTGATGAGCAAGGTCATATGACCTAATTCTACCAAGGAAAGGGCTAGGTGAGTGAGAAGTCCTAATAGATAGTTTGAGAGAGATAAAAGAGTGAAAAGAGAAAAATAAGATGGTCATATTAATTTGAGTGAGAAAAAGGTGTAAATAGGTGGTCATAGGTTCAATGTAGATGAGTTGGTTATGATTTACCTAGGGTGTTTTTGCCTTCTTACAAGTTGATGCTTACTAAAGGACTTGTTGAGTTGGCGCTTAACTAGTGAGGGGTTGATGCTCCTTGTAGGGTTAATGCATCAATAAATATTGATTCATTGCTTATAGGACTATATTATAAGATGTGTTTCAATGGGTTTTATCCTTCAAAAGTTGTTCCCACATATCTCTTGTGTTCTTTTTTTATTTTCATTTATATATGTTTGTTTATGCATTGGTTAATATATGTATGTGAAAGAATGATTCATGGATTATAAGTGAAATTAAAGAATTGTTTTAAGGAAATTGATTCACCCCCACCCACCCCCCCAATCAGTATCTATAATTAGAAATATTTGGTATTAGATTAGGTTATTTTAAGGAGGCCTAATAGACTAAAGGAGATCATAAACAAGAGAAGATGGCTAGTCAAACGTACGGTGGTTTCTCTACAAGCAAGAGTCCATTATTTAATGGATCAAATTATGTTTTTTGGAGTGTCAGGATGAATACATATTTGAGTTCTCAAGGTCATGATGTTTGAAAATTAGTTTTAGATGTATATACTACTCCTCCTATTCTTCCTATAAATGCAAAAAGTAAGAAGGCTAGTGATAACAATTCAAAAGTAATGAATGGTATTATGTGTGCCCTATCAGAGATAGAACTTGTGAAGGTGATGCACTATATGTTTTCTAAATAAATGTGGGACAAGTTGAATACTAGTCATGAGGGAGACTGTAAGGTCAAATTGTCTAAGTTACAAACCCATAGAAGATAGTTTCAAAGCCTAAGGATGAATGACGATGAGACCATTGCATCCTAATTATTGAGGGTTGATGAAGTGATAAACATCATAAGAGGCTTGAGTGAAGAATTAAAAGAGTCTACTATTGGTCAAAAGGTTTTAATATCTCTAACTCACAAGTTTGATTCTAAAGTGTCTGTTGGTGAAGAGATGTAAGATCTAGACAAGCTAGAGATGGATGGACTTCATGGCACCCTAAAAACCTATGAGATGAGGACAAGTGAAGGAAGAATTGAAAAGAAGGAAGTTGTACGCAAGGCATAAAATAATTCAAAATAAAAGAAGACACAGGGGAAAAAATCAAAATACAATGTTGATTATGATATTGATGATGATGATTTGATAGCTATGTTTGCAACAAAATTGAAAATAGATTCAAGTAAATACAAGGGTAATCTATCCTTCAAGTGCTTTAATTATGGAGAGATTGGACACTTTGCTAGCACGTGCCCTCATAAACATAAGGCAAAAGATGATGAAGAGCATGATGAAGGTCATGATGATGATAAGAAGTCATATAGGTCTGATAAGAGCAAGAAACACATTAGAAAGTATGATGACAAGAAGAAAATTTTCAAGAATAAAAGAAGCAAGCTATTGACATTAGAATCATCAACCATGAATAAATTATGATGAATAACTTACTTACTCAACCATGAAGATTAAGGTTAAGTCCTTTGTGAAGTTTGAAAAGAGTAATAATGACCTAGACAACATCCTAAGTAGTCAAAAGACTTCCAATGATAAAACAAGTCTTGGTTTCAATGAAGACCAAAAGAAGAACACTAATGTGATCAAGAAGGTCAATGGTAAATCAAGGAATGATGGTGCTAGTAGAATGAAGACTAATCCTATCAATCAACCTAATATTATAAGGTATGTTAATCCTTTCAATAGTTATTATTATTCATGTAACCAATTTAGTCATAAAGCAAGGCCTTGTAGAAAGCCCTCCAAGAATGAATATTCATGAAACTATGAGGATAATCATCAGTCAAGAGGTATGGGTCATGGTGTGTTTCCATTAAAAGTAATAATGTGTTCAATTATCAAAAACTTGGCCATATTGAAAATTACTATAAGCATAGATTTTCAAGTCAAAACAAGAAAGTTGAGACCCCCATAATGCAAGAAAGAAGACAAGATAATGAGTGGAAACCAAAGGTAGTTAAGGTGAATGATGACCATTCTGTAAGGCCAAGTGGACTATTTACCATGGTGGAACATATTTCAGATGCAGAGTATCAATAATTCTCCCTATCATCTCAAATTATGAATGAAGAAGTCAAGTCAAATAAACCAAGTCAGGATGGTGTTTAAATGGAGATTGAAGAAGGCAAACCTAAAAGGATCATGAAGAAATTTTAGTCTAATAAGGACATGGAGATCTAAGAATCTCCTGAGTTTATGTTTTTTTAGCACCTAAGAGAGAATAGGTGACTCCATTAGGCTTCATAGAGGCACTTAGATAGTGAGTAGAAGAATGAAGGATGCTTAGTCCTAGGGGGATCTTTGTGTTATTTGTTGACATTCAGATCCATGGTTCAATCAAGTGACTACTGGAGGTGTGATCACAAGAGATGGCTCAAAAATAGTTTGTATGATGACTTGATCAAAACAATTCATAGTCGTGATAGTGTTTGAATATCTCATGGAGATAAGTGGAGCCAATCATGCTCCAATAGTAGGTATGTGAGCCCAATCTATGTTGAATTTTGATCAAAAAGAGATAATGAGTTTCTTTGGAGAGAAAATGTGTATTTTTATAGGTCCAAATATTAGATATTTGATAAGAAGATGACCCTTAAGTGTTTGAGAAATATCCATATAGCGTAAGAGAAAGATCAAATTGAAGAAGATCCATCTTGGGGAGATGTGAATGATCAACTTTGATTAAGTGTTTGCCATCAATGATAAAGGGGGAGATTATTTAGGTAGGTTCCTATTTTTGGTGTTAGGGAATTTATATTTTAATTGATGTCAAATTAAATATGGATGTCATTAATGTCAAGGTCAAAGTTGAGGCCATGTATGGTGAAGTGGTATGTGACAAAGAAGTCTTATGAGAAGAGAAAATTTGAAGGCAAACTTTTGTCTCTCTGTTGAGAGATAATTTCAAGGTAACCTTGTAATTATTTTTAGGTTGATAACATGTCAAGGTCAATATCAAGATACAAGGTAAGCATATTATTGATAACTAGTCTTGAGGAGCAATGTCATATCATGAGGATGGTTTAGCAATCTTTGAGTTTTGTATGAGATCTTTATATAATGTTGTGGTCTAAAAAGATAATAAGAATTTTAATATTAGCCTTGTCTTTATATTAATCCTAATTTAAAAAAATTCTTGGTTGATATCATTTACAGTTAACTTGTTTGAGTTCAAATCTTTGAGTACTAGGTGTCTTGAGAAACCTAGTCTAGTCCTGTGAGAAGGTGTATGCATAAATCATAGTGAATCTTGTGGAATTATATCATTATAGGCATGAAATATTGTATAAAGTTGTGTAATTTTATGAAATAGGAAAATAATCCTTTAAAAGAGTTTCAAGGTCAGTTTTGAGGCTTAGTCCTTACGTGAAGAAAACTAGTGAAAAGGCATAGGCCTGGTAATAGGTTGAGGTGAGCAGTATGGGACTTGAGAGAAGAAGATTTGTAGTGTGTGATAAAGGTATGAGGTTTTATGACATGATAATGAGGTTATGATAGTATTGAAATAGGTTTCAACGTGTGTTCAAGGTCTAAGTATGACTGGCATTTCAAGGCCTAATGTGCAAAGAGACCTAGTGTGGCCTAATGAGGGGTCAAGATCATTTCCTAAGGTGCCAAAGCTCATAAGATCATTTTTAGAGGTATGATAGGTTGTTTCACGTTTTTTGACCAATTTTGAGGTCAAATCCTAAATTAAAAAGCATGAAAAATGGTGTTGAGGTTTTTTATGTGCATAGAATGAGGTGTTACAAACTTGAGAAGGATTTTCTTATGATCGTTGGCACATGAAACATTTGTATGAGGATACAATAATTTCTTGGTAATTATTTAAGGGTACTATATTAAATTTCTTTTCATTGGTTTTGGAGTTGATTGGAAATACTTTATGAATGATTAATAATAATAGAAGGCAGTCTAAACCCTCCTAAAACCCTCATAATGAATTGATAGGAAAGATCTTATGTAAATGGCTCATAATGGTTTGAATGACCTATTCTTATGATTAGAACATGTTGAGGAATCTCCCAAATTTCTCCATGTGGCATTGGTCTATCATAAGAGTGAGTGGATTTTAAATGTAGAAGGTAGGGTTGACCAGTTCAAAGCATGTAAATTATTGGAGGATGATGTGTTAGACTTGTAGTTTATGACCATATAAGTTTATAATCAAGGTTAAAACCTTCAATATTATAAACTGATCATGTAAGTTTCTCTTATCACTAAATAGGCCTAATGAGGAAGACAGTGAGAAAATTAGGTAGAAGTGAGAATGAGATTAGGGATGGGTTAAAGTGGATTAGGGACGGATCCAAATACATGGGGTCATTTTTTAAGACCTATATCACATTTCCCCCTTTAAAATTGTTTTCAAAGTGACATGTCTAACATAGTGAGGTCTATGTAGGGTGAAGGCATGTGATTATTTTGTAAGACTAATATTGATATTGAAGCTTGTAATATATATATATATATATATATATATATATATATATATATATATATATATATATATATATATATATAAGGATAATATTAACCCATTTTAATTTCATAATATTGTTCACACATGTGTTTTAATTCTTGGTTTTTATGACTGTGTTTTAGGAGCTACAGGCAGTTTTTTTTGTGTAAGTGAGAATGACGTTCCTGAGTCTTTTGCATATATTTGAAGAATAAAATGCACATGAAGTTATTATATATGTCTCATATGTTAATTTTAATAAATTTATCTTCATGATAAATTTCTATGAAGGTGTGAAAATTCAAAGGTTCTTGACTAGATTCTTGAGGCCTAGTTGCAATTCTAAGTGAGCATATGAAAATAGATGGTTTGAGGTCTTCTGCATTGTTTGGTGAAATCCAATGAACATAATGATTACCCTAATTTCATGAGGTTATATCCATTTTATTTTTTTATATGGTTATGTGTAAAATATGAGTGTATGATTGAGATATTTAAGATAGACTTTATGGCATTAATAAAAGCCTAATTATGAGTAAACCTAATTGTGTGGTTCAAGGAGTGAAAGGAACTTATGGTGTTGGGGACCTAAGGTAAGATTATTAGCAGTATAATGGTATAATTTATGAATTTTTTAATCCTTTTTAGGATGCTCAAGATGTTCCAATGTGGTCTAAGTGAAATGTGTCCTTTGAGAAGGCCTAATTATATTAGGTCTCTATTAGACCTAAAGGTGGTTATTGTCCTTATCGGTGGTGACAGAACTATGTAATGGTTATTTCACTTATGAAATATATTTTTTGACATTATAAAAGGGTTATAAAATAATTAATATGTTTATGGTCAACCAATATGGGTGAGAGCAAGATTTAAGTATAAAGAGAAGGTCTAATAGGCCTAATTTGACTAGTTAGAATATTGAGGACATGAGCGAATGATATCGAGGTTTTGAAACTAGGTACAAATTTTTAATACTATCATATAGGTGTGTTGAATATGTAATGAGGTTTTAAATGTGTTTTTACAAGTGATGTCTAAGGTCATATGACCTAATTCTACCAAGGAAAGGGCTAGTTGAGCGAGAAGGCGTAATAGGTTATTTGAGAGAGATAGAAGTGTGAGAAGAGAAAAATAAGTTGGTCATATTTAGTTGAGAGAGAAACATGTGTCCAAAAGTGATTATAGGTTCAAGTTAGGTGATTTGGTGTTGAGTTACATGGTGGTTTGGATCCTCCTTTTAAGTTGGTGCTCGCTAAAGGACTAATTAAGTTTATGCTTGACTAGTGAGGGGTTGGTGCTCATTTTGGGGTTGGTGCCTCACTAGATATTGATTCATTTATTATAGGAGTATATTCCAAGATGTGATTTAGTGGGTTTTATCCCCAAATATTTTTTCCCACATAGCTCCTATGTTCTTATGTTGTTTATTTTTATATATGCTTGTTTATACATTAGTTAATGTATGTATGTGAATGAATATTTCATGGATTATAAGTGAAATTGAAGTATTGTTTTAAAGAAACTAATTAACCCCTACCCCTCTATGTATTTGTACTTCCAACATGGATAAATTTTCATCACAGTTGTAACATAGCCCTTTTTAGTGACAAGTGCACATTTATACTACTATAAGGAATTTAATGGAGGTGACTTTTAGAAGAGAGTTTATGACAGGTTGTGTGCTTTAGATATATTAAAATAACCATAGTTTTGAAATATATGATTTTATTAATGGTAAAAGTGGGTTTTGGAGGGGTCCCTACAAAATACAAGAACATACAAACATGGTCTTCAAACCATAATGAACATGAATGCCTACAAAAAATAACCATCAAAAACCAACTCTAAAACAATAGTATAAAGTAAACCAACACTAAAACAATAGAAGAAGAAAAAACCCACATTAGCTGTGCAAAACAATAATGATACTCAGACCCTTGAAAACTATTTTTATTTTATGATCTAAGGGTCATGTTAGGATAAGCAAAAACTTTCTTTCTACAAATTTTTTTGTTACCAAAAATCATTTATTCCCATCCATCATCATGAAGGTTAGGAATGGACATTTCCAATGAAGCTTATAAATTATTCAATGGTAACTACACTAATGAGTCACTATTTGAATCCTCGCCTCTAATTTGGAGGTCTCTATTTACCTTCTCAAAGGGGTTAGGAACTTTTGGTGCTTGTTCAACTTCATTTTGGGCCAAAACCTATCTTCATCTCTATTCTCCTTCCCTAGTGGGGATTAAGCTTCTAATATTGGTTCAAATTTTGATTGATCCAAGATCATATCTTATTTTGAATTTGATGTCACTCTTTGAATCTATGCTCTCACTTTATTTTTACAAAATATGATTCTCAGGGAGATCCTCCTTCCACCATGAGATTTTGGTTATATGTTTATAATTTTTTCAAGAGATATCAAGATTAACTATTTGAAAATATTTTCTACACTAGAAGGACAAGGTCTCATAGTCAATATATTGCTTCAAACACTCTTATATCATTCCCAAAATGTACCCATGTATCTTTGATATGCAATTATTAAATGTGTAAGTCTTTAACCAATTCAATGCTGATGAAATTATACAATTTTTTAGGGTTTAATTAAATGTTTACCTTCTTAATTCAAAAAGTATCCTTGAACCTACAGGATTGAATCTTCATTAGTTTGAAACCAAAATATTAGATTACATTCCATGTTTTATAATCCAAGGGTAGTGATTCCTTCTCCTTTACCGCAAAAAATTCTTGCATGTTATTTTTCATTTTGGAAATACCTTAATCTTCATATATAAATCCCTTTTGTGGAATTCATTAGTTTCCTTTAATTTTAATATTTCTACATATTTGAATTTCAAATCACTTTTGTATACAGTATTACTCTCCTTCAGTTTTAATATATATTTATCTTTTATCTACAAATACTTTTGAATATTTTATCGCTCTTCTTCTATATTAATATATCTTCACTTTTCTTCACCAAATTCATATTGATCTCACAAGCTTTTTAGTTTTATTTCTCACTAACTCATTAAGGTATCAAGGTATTCAATTTTATTCTTTAAATTTTATTTATATATATATATATATATATATATATATATATATATATATATATATAAAACAATTCACTTATGTAGATTTATTCGTCATTCTTTAACCTAAGAATATTCTCATATTCCCATTTTTATAAATAAAATTTTTTAACTTCAACCAACCTTAGATATTACTTTACCCTTGAATAAATATTGGATACCAAATAGAAGCTTACACACATATGTTATATGTGAGAGTTCAAATCAATAGGCCTCCACCATTTTTTATCTAAATGTATTTGATATTTTTCTAGAATCAATATCATTATTCCCAAAATAATTTTCTAAATACCCGATTCACAATTCATTAAAAAATAGGGTTTTAAATAAACTTACATTTAATTGATTTATATTCCTATAATCACTTTTGTAGCTATAAAATAATATAGGAAAGTATATCTAGTAATTTACTTCACATAGAATAAATTTAAACATGATTTTATTACCTCAATCAAAAGATATGAATTTCTTATTAGGTTTATGAAATATTAGTACTAAATTTATTTTTCTCTAATACCAGTTTATAAAATATAAATATTTACAATATATAAATAATCTGAATCATATTTTATAACAATGCACAAGAGATGTTTTGTGGGATAATTTACCTAATATTAATAGATTCATAAATAAAAATGCACTAGAGGAAGGGTAATTTTTTATAATATTCCTTAATAAAGGAATCATTCCACAATATTTCCTATTATTATAGTTATCTATTAATGGAGACAACTTTTGATATGTTATTCTACTCCTAATTCTAAAATAATGTTTATTTCTTACTTCAAAATGATAGTTGTGACTAATAATTTGTAATATATAATCTAATAATAGTAAGGTAGGGTAAAACCTTAGCATACACATTATCTAATACAAGTGACTCTTATGTCCAAATACAATTAACCATTATAAATGTATGGAACTTATTATAATCTTTGTGACCTTCACATATATCATAATACCATGGACCCATGTGAAAAAACATTCCACTTCCTTACTCTCATTAAAAAAAAATTAACGGAATATTTTCTTCTCTTAAGTGAACTGAAAGCACAAATAAAACCATTAAGTTCATGAGTTCCATAATATAATGACCTACATTATTGGAGTTCGCCCCTGGCGCCCCCCCTCTCCCCAACATATGGATGTCTTTTGGTCACCTTTTCGAGTATTATGATTTGGAAGATGTTTTTTATAAATAATAATGTATTGATTTGGAAGATATATTAATTCATTCAAATTTTATCAGAACCATCAATTTAGATTTTATTTTTGTCAATGAAGTCTTGGATCTTATGCTTTATTTAGTTAGGAATTTATTAAGAGAATGACAGAAGATAATATGATAATAACAAAATATATTAAAATCATATTTTTTATGCAATGGTAGATCAAACACTAATTGAAGTTAAATTAATCATATTACACTCAAAACAACTTTATGTAAATTAATGTGAACTTTGATTACACCTAGTCAATTGCCCATGCATATTTTGCTGAGGTAAAATGAAATATTTTTAATCTTTTTTATATGTATTTGACCACATTATTGAAATCATTATCAAGTTGAAATATGTTCTCATTAATTTTAGTCTTAAAGTGTTTTTTAATTTATTTATTTATATATTTTAATTTAAAATTTAAAAGCATTTGGAGTGGAAATATTAGACCCATACTTCAACTTGTTTTAATCTAGATTTTTATCTCAAATTCTCTTATAAAATATCATAAAAATATTGATACATGTTGAATTTGAAGACCACTTTATCTATAATGATTGTAAGTAAGATTATAAAAATTATGCTTCTTAGTGCACTATCTACTACATTATAAATCATATTGGTAACTTTAGTATTGAATCTATGTAAATATTTGTTAATACTTTCACTTAATTTTTACTTCATTTGATATAATTAAAAAAACTATCTTTCAAACTAATTTTGATTTCACTTTGAGATTAAAAAAATCATAAAATATTTTCATGAAGGTATTAATAGATACACATGATAAATCATATAACCAAAAAAAAGCATAATCCTTCAATATTTTTGAAAATAATTAAGTCAAAAGTTTGTCTCAAAATAATAAAGAGCTATAAAATTCTCAAATATAATTTGAAGGATCTCTTTTTTCATTTTACATTTCAAACTTTGGTGATACAAAGCTTGTTGGAAAAGGATATACATTAACTTCATATTCCAAGGGGTTTGAAAGTATATCAATAGATGTCATTATGTTAGTCACTTTATGCAACATCTGAGAGATGGATTTAATTCAATTTTACATGTCACCAAGAATATGAATCAAAATAATAATTTCAAGAGTTAGATAATATATATTAGGTGGACAAGTGACATTATTTTTAATATAAATATTTTTGGAACATTGAAGGATTAGTGATATGAAAAGGATAGAGGAATGTTATACTTGTATGATATTTTTGAGGAAGACAAGGAATATTAGCACCATGATAATGTTAAGAGAAGATTTTAGAACCTTGTTGAGAAGGAATATTTGAAGCATTTTGAAGTGTAGGATGAACATTAGAATAAAAAAGAATATAAAACCAAAATAGAAATCAAAAGTTGAAGATCAGAATTGGAAAGCATACATTTGAAATTAAAATTATTTATAACATTTTTGAATCTTTAAATTTTAGTAGTGTTTTTTGTAAGATATTTTTTATATCGATTCATGTATTTTTTAGTAGACCTACATTTTTCATCTAATTTTTTTGAACTTTTATGAAAAAATTATGCACCACTATAATTTACATCAATATTGAAATTCATTATCATTCATATCATTTTCATCATTAGTATGTTTTCCTAAAGCAAACTTAAAATTTTTACCATTAGATACATTAAATTGGGATTCTATTATTTGTGTAGACTTTTGTCGTATGAGTTTTATCTACACATTTCATTATGCCTGCTTAGCATCTAAGAGACCATTTGGGTTATTTCAAAACATTAGTCCCACATGCACTGGAATGTGATCTCTCTCTCTCTCTCTCTCTCTCTCTCTCTCTCTCTCTCTCTCTCTCTCTCTCTCTCTCTCTCTCTCTCTCTCTCTCTCTCTCTCTCTCTCTCTCTCTCTCTCTCTCTCTCTCTCTCTCTCTCTCTCTCTCTCTCCTATATATGTACATCTCTCCCTTTCTATTGATTATCTAGAGTTAATGAGGAATGTTTATGTATTATTATTTTTTACACTTTCTATCTCACCTACTCCCTAGTGTTCATGTGTGAATTTGATATTATTAAGATCTCTTGGATAAATCCAATATGGTATTAGATACTCACTCAATATTCATTCACCTTTCCCTGAATCCTTAGTGTGATTCTTCATTTTTTTTCTTTGAGATTTATGTGTTTTTTATATGGTATGTGTTTTGGTATATACATTGTAAGTAGATTTATTTGGAGTTCCATTTAAAAGGAATCCATATCTATTCAAGTGAGTTTGAAGGAGCACAAAATGGCATTGTTGGAACTACAAGGGGATCTAGTCTAAGTTTATATCTCAGCTCTATCTCCCTTCATACTAGCTCAACATGTCAAAGCCTCATGGTTTTATAATATGCTCATTATTCACTTCACCAAGTAATAGAGGCATTTTCATCCAAATCATAGAGTTCCATTTGTAATCTCAATGAATTGAGGTAAGTGAAGTAAATATCTTGACACCATACTTATTACCATCCAACTGATACTCAACTCACATACTTTATGACCTACTGGCTCTCTTTTGGTGTTATTATTTCACATTACCATTTCCTTTATAGATATTATAACTTCATCAAAAAGCAAATCATTCAACTTAGGGAGGCCTGTGAGATATGTAATCCATGCCCTAAACATGCATCTATGACTAAAAAATCTTGAGTTTATATACAAACAAGATTTTTAATATATCAACATAATTATGAATGAGTTAAACACAAGCAATGGGGTATTCTAGGGTCAACGACCTGGTACCACATTTTAGCTATCCTTATTAGATAGTGCAGTGTCCTACCTTGCCTCTCCTCTTGGTGACTCATGTTGTGATCCTTTTTAATGGTAGAAGGAATTTGAATGAATTTAGTTAAGGTTTATCTTTATTATGCCTTTTATTTTAATGGTTGAGGAATATGCACTTTGACTACAATGCCTAGAGAAGTTTAAAGTGTTACAACATGAGTTTATTCCTCCAATGCCAAATGAAATGATTGTTGGTTACGTGAGGCATCCTCCATTGATGGCATTCTAACCTCATGACTCCCCTAGTGAACACATAGGATTGCTAATGGCGTATACAACCTACATTTTCCCTCTTTGTGGTGCCTTTGGTATCTTCTCATTTTCAAAGTGATAATGTCAAAAACCTAACTTATGTCCTAAAAATATTAAATAATTAAATCATTTTTAATTTTATTAAAAATATCTTTCTATTTCTTAACAATTAAAATACCCTCTATAATCTTATTCCTTTAAAAGAGCACTTAGGGGTGTATGGGTAGGGTATTTTTTGACTCTGGTTACAAGAGGAGATCTAGCATTCTGTTCTAGTTACAATGAGTGGTTGTAAGGCTACCTTACCCCTTGTTTGGTCAAAAATTTTAAATTTTTAAGTGTAACTTCATTAAATAGGTCATTAATTATGAGAAATATTATTAGCCATAATGTTTACTCAGTAACTCAGATTTGAGTGTCATTTTTGGAAAAATGCTTTATTTTTTATTCCCATTCCATTGGTCATATTTTTATTGTAAATGAACTAAATTCATAAAGTTCCATATTCAAGGGGGTTCCCTTTGTTATGGTCCCTAATACTTTTTGCATTATACTTTGTGTACCAATTTCTCACACATGGTTGCATTTTCAACTATGTTTGACATCCCCATTCTGAGCATGCATTATACCTCATCACTCCATCAGTAATTGCTCACTTAGATGATTGTGTTTGACATCACATTCATGATCTTGTTTCAGGGGTTCATTGAAGTTTGCATAGTGTAGTCTTACACTTCCTTGGTGTCTTCTCTTAGTCATGTTAACTACATTTGAGATAATCCAGAGAAAGAAGGTTGAGTCTACACTAGTGGTCCTTCTTGGAAAGATGAATTATGCTTCATGGTATGTGTACATGGAATGTTCACTCACAGATCAGGGCCTTATACCATTCTTATATGGATAAATTCCTACTCCTATTGACCAAAGTCAATATGATGAATGGGCCAACTCTTATGACTATGTTTGTGGTCATTTATTGATACACATTTCATGCGATCTCTAACACCATTTGGAGAACACAAAGTGTCCTTTCAATATATAGAGCACTCTTCAGTGTCTTTTTGGGGATCCTATTGTGACCTACATCACACCTCCTCCTCTTCCTATTGTCTTTTTTAAGATTGTCATACTCTCTCCTCATGCTTCTATTTCTTGTGATGACACATCTATGGTGGATATTGCTCTTCCTTTTGTCAAGGCCCCACTACAAGATGAGATGTTTTTAGACTTAGTTATCTAATTGTAGATTCTACATCTATTCTTATGCAAATTGTTGCTCTTCTAGAGCCTTCATAGACTTACATTTCAAATGGATTTACTAATTCTAGTGAGATTATATACATTGAGAGTATCGATGACTCATATTTTCATATGGACATTCATCTTGCAAATCTGAGTGCTTCATTTGCAAACCATATTTTAGTTTTGACAGTTGTTGAGCCTTGTTCTCCTCTTCTCATGGAAATTATTTCAGTGACTATTCCATGCCATTCTTATTATCTAGAGGTAATTAGGGTACTTATAAACCCTCTTATTCTCTCCTATTCATTGTATGCTTCTTCTTTGTGATCTTATATTGTTAGTCCAGTGATATTTGATCAAACTTTGGCACATTTGAATACTATCAAGGAGACTTTTGAGCATTTTACAGAGATTTACATCATGATTCCTATTTGCATTCCACTTGAGTGTGAATTCAATAGATTTATAGCTTGGAGTTTTTTCTTTGAAAAGGAAGACGCAACATTTGTCACAAAAGGACCTATTATAGCATTCACCATGCAACATTTTGTGCTTACCTTCTCTCTCTTCTTTATGAAGGCACACATCTTTCCTATTTTGTAGGATACTGGGGATCATCACTATGTGTTTGGGTGCCTCATTAGGCCTTGTTATCAGGACCTAATTCTCCACCCCATCTAAGCTATGCTTAATGGGGGTATTGGTATAGATTTTTGTATTATGGGTTTTGTCTACATGGCTCATTATGCTTGCTTAAGGTCCTAGAGGCCATTTGGGTCATTTGTGAATATTAGTCCCACATTCACTGGAATGTGGGGTTTTTCTCTCTCTCTCCCACTTATATATGTACCTCTTTCCCTTTGTATTGATCGTCTATATTTAATGAGGAATGTTTATGCATTATTGATTTTTATATTTTCTCTCCCACCTACTCCCTAGTGTTTGTGTGTGCATTCAATATTGTTGAGAGGTCTTGGAGAAATCCAATATCTATTTTATTTTTTAAACTTAACCTAAGATTAAACAAATGAATTTTTATTGATATCTATATGGTTTTTATAAATCCTAGCACTTTTCTTATTTAGAATCATTAGTCTAATTTGTTTAGGTGGTAAAGATACAAACTACACATGATTAATACATACCATACAAGTACACTTGGGTTTGATATTTTAAGAAATTAACTTAAATCTTGGGTTCAAGAAACTGAATTAAAATGAAGTTATGGATTTTATATCTATGAGAATGTACTAAAATTAACCCTTGAAAAAATATAGAATTTGAGATGTAACATAATATGAACAAGTTTTAACTCTACGGGGTGAAAATAGCATGCAAGATAATTGGGTTCACCAAAATTTATTATAGATCGATGAATTTAAACTAAATACAACATAAAAAATAAATTAATTTAACTAACCATTGTAAAACATTTAAAATACATTAACAATGTCTAAATTTTACAATAAGTCATTCAAGTAGGGTTTTAGTTCATATCTTTAATATGTCCCACTTTAAAGATAGACACTTGAATTTGAACCTATGAATGTATGTCAAACAATGCCAATAACATTAGATCAATGTTTGGATATGATCAAAATATGAACTACAAATTGGGATGCTTTTGACTCTCACAATAAGTATTTGGAATGCTTCAGATACTTCCCAAGAGTGTTCAAGACATTTTTGTTAGATGATACGAAGGCTCTAAAATAAATTCACAATTGTGTTTTCCTTATTCTCATTATATTTTTCCTAGCTTTGATCTTCACAAGATGCGACACCTATAACATAGAAAATAAACTTTCTTATTATTTTCCTCTAATGGCTTTCATATATAAAAACTTAAGAAAATAAGTTATCATAGGGTATTGTGTTGAGGGTTAACATGGTTCTATAACACTGTCTAATTGTCATGCCCTAATGATGGGAACCACTCTAAAAACTGACAAAAAATAGTAAATTCTATAAATAATATAACATCAAAGATATATAGAACCTTAGGGCCTGCACCAAAGTGATCCACTATAAATACTAGTGTTAGACAATGATAAATATTCTAATATTTGCTTGATCTCTCTAGAATGCTTTTGGGTGCTCAAATAAAATTCTCTATGAATGACCGCTAGATATTATGTACCTATTAATATGAAATGAATTACAATGATTGGGTTTATTTAAATAGTTGATTTCAAATTAGGATCTTGTTAATGTGAAAACTGAAATCGAATAATTAAAAAGTAAAAAAATGTGAAAACGGGGATTAATGCACCATGACTTGATGAAGATCAAAAAAAAAGCCTAGAAATATTTGAGATGTGAACTTGACCTATGACAAAAACATTTGAAACATTCGATTTTTTTATTTTTTTTTTGTGTGTGTGTATGAGAGAGAGAGAAAGAGAGCACACTAAAGAGCTAAAAAAAAGATCGAAAATCATTGAAATTCAAAAAATAAACCAATAATACTTAATTTAAAATGATATTCTAAAAATTTAAAAACATCCTAAAACATACTAATGAACGATAAATAATACCTTACAACCAATTTTATAACCCCAAAAAATAAAAAAACCGAACAAAGAGTTAACATAAATAAATATAAATCCTAAATATATAAACGATATAACTGTTGACCGCCTTACCGTGTTGCAAGATAGCGTTTTCCATCTTTATATGTAAAATTGATTTTAAGAATAGTATAAAGCCTCGACTATACATTCATGTCCGACCAATAAATCAACTCCTCACGATAGTGTCTGTCTACATGCATATTATATCTTTAAACGCAGGTACACGACCGTGGTTTTAACATGAATGCTGCTCTGGACGGACTAAACAATGGTGGGAACGATGTGGAATCAATTAAAAAAGTTTAACCTCACAACTAGAGGTGGACCTCAAAAGGATATCCAAACCATATTTTCTTTGTTGACCGATTAAGTTTCGCCGTGGCCGAAATCCATCCCTTCGTTACATTGATAAATGCTCTCCATACGCGTTAAACTTACTTCAAATTCCAAGGATTTCTCAGGCTTCTCGCGACGGATTTAAGCAGCAGTGGTCACGCAGAGCAGAGACCGGCTTCGTTCAAACTTGAATTTTATCTTTAGTTGTAAAAAAATTGAAATATATATTGGGCTGCAAGGTTTTCTTGTTTTCGTTCTCCACTGCTACTCAATTGCTGGACCATCTTCGCATTCGTTATTCATATACAGTAATAAAATGGCAATGGCAATTGAAGAAAATGGAGAAGACAGAATTGTGGCCACAGCACAGCGTATTGTAAATTCTCTGGGTACCTCCGACGACATGAGCAGAGATATGATCGCAATCATCTCCAACTTTGAAAGCCGAATATCTCTTATGAGCCCAAACACACAACGAAGGAATAGATTTGAGGATGATTTAGCCGCAGCAGAGACCTTGATTTCCAAATGGAACACAGACGCCACAAGAACCATGCTTTTCCAGAGTAGCCCAGAAGAATTTCATATGTACATGGACACGGTCGACAATCTCCATCGAGTCATGGAACATTTGTCGGCCGGTGGCAGTAGCTCCCCGGAACTAGTTCGCACGCAGTGGCTGATGAAGATGTCCATGGCCCGTCTGGAGAAAGAGTTTCACAAAATTCTGTTAACTAACAGCGAGCCCATCGATCCGGACCGGTGGTCGTCGATCCGACCGTCGCTTTATTCCACCATAGAGGACAGCATCACTAGCTTCACCCGCTCCTCCTCCCACTCGGACGACGGCAGCATCTACTCGAGCTCCGGGCGTCTATCGGCCGATAGAATCTACGAATTCGACATGATTCCGTTAGACGCCGTGGCAGATCTGCGGAACATTGCGCAGCGCATGGCGAAGAGCGGCTACGGGAAGGAATGCTTTCGAACATTTACCCTCGCCAGAAAATCCGTGGTGGAGAACAGTTTATACAATCTGGGCGTGGAGAAGGTGAGGTTTAAGGATGTTAGGAAAACGGACTGGCATTTACTCGATGGAAAGATCAGGAAATGGATTTACGCTGCAAAATTAAGCATCCGAATCCTGTTTTCCAGGGAGAAGTTGCTGTGCGATGAGGTGTTCGAGGGGCTTAATAAGATGCGGGATTGTTGTTTTGCCGAAATCGCCAAGGAGCCCACAGCCAGGCTTCTCGTCTTCGCAGAAGGTGTGGCCGTCAGCAGCCGTGCACCGGAAAGGATTTTCCGCGTTCTAGACCTTTACGAAACTCTGACCGATCTCATGCCTGACATCGAGGCCATATATTATCAGGATCCCTGCATAGATGTGCAGGAACAGGCCAACGGAGTGCTATTCCGGCTGGGCGAGGCTGCCCGGGGGATTTTGACAGAATTTGAGAAGGCCCTCGAGAAGGAGAACTCCAAGGCATGCATTACTGGGGGAACGGTTCATCCTCTCACCAGATATGTCATGAACTATCTCACTTTCCTCTCTGATTATAAAGAAACACTGACACATCTAATTGCAGACACGCCCTTGGAGCCATGGAAGTCGCTGCCCGACAATTTCGCAGTGGACGATGAGTGCGAAGGTCCTTACGCCCAGCTGTCAATCCGCCTCGGACGGACCGTCTTTTTCCTTGTGTGCAAGCTCGACACAAAATCCTCTCTTTACAAGGACGTGGCACTGTCGTACCTTTTTCTGATGAACAACCTGCACTATATAGTGCAGAAAGTGAAGGGCTCCGAGCTCAACTTTATGCTGGGGGAGGAATGGCTGAGTAAACAGTGGTATACAGTGAGGCAATACGCGGTGAAATACGAGACGGCTGCGTGGACGAAAGTACTGTCGAGTCTAACCGAGGCGGCGATTCCAGTGAGGAGCAGTTTTTTCTGTGGAGTAACGCAGCAAGAGGCGCTGAAGGAGAGATTGAAGGTCTTCAATCTGGCGATGGAAGAGGTGACGAGGAGGCATGCGGGATGGGTGGTGCCTGACGTCAGTCTGCGAGAGATGGTAGGGCTTTCAATAGCCGAGGAGTTGATACCGGCGTACAGGTCATTTCTTGTCAGATTTAGGAGCCGGTTTGAAAGCAACATGTACATCAAATACACGCCCGAGGACCTGCAAGATTTTCTACTCAACTTGTTTAGAGGAAGCCCCTCGTCCGTGAGCTCCAGGAGATCCCCATGACAAGGTAGTTTATTCAAATTTGTACATTGGAATTTCGTCACTTATGTGAATATCATATGTACAAGGGTGAACACAAATATAGGCCCTAGTATATTGAATTTAGACGGAAACGATGATCCCGTCTTGATTGATTGACTGAATTCATTCCAGTAAATTATCTCGTCGGCCATTCTCACCACATTTTGTACTATATTTACATATCAACAAACTCGTGAGATTTTATACGTATAGTTATATAGTTGCACACTAAGTTGCAATAGGGTTCGATAGGGAATAGGAATGAAACACTTTGGAAAGCAAATCTTTGAATTTGAGTATTTTTTAAAAATGTATTAAAACAATATTATTCAATTTTTTATTAAGCTTTTACCCATTACAATTCATTCCCAACTGAGCCATGTTAACATTTGTGCCTAAAGTTGATTTTTTCCCACAAGGATGGCCTTTAATTGGGGTTGTATTTTACTTTTGTCATTGTGTAAATTTGATGATGTTTTCTTTTGATATTGGATTGAGTACACACTTTATGTACCAAGTTAATATAATTATCTTACAGTTGTAATGATATAATCAAGACAGTGCATGTTCTATTTTCTCAAACATAATATATTATCGTATGGTATATTTATAGTTTTATTTTATTACTAGATTATTCATGGGATGATTACATTACCTCTGTATTGCCTCTGATGAAATCGTATATGCTTTATAATAATTTTTTTGAATTTAAAAAATGTAAAATATCTAATTTTTAAACAAAGATTTTCACAGGAAGCCATCAATCAAATCTCTTTGTATAACATGTATACAAAATTTTATCCTGGGTGTGTAGAAGAGCTTTGAAAAAGTAATCATCTAACATAATGTTCATTATCGTAAAAGTGATTTTTTTCAAATCTAGATTCATCTTTTAAAAAAAGGAACATCTAAAAATTCGTTATATCTTTAGTTTGAAACATACAGTGTCTTATGAGTAATGAAGCCACCTTTGGCAGATGGTTATGAATTAGCCAATCTATGAATCTTGTGTTAAGGTAGTGTACATTAATTACTATGAGCACTAATCCGATGAGCCAAGAAAAAGTTGTAACCCACAACAAGTCAAACTTTTAGATTTTACAAACCGTCTTCCACATAAATTCCTGTTATACTCTTGAAAATATGTTGTTACTTACTTTAATCAAGTTACTTTTAGTTGCCATCTTTATCTTGCAACTAGTGAACTTCAATAATGGAATCAAAGTAAATGGTAATTTGAATGATAAAATCATCTAGACAAGCAAATAAGAAATAGTATCCAAAATTAATTGACCAAACAAAACCAGATACCAGAGAAAATATTTTTCCCTGGGTTTGGCCCCAACCTAAAACCATGGCAATCACCCAAAACCACAAAAATCATCGAAAGCTAGTACTAAAGACCCTCCTTATTTAGTGAATCCAATGGAATATTTTTGTTGACTGTCCACTATTTAATATAAAATTATATAAAACAGGTTAAACGTGTAAACTATTTTAATTGATTATCTACTATGTAACATAAAATCCTACTATAAAGTGTTAAATAAGCAAAATATTTAAGCATTGACTCATTGAATAGACCGACCATCGCTCAATACATAGAAATCAATAAATTATTAGTTTTCCTACAACAAAACTACCACGAATGATAGCTAGCACCAGACTTGGAATAATTGCAATGCCCTCTGCTATAAGATTCTACCTACATGCCTTCATTTTTATGTCAAGAAAACCCTACATTTTTATTTTAAAATGTATTTGTAATTGGGAATCCTTCAAATTCTAATATTACACATTATCAACATAGGCATGGAAATTTAAAAGGAAAAAAATATTATTTTCACCTACATCACATACTAAGTTACATTTGTTCCAGTTATATAATATATAATATAATTATATTGCACTCCAAGACCTCTACCCCTATCTTGTAGCTTATGTTTGTCCATGCTACAAATTGCATTGAAAGATGTCACATGTCACTAAAATTTAAATGTGTACCTTCCAAGAGTTCATTGTATTTTTCACTTGAAATACCTTGTCATTGCCCCTCACCATCACCATGCAATTCACCTTGAAATATTTCACCACTTCCATGTTCTCTATGAGGTATTACTTGTTAGGAGCATGCAAGCCCCTATTATAATTATAGTCATATGAGATGTTTATTTTTAGGGGCATGCAAGCCCATAACATTCCAAGAGATACATCTCATTGAGACAGTGGGGGATTTCCACTCCTTGCTTCTCAAATGCGAATAAATAATTCATTTTTTTTTGTGTTCCTACCTCTACTTCAACCAAAGCCTTTTCATTTTTTGACTTGTGGCCTCTCTTAGATTTCCTTATGCAAATGGATTCTTTCAAAAGGTTGTGGGTGAATTGAAACAAATGGTATACTCTAAATTAATCTTAGATAGCCAAATAATATATTTTTTCATTCATTATGATAATTAATTTGAGAAAGAAATTCAAATAATTTGACACAAGGATAACATTTATGTTTTTAAAACTAACTACATATGTCGATTTACACTCATCTTATTATTTTTCCATCATATATGATTCCTGTGTTTGTACAAAGATAAGGTAAAACATGTTATTGGCACTCTTTTGGGCTCTATCTCTGGCAATGACACTAACGACATTTACATTTCCTACTGTGCTCCATACAATGAGTCTAATGATCAGGTTGTAGTGCATATCAATTACCATCAAAATACGTATGAGTTCCATCTATGACTGAATCCAAAAGAAGTTAATGATGGTTGGTATGTATAATGTGGGAGTATAGAGGATGTGCATAAAATGTTCAAACAAAATGTGGTGTCTAGAGGATGTGCACAAAGTGTATGATAAAATGTTTGAACAAAATGTGGTGTACATAATGCTTATGTTTTTAGGATATGCACAATAAGGGCTTGAGGATTGGCTCTTATTTTTGTTTAGGGATATGTTTGAATGAGATAGTGCATCTTGGAAATTTATGTCTCAAGATTTATGCAAAATGGATGGATGAAAGAGGCTTTGGAGCATTATGGTATGTTATTCAAATAAGTCTTAATATTTTGGATGGTGTTGATTAGAAGATTGGTACAAAGTAGGAGTATGGAGGTCTTATAACATTAAATAAAATTATCATAATGATGTGTCTAGATTAAATAAAGATCCAAAAATGAAGAGCATTAGAAGCATATTGGTAAGAAGTGAAGTTGTGTTTGTAACCTCCTTGTCTGACACCACCTGATCAAAATTGTGCTACATGTTAACCACCACTTTCAACTTGTCTTCCTTCTAGTTGTCAACTACCACCTGTAATAATATTAAAATTAGACCCTTTTCTTTTTAGTAGGACACTTAGATTTAAAAAATAATAATCATTCTTAGCTTCTATCAATGAAATATTTATTTTTTAAATCTATTTTTTTGTACTATATAATATATATCAGGAGTGCAATGTCTTGCCCCCACATTAACGACATTACACTATCGATTCAAGTTGTACATCAGATGTGGAGTCTAATTGTAATCAAATCAAATCTCATGATGTCCCCATCCACCCTTAATAATAGAAAACAATTATTCAAATATGTCACCACCCTGAAAGCTATGGAATCCTTTACAATGGGTGATGTAGGTCATTTAAATCCTACCACCACCCTAAATCCTAGTTAAGTGTAAAATATGGGCCCCTTGGCATATGATATACCTTGAAACACCATGTCATTGGCACTCACCGTCATTACCTAGCACACATTAAAATATTTCACCATTTGCATGTTATTTATCACCTTGCCCTTTCTTCTTAGGGTTTGAATTTGGTGTTACATATACTATTTATCCATAATTAATTGCTCCAGATATTAATATATTAACATCATGGATGGCCATAACCTACAAGATAAACAATGGTACCTCAATGTCTTATCCTTACATAAACTGCATTGTAATGGGAATTCAAGCCACTCAACGGATGTGGAGCTTTGTCATAATCAAATTAGCACTCATGGCATCATCATCCACTCTTAATAGTATAAAATGACCAATAAAAGTTATTTATGCATTGTAAGCTACATACCCCAAGTTGTAATGTGTTCAAGTCATGTAAATCCAATAATTGGTCTAAATTTGGGTCTGTAGCATGATGTAGGCTCTATGGTGTCCGATATCAAATTAAATACCCTATCATTTCCCTTCACCATCACTGTATAGTTCACCTTGAAATCTTTCACCACTTCCATGTTCTATATAGCCTTGCCATTTCCCATCATTTCACCATTTTTGAAGCTCATAGTAAAATAAAACATCTCCTTCCTGCATAATGCATTACCATGCCATATGAAGGAACACTTAACCTTATTTTCCATTGTTACCTCCACCAAAAATATTAAATTATTATTGCATACTGCATCGTACATAAAATTTGAGAGGAGATCAGTGATCTTGAGTTTAAAGTGAACTATGACAAGTGAAATACGACTACCAATTTACAATCATTCACTTCAAAAATATTATATTATATATATTTAATTTATTTATTATTAATTATTACTTTATACTATATTTAAATAAATATATTATACTATATATTATATTATTATATAATATGTATGTATGTATGTATGTATGTATGTATGCATGTATGTATGTATGTATGTATGTATGTATGTATGTATGCATGCATGCATGGATGGATAGATAGATAGATAGATAGATAGATAGATAGTTTATAATAATATGTAAATGATTAATTGAAAATTTTAGTTTCTTAAAACTACTAACATCTTAAATTATTAAGAAAATAAATAAAAATAATTATAATGTAAATGATTATCGGATCAAACATTTAATATTTTATTACACCATTTTGGTTTTGTTTCCATTCTCTTATGTCAAGAAATCCTAATTTTATTTAATCTTTCATTACACATTTCCCTGTAGAACATGATTTTTATTTAAATTGAGTGAAAAAATTAAACTATCAATACCTAACTTTATTGTTCATTAATTTATTATTCACTGTTAGATGTTGATGTTATCTACGCATTCCCTACCCACATGGCCCCTTCTAGTTAAAATGACATTCCCACCTATGACACACTTGTCAACTCACAAGCCTCCCTGCACATGAGAGCACTACCAATGGGTGCCCACCTTTACAAATCAACCTGCCACATCAACCAACATATCATCATCGACCCATTTTAAGCACTATTGAGCTGTACCTTCCTTTAAATGTAAATGAATTTAGGGTATGCTACTCACTATAAAATGACTCCAATGTAATGGCATTCCCACCTATAACACACTTGTCAGCGCACAAGCCTTCCCGTGCATGAGAGCACTACTAATGGGCACCCACTTTACAAATCAACCTGCCAGATCAGCCAACAAATCATCATCGACCCCTTTTAAGTAGTGTTGCACTATACTTTCCTTTAAATGCTGATGAATTTGGGGTATGCTCCTCACTGTAGAATGCTTCCAGCGTAAATATTTAGCAGGAGGCTTATACAGCGAGCGAAGCCCATATATTCAACTCACATGATGACAAAACAAATTATATGCTACCTGGTCCATTCGAATGTTGACACAAAGACAAATTCTAAGATGGTTTATAGGGTTGGCATATTCTATTTAACCACGTCCTATTGGTTCAAATACATGAATATTGTATAGAGGTTTCTTTATAAGCTGAAGATCTTTACAGGGCGCGTCTTCGCCATATTACTCTGTTCTTTTTCCCTGAGAGTAAAGAGATCTTTCGATGCTATTTTATTTTACAATTTTCTATGTTTTAAATTTTTTTATTTCTTACATTGCCATCCTCGACAAATAGGCTTCTGAGATAGTAAAGCGTATATTTAAATAGATAAAAAATCTAATGATACAGCTGCCCGTCTTGAAATATCTGTTGTATTCAGAAGAGTGTTTTCTGTATAAACCCTAGGTGGGTAACCCCTGCTCCACTTTCAACGTATTGGTTAGTTCAAATTTTGGATGTGTGGAAATATAAGGATGTATGGGCTACATCCTATGCAGATAAAAACATGGACGTATACACCGATGTATGTATGTCGATTAAAATAAACCCAACTCATGTATTGAGTGAGGTCCCGTCGGGAATAGACATGAGCCCTCTCATTCCTCTGCAACAGCTGTGCCCATCACTACTATATTCTCCACCTGTCGCATGGGCACCAATTATTCAACACACATAAAAGTTGATAATAAAAAATTGAAAATGGTAAAAGGAATGGCTTTTTCCGTAATAAACAAATGTTGTCCTATTTTTACCTTTAAATGTAAAACTACATATTTTATTGTGGCACCACTTCCCGTGGAAAATTCATTCTGTATTACACATACAAGATAAGACTGATCTCTACAATCATTAATAAAACATAAAATGCCTTTGATTTCTACAATGTATGTATGTCTGTTATGAATTGTCTGACCTTTTACTAAGGAGGAACCATGTTGGCAATGTTGTGCACCAAAAACGCCTCCTCGAGATTGAATTTTAGAACAGTGGATGGACATACTCGCCAACCTGTGCATTCAAATACAATGAATTGCAACTGGCACCAAAAACACCCACTTTTTTTTACATTGAAATTAATGCAAACTGAGCTTCTTCTGCCAGACTCCTAAAGTTTTTTTTGGGTTGAGGAGCAAGAAGAGAGATTTTGGATGCAATTTTCACAGTTCTTCAGTCCTTTTTTCTAGCTAAAAAAACTGTCTGCCCAAAAGAAATCAGATTCGTAGCCTGCATCCCTTCTATGCTTAATCCCTACTAGCGGAGGGTGCCTCTTCACATAAAGTGTCAAATATTTAGCACTTAGAATTAAATTTCAGAGGTTTTAATATGCCTGCTTTCTTAAATCTTGTATAAATTCAAAAATGAAAAATTGACACTATTTTATATTTTACATTAAATTTAATGTTTAGTGAGTAAAAATTGAGCATGGAAATATAATTAATCAAATTTGATGTTAAATAAGAAAAATTGGTCTTATTTGTACCATCACTCTTGCAGGTAGTTGGTGAATGAAAGATTAAAATTTTTAAAAATAAAAATATAATAATTTTTTATTTATTTATGGAATAAATTATAAAGTTTTAATAGTTAAACCGTTTACCAAACTTCATCTTGTAGTTGATAAAAATACAGAGTTTTTTAATGAAAAAGTTTTTTTTGTTGGGATGCTATTTGAAACTTTCTAAAAATATATGATTACAATACATGTCAGGGTTGGTAAGTCAACAGGTGTTGTATGAACAGTTCAACATTTGGATTGTAAACTATTTTTGTTGGGCAATTATACGCTTCACCTTCTTTAAATTATTTTTCACAAGTTCAATGTTTGAAAATTTAAAATTATATTCATATTTAGTAGAATTTTTCCTTCCAAATATATGTGATTTACATAGACCATACTATTCAGGGGTGTCACTACCATGCCAATATTTGATAGTTGTCAAATCAAGAACCAAAGTGAACAATTAATTTTTGTTGTTTACACCTCTTGTAAAACATATAAAACCACATAAAAATATAAAAAAGATGTTGATTTAAAACAAGACTTCTTTAAAAAATAAAATGGTTTATTAGAAAATTTGGTTATATTTTATGAGTAAAAGTAACATAAATGTAGCGATACGATAAAGAGAAATAGTTATATATCAATTAAAAATATTGTTAGGCTGGACCAATTTTGTTTTAGATAACTTTTTGTTGTAGTAAACCGCATCTCTAGTGCATAAGCTTTCTACAATTATTTTGTGTTCAGATTTGTAATGTTTTCTGCTTATTTAACAACAAACTGAACCAAAACTCATGGAACAGTTGACGTTGCAGCCTCCATGCACATTACACAGCGTTCCTCATCACCTGACTAATTGTGTGCCATATGTAGCAATAAACATTGGTGTGGAAGGTGTAGAAGTTATTTTTTTATTATTTTTTATACATGTACATTATCCTGGGAGATCACCTTATTCGCTAGCAAAATTAAAAATTGATAAATATTTTAATAGAATTTGATTCATGCGATATTCATATCAATATGATAGTTATAGATCTTATTTTAATATATATACATAGTCCAAAAATAGTGATAGCGATATATTGACGAATAATAATTATAATATTTGATATAATACATAATCATTTATTATTTATGTATAAGTGCAATTATTTAAAAAATGATGGAGCAAGTTTCCTATGATCATCTTAATTTGGCAAGCTTAAAAGTTGGTAAAATTTTTGAAAGTGTGATATTATAATAATAGTCAACAATGAGATTTAAACATGATAAATAATTTAATATTCAACAATGGACTCTTAGATAATGTGATATTTCAGATTAGTTTTTTATTATCTTTTTTATTGACATGATAATTCATGTGAAATCATACAACACAAAGTGGTTTATAGTTTGCATGATTGGGTCATTTTCTATCGAAAAAGACTATGTTTGACATACACCATATCAAACAAGCTTACAAATTAATTCTCTCTATTTGTTCATCTCATCACTTAAGAGAAAATATCCTCCCTTAATGATCCGTCCTAGATGGGAGGGAATCTGGTGGGTTAAATTTTGATTAAAAAGAGAATATACCTCACAAAATAAAACACTTATAAACACAATAAAATGTAAAAATTTCTCTGATGTGAAAATTTTTAAATTAGTCACTACATGATTAAACTTCAAACTGATTAATATTATCTGAATTTTTGCACTCAGTGGTTTTTTATACATTAATAATAGAATGGTGTTAACATAATGGCAAAAAATATATAATTCTTCTGAGTTTTCTTGCACTTTCGGGGCAACTGCTAGTTAAGCTGGAGGCTTATACAATGGGCGAAGCTCGTAGCTTCGTCTCATATTAGACCCAAAAAAATATGTTGATTTGCTCTATTCTAACACTGACACGAAGATTAGGGAATATAGTCAGTTTGAATAAAAATTTTGTTTTTCTGTTGGTAAATAGATTCTGTAAAATAATCATTAATCATTCAAGCAAACTGCCTGTTACACAAAATAACTATTTCTTCAATGTTCGAGGTTCATTGCCAGCCGTGATTCAAATTCCATCCTGCACTCGGCCCATGCGTCCACTGTGATGGCTGTTCTCAGCAGGCCAGAAAGAAAATTGGCAGGAGGCGCATTTTTTTCTAGAAATGATCTTGCTGCGCTCAACACAGGTAACGTTGGTAGAAACAAAATACCCATGAAAAATTAGTGAAAAAACTGGAAACAAAATTCTTGTAACAAAATTAATCTTTGAAATGCAAAATGCATTCCTCCCGTTTTGACTGTGAATTCGCTTGGCAAATCTGAAGACAACCTAAACATTAAACTAAAACGTTTAATGCTAAACCCAAGAAGAAATATGTATATTTTTTGAGGATAAAATCGCAATAAAATCCAAACAGTTTTGAAAAATTGATAATTTAAAAAACAAAAAGCACATACCAATCTAGGGAGCTCTGAATGCTACGGTCTCAGGTGAAGCCATCCTCCATCTGCATTTAGGAGATGCAATCTTATGTCTGGTATAATTTCTTATGATATTGTTTCTCTCAGGATTTCCACACCTCCAGTTATTCATGTAGAAATGAGCCAAAATGAAATTTTTGGCAGAAGATCAAGGAAGTCGTGGAGGTATTACCTCTGTGCTGCAGCTAAATATAGTTCTTCAAAAAAAAACACGGCTTTAACCAATTGAACCCTGCCTCTCAATGAATGGATTATGGCAGTGCCATTGCCAACATTTTAGACCTGTTGGGTCTGTTGTACTTCACAAAATGCTCTATGTGCTTTAAATGGCGTCCGAAACAGCCACAGAAGCAGAACCATCTGTGTTAGAGTGTCAAATCCTTCTCCCGAATACCGGTTAACTCCTTGTTTCATCCCAACAGCCTACCACATAGCGAACACTTGGAAGGTTCATAAGACACGTGTTTAAAATTTGCCATATCAATTTGAATTTTTTTTTATCATATTGGTTGAATTTGTCAAAATTTCAATGAATTTCATAACCGCGGCCCCCTAATCAAATACCAATATAAATATATTATATATAATATTATTTACTTATTAATATAATTTAATATAGAGATATAAATAATAAAATATTTTATTATTTATTATGTATTAAAATTTATATGGTATAAAATTAAATTATTATATATTTATTAAATGAAATTATTTATATGTTTAATTCATTTTATTTTTTAAATTTTCTTCCTAAATATAATATTATTATAATATGATTTTATTTTATATTATATTAAAATTTAAAAAAATTATAAAGTTCATTATTTAATTATATATATTTTTAATAGTATTATTATTTTTATTAATTATTGATTAATTAAGATTGAATAATTTTATTATTATTAATATAATATTTAATAAAATGATGGTTATTTATTTTATATTTTTAAATAATTATTTATCTTATTTCAATTTTAAAATTTTAATATTTCAAGAAAAAAATTAATTTTTTATATAATTAAATTTAAATTTAAATTTCTAAATAAATTAAGAGTTAAATTTTAAAATGAGATTTTAATTATTATAAATTTTATATTTCATTATATCATTTTAAGTTACTATAATTTCAATTATTATTATTTGACATAAATCAATTGTTATAACATACTGTCGGAAAGATGTTTCTAGTCTTTAGACCTTTCATGTACTTACATTACTATGCATTTGTTGCACAATTTTATACACTTGCATCGCATTTTCCACGTATGTGTAAAGTTTGTAAACTTTAATTTAATTTAGATATTAAAGCCCAAAGGAGGACTGAAGAACATATTACATCTACAATAATGAAGTGCCAAAAAAATGACTGGCCTCAGTCGTTTCTTCATCACCGACATTCGGACAACTTCATTTGAATAAGATAAATGCATGTATTTAGACCAATGTGATTTTTTAGGGTCAAGTGTTCACATTAAAGATTCGTATAGGTAGATTAGATATATTAAATTGAAATGAAATGATTTTATTTATGTTTATAAGATCCAATGATAATAATGGCAAGTTTACAAATTGGTAAAAAAATGAATAATGTGATATTATAATAATAATCAATGATGAGATTTAAACATGAGAAATAGTTTAATCTTCAACAATAGATTCTTGGATAACATAATATTTTAGATTAATTTCTTTTATTATCTTTTTTATTGACATAGTATTTCATGTGAAATCATAAACTAAAAAGTGGTTTATAGCTCAGACAATGGTGTTACATTCTATTGACAAAGACTCTACGTTTGACATACATCATATCAAATGAGCTTACAGATTGAATCCCTCAATTTGTCCATCTCGTTGCTTAAGAGAAAATATCCTCACTTGACAATCGGTCTCAGGTGGGAGAGAATGTAGTTTCTTGTACATTAATAATGAGTATTGTTGACGTAACAAATGATAAAGATAGTCTATCATAATATAATACATAAAAGGAAAATATATTTTACAAATGAAAAGAGAATATTTACTAAATATAATTGCAAAAAAAATAGTACAATTCCTCCAACTTTTCTTGCACTTTGGAGGTAACTGCTAGTTATTACTCTCTTATGTATTCTTTTTGAAATAATCCAATGACAATTTGAAATTAGTTAAAGGAAAATACCTATATGTAAGCTGAGGTAATTTCATAATAAATTATATGTATATAGTTATAATATCTACAACTAATGTTAAGATAACATTATTTTTGATTTAAGATTGATTTCAATTTTAGGACCACATTAAACATTGCTTTAAATGGGAAGTTGTTTTGTACATTTTATTATGGAGCAAATCACCTTTTTATTATGGAGCATGGAGCACATCACATGATCATGTATTCCTAAAGGTTTATTTAGATATTAATTTGAAGACACGTGCATATGTAAATTTGTAAGTAAATTTTAAATGATAATTTATTATGCACACTTTCGAAAAATGAATAAGAAAAAAAATTATAGTAAAAAAAATGTTATTGCATACAAAAGTTGTTTTTACTCGTTTTCTCACATTTCTTTTTATTTTTATTGATTTCTTTTTCTTTTCCATACAACCAAATGACTCAAACATAATTATTTGTAAATTATTTTTAGATTCTTCTAAAAGGTTCTTATCTACCTTATTACATAAAATATATTATATATTTTTTTCATATCTAAAAAATCTTATTGCTTTATATATAAATTAATTACATTATTTTTTTTAAAGACAATATATATTAAAAAGGCATTGAATGCCTCTAGCTTTCACAAAAGCTACCTAAAAATATTAAATGCTTATAAGTCAATCTTATATTCCTAACACTCCCTCTTAAGCTTGGCTTTCCATGTTGATTGTGTCTAATATTTAACTTAGACGCTCAAAAGTCTCCCTAGCTAATGGCTTTGCAAAAATGTTTGTAACTTGGTCTTCATATTAGTAAAATTATAAGTATATTTCACCATTATTATGAGTTCTATCATAAAATTATATCTTATATCAATGTACTTGATACTTTTATGAAAAAAATTATTATTTTATAATGTTATTACTGAATTATTATCCCAAAATATCTTTTATAAGTATGATAACATTCATCTCATCAATATTGTTTGACATGCTACCAATATAATTGTTACATATACTGATTTTATTGTTGAAAGAGTTATAATGGGACATTTTTTAGACGTCCATGGCATGAATCCAGAATCTAAATGAAAAACATATCCAAGTGCTCCTTCTATCTTCAATGTTACTTTCACAATCAATGTTAGTGTAACCAATTATCTTGAATTCTTTTGAATATTTATATAAAATATCATAATCACTTTTTTTTAGCTAATTAGCTTAAAGATCATGGGTTTTGAATCTCCCAAAAATTTATACAATGGAGAGAAAGATGAAAATATTTACACTCACATTTGATGTCTCTACTGATGGTAGATAAACAGGCAAAAGAGCCTATTATTGAGGAACCAAGACTTGTCGTACCAAGAAACAAACACTACCTACCTCTATAAACCCTTTTACCATCAGTTAATCTTATATAAAACATCCACCAAGTATTACTTAGCCATGTACCTACCATTTTTTTCAACTATATTGTATGACACTTCTACTTAGATGCCTCACTGAGTAGAGAGCCATACTAGATGACTAAACTGCAACTCTTTCAATTTTTTTCATTTTAGGCACCTTATTTTATACTCCCTTGTCTTCTATAGATTCCATATGATCTAGTAATGATTTTTTAGTTTGTTTAAATGGCTAAGCTTTATCTTCTACTGATGTAGTTTCTTTTCGTTCTACCCTAAATATATCAGACTTTAGATTCAATTCTGTAGAGATATCTAGTTTATAGGTTTTCAGAGTTGGGTCTAAAGTCTTATTTAAGTGATTTGATCTAGAATTAAGTCTCCTTAAGTTCGAAAGGGGTTATTAAGGTCCTCATTTTTAACAAGAGATTTAAGATTATTTGAAGACAAGGTTAAATCCTCACAGGGGATTCATGATTATGATATAAAATATCATAATCACTTGATCCACTTATGTATCTCAAAATTATTTTCCCTACTTATTGATGTGAGTACTTTAGGGTTTTTTGTGAACCTTGAAATTAGACTCACTCCAAGCATTATGTCAGGGTTTGTTTTCATCAAATACATCTAATTTATAATTAGTATTTTATATAATGTTGGGCCAACATTTTTGAACTTATCCTCTTTTTTCAATTTCAAACCTAATATAATAGGTGTAGATGTTGGTTTGCATCTCAACATCCTAACCCTCTTTAAAACATTACTAGCATAATTAGCTTGATAAATGAAAATTCCACCATTTGTATGATTTACTTCAACAAGAATAAAATATTTCAAGAAACCTATATTGGTCATTTCAAACTCTTTCTTCTTATCTAATTCAAACAACTCAATTGAAAAATTTACTATAAATATCAAATCATCAATATATAGACATATAATAAAAAATTTCACCTTGATCATTCATCTTGTTATACATAATTGGTTTATTGTTTATTTTTATTTTAATCATCACTCAAAAAGTATGATTCAATGTGACTCTACCAAGCTCGTGATGCTTTCGTCGAACCATACAAATATATAATTTTAGAATTTATGAATTGATGTCCATCTGATAAACTTTGCACTTATTATAATTTATAATTAAGGTAATGCCTAGGCAATACCTTATGGAAGACTGGAAGACTAGACTACATTTTCCGTTAAGAGTATTGCTTTAGAAATACCTTATGAATCTAGGTTACTAATTATTTCCACATTGATATTTGTTTTGTTGGATGATTTTCATTATAAGGTATTTGTGATAGTTTATTTCTTTCCAATGCTTCCATCCCATGTTCCTTGTCTAATAACTTAAATATATCTGCTAATTAACACTTTCTTAGTGATTGGACTATATAATTGATATACTTTTGACTCTTTGTCATATCCAAAAAAATACACATCTTTCTCTTTTAACATTTACTTTATTTGTTTTCATATGGCACATGAGCATATGCCACACAACCAAAAACTCTTAAATGAAATACACTATTTTTTTTAACTCCAAGCTTCATAAAAAATTATACCACAAACACTCCTTTTAAAATATATATTAAAAATACTACTAATTTAACATTAAATTTCCCTAAATAAATCCAAAAAGACCACCATAATAATTCACACCAAATTTCAACAATAGGTAATGCATTTTCTTCCATAGTGAATCCTAACAGCTATTAATATGAATAGACTACCAAACTAATCTTTGTTTGTCTTAAGATTACACTGAGTTATGATATTTAGGCACTGTGTTAAGGGTGAACAAATGTTGATTCCTCCTATCTTACGATCACAATTATATAACCTCATTTAAGCTTCACACATAGGTAATGCTTTCAAAATGATTATATATAAAATATCTTTGAAATCGTAGCATATAACCATTACAACATTTTAATGCCCCGGACCACCTTATTGTATATGAATGAAGACTCATAAAATCAATTAGATTAATGTGTCCCCAAATATACTTATCCATGGCTTATAACGATCACCCAATATTATCTCTATGATCGTATTACGTATGTTTTCCAAGTCGAAATTGCTAGACTTTCTAGTTATTAATGTCAATCCAGAGTTTTGCGGGATCGTGGGTTTAATTACGGGACAATGGCACTATGATCGAGCCACCTCTAACCTCTATTACCAGTTGATCCACTTTAATGTTTGTGAGTAAATTACACTGAGTATTCAGTTATGGACTCCTTATACTCTTGATTTTAATGTTGTTTAATCACATAATTACCTCCATCCAGGCACAATCAAAGTATTCTTATTATCATGACATGATCACTTTCAAACTCATGTTTGATAATAGCTTAACCATTCGAACGTTTAACCCTATTGATTTTGGGAATTATTCGATTACTATATCCCACGTGGCCTTTAATACATATTTTATTTTCTCAACTATTCAGAACATTTTGTTTTTTCAACAATTAATTCTTGCACAGATTGAGTTCTGTCACCAAGAGAGAAACTATATAGGTGATCTGAATATCAAAAGGATATTGCTATATGTGTAGATCCTAGCCCATTCATTATTATCTTGATTTAAATGTGTGTTGCAATAGATTATGTAGCTGCAGATTACCGTTAGAAGAAGTGTTTTGATAAAAATTTATCACATAAAGGTAGAAATATTATTCAATTTGGCTGTGCATTATGAAGCTTAGTTTGTTGAACTTTTCCAAGAGAGGCAGGTTCGTTAACTGATATACCTCGATCTTTTTAAAAAATTAAGAAAATGTTGTAAACAATTACAATAACCCAATAAACAATTGGTTTTTCAAACTCAGTCTAATAAAGATCTATTTAAACCAAATAATAATAATGACGTTAAATTTGTTTACACAACCCAAATGCGTATTTCATTATCTTGAAAACTCCTCATTATGGCATTATGGCATTAGTATATATTTATTCGCATTTTTTTAATACATGACCCCTTATTATATGGGATCCTAAAAGATGCCTTAAGTTTTCAAATTTGATCACATTCACTAGTCAAAATTAGGTTGGCAAGGTTCTAATGGCCTAAATTATGTTTCCCTATGAGTCAATCATATAATTAGTTGAATAAGGAATTAAATTTGATAAAAATAAGCATAAAATCATATTACGTAGTCATTATTAGGCCAATGAAGCTTGATTTATTAAAATTGCATTTCTCATTAAATTAATCTAGTAATTGGTTTAATGAGGGAGATAATTGGTCAAATTTCACCCAAATCACATTACGTATTCATAATTAGGTTGATAAGGATTTATTTACACAAATTTCATCTTCCATTGAACCAATCAATTAATTGGTTCAATGAGGTAGTCAATTCAAGAAAATAGAGCCATAAATCACATTAAGTGGTCATAATTAAGTTTACAAGAATTGATTTACATTAATTACATTAACCATTGTACTAATCAAGTAATTAGTTTAATGAGATAATCACTTAGAAAAAATGTATCCCCAAGTCACATTATGTGATAATTATTAGGGTGAGGGAGCTTGATCCTATTATTTTAACAAACTAAAAATTGACCAACTCTTACATTCAGTGGGAAAAACATCTATAAGGACTTATTCATCTAAATTAATAATGACCAATAGATAAGGTTTAATTAATAACCAAATGTATTCAATTTGCATATATCCTTAAGTCAGCCTTAATTATTATGGTTGTTTAGTCAATGAAAGTTAGTGATTATAATAATATGGTTATTTAGTCAATGAAATTTAGTGATTATAATATTTCATTGTGAGTAGGTATTTTATTAGGTTAGTGATGAGGATGACCTTTTGTAGAGTAATCGTGTGTAAGAGTTTCTTTGTTAGAAATATTAAATAACTATTATGAAGTTTTTAACTAATTCAATGTGAATTTATTAAATAATATATTATGAATTTATTAAATGAGATATTATGCATGCATAAAAATAACATACGATAATTTTATTTATTTTATACATATAATATTTATTGATATATATCCCATATAAATGTATTTATTAATGTGGTCATCTACATTAGAAATGCGTTGTAATTGAATTGTCTCACATGGGTTATATTTGATTGTAATTTTTAAAATTTATTTAAATTGCATAAAAAAATATAAACTATAATTATAATTTAACCAACCATCCACAACTTAAAGTATATAGCTGAAAATAAAGGAAAAATATCATAAATATCTAGTAATAAGGGATATATTAATAATTTTGTGAATGTAGTATTTCTTCATGTTCATTGTTTAAATGTGTCACCTACTCTTATTCTTATGTGTGTTCTTACATTCAACACTTTGTATTTTTTTTAATTCAATAATTAAATAATGTGATTAGTCTCAAATCAACCAATTTTTACAGTAATGTTAGGTAGTTGTATCCAATAATAATGAATCTTTATAATTAGACTCAAATAAACATTCTCTTATAGACTCTAATGTCATAATAATTTTTTATGAACAATCCAAAATTACCATCAAAATAATAGTTATTACCTCTACAAGTAATTAATTAATAAATGCATAATGTAATATTAAATAAATTCACGGTGGTTGTTAAAAAACTGCTAGCTATGAGAATATTACACAAGGTTATGATCTATATAATTTATTCTCATCACTACCTTAAACAAAATATCTACTTATAGAAAACTATTATCATTGTTGGCTCACATTCATTAAAATTTTGTAAAAATAAATTTCAAATTCGGGCTGCAATATTAAGGTGGGAAGAACTTTTTGGCAAGCATATGTATAGAACATTTCATTGTATTGGGAATATAGTAATCACCATATTATTTGAAATGATCGAACTTAATGGAACCTAGTTAGTCATCATTGGTCATAATTATCCCTATTTATTTGATTTGGTTTTTTTTCACCCTAATAATGATATTATGATATTTTGCATCTATTCTTATATAACTCATTATTTGACATTAATTTGATTTATCTGATATTAAATTGTCTATCATTAATCATTCTTATTTCAAGGTAGTGAAGGATGATTTGATGCCATGTGCAAAATATTGAATTAGATGTTTTTTTTTTAATTAATGTATGTTGGTTTATACTATTATGAATGTGACAAGCCAAGGTTTTAATGTAGGAAGATTCCGCTATTATTTAGTAGTTTTTAGTAGCTAGTGTGAAGTTATTAAATAATACAATGAGTCAAATAAATAAAATATTAGAATTATTAAATAATGCATAATAAATATATTAATAATAATTTATTATGAGTTTATTTTTTATTATTTTTGACATACATATCGATATACATCCCATATTACCATATTTCTTAGTGTTTTTATATGTCCTATTAATTTATATGGGTAATTGGAATACATAGTGAGAATAGGTAAATAAGAAAAAGGCAAGAGAAGATTAGAGGGAGATGTGTTTAAATTTAATTAAAGACATGAATAATATTTAAAATTCTACATAAAACACAAGGGGAACATGTCAAAAGTTGAACAATACAAATAACACAAATAAAATCCTAATTTAAATTAATAACCAATAAATATTTACAAATGCATTAAAACTATAGTAACTAAATCATTTCATGCCAAAAATAGAAGGTGTTTACACAAATATAAGTAGAAGCACACCAAGATTCCTTAAGATATTTTAAATAATACATATTATAATGAATGAGAGAAGGGGGTGTTACTATAGAGGGACACGAAGGGTTACAGTTGGAAGTGCTTATTGTGTGTGTGTGTGTAAATGTATATATGTATTTAAATACACATACACACACAACTCTACATGCATACATACATATACATATGTATGTGTGTATGTTCACACACACACACACATAGATATATATCTATGTGTGTGCACGTACATGTGCATGTATCGATATATGTGTATATGTGTATGTGTATGTGTATGTGCATGTGCATGCATATGTACACACACACACACACACACACACACACACACACACACACACACACACGTGCGCGCGCGCACGCGTGTGTGTGTGTCTGTGTGTGTGTGTGTGTGAGTGATCAGATAACTTACAGGTATAATTATTTGAGTGAGAAATATATAGGGATTTATTAATTATTTTATGTCTTTACATTATACAAGCTTGAACATGATTGGGTATGGGTTTTTAATGTAATAAAATTGTGTTAATGATCAATTAAAAATTTGTAAATGGGTGATGACAAATGCAAAATAGTTAAGAGTGTCATTAGTCACTTTTACTACACAACAAAATAAAAACATTAAATTAAAAAAATATTGGAGATCTAAGATTTATAGCAATGAAAAGAATAATTTTTTAATCCTCATTTGTGTACAACATTAAATATGAGATCCGATAAATAATAGTTTGGAAGATCAAAATAACACTATACAATAACACACAATGAAATAAAAAATGAATATAAATTAGATAGATTGTCATGATAGGCATATAATATAGGCACATGTGTACAATGTTAATAGTACATATATTATTGTGATAGGTGATAGGTTGTTGCTATACCTTTCATTTAACCAAACATTGGATTGGTGTCATTTTCTATTAGGGCGAGTGTCCAAGGCTATATGTAATAAGATGTTAGATATTTGAGTTAAGAATTCATTTTTTGAGGGGTGTTTACTTTATTTTTAATGTCTAAATACTAAGGGAAACAAATAAGATTCTAATCATATGTTGCAAAAAAGGTAAATCTAGAAAATTTTACTAACTAAATATCCCCTATGGCATTCCTTGTTAAGAGGATTATTTGGTTCACACCATCAACATCTAGAACTTAAACATCTGGCATAAGGCACTATGGTGTCCTCACTCAACTTGTCTGATTGGGTAGGATAGTGTTGTATTTCAAAATGTGAGAATGTTGATTGCCTATTGTCACCTAAACTGTTTCCTGATAGATTCTGAATATGAAGATAAGATTTTTTAGTCAACAAATTTTTATATTAACTTTAACATTATGATAATTGAAAGACACAATTTGCATAAAAGAAACTCACTTGCATTTAAATAAAACAAATTTTGCATTTAATGAAAGCAAACTTGCATTAAAAGAAACACACATTGCATTAAAAGGGAAATCATACTTTACATTGAAAGGGAAATCACACTTTGTGTTAAAAGAAAAATCAAACTTGCATTAAAATGAAATATACCTAAATCAAAAAGAATTTAATTTTAAACTATAAACTAAAAATACCAAGTATCTTCATCTTCAGAGAGAAGTGGGCCCTTACTTCTTCCTTAGAATGGGATCAGCTTTAACTCAGTAGTGGAATAGATTGTTGTACTTTATTAATAATTCATTATCAAAAGAAACATATACAGATGATACGAATTCTACTACAAAAATGTTTCCTAATTTTCTTTACTCTCTATTACCCTGGAATGAGAAGGAGACATGTACTTAAAGCACATCTCAACGACCATTCTCAGAATAAAAAATCTAGCAATCTAAATAGAAAAATCTATTTATTCTCAATAGAAGATATAGGAATAAGATCCCACACTTACAGGAAGCATTGGAATTGATTCAACTAACAATAGACTGAGTATAACTAATATATATCTGAAGAGATTATGTCCAAATTTATAAAATAGAAATACATTTATAACTAGATCATTTTAGACTATTACTATGAATAATAATATCTAAAATAATATATCTTAAGAGGCAATATATATATATATATATATCTTTAGAGTTGCTATATTAATATATAGATTATAGTTGGGCATCTTTAAACACGGATAGGCATCTTCGGAGCATGACTGGACAGGTCTAAGAAACTTCATCAAAATGTCTTTGAAGCTTTATCATAACATATTCGAAGCTTCAATGGAATATCTTCAGAGTTGCCTAGCAGATCTTCAAAGCTTCAACAGAGCATCTTTGTATCTCAACGAAGCATCTTCAGAGTTGCTTATGTAGATCTTCAGTGTTTGACTAAGGATTTTCATAGCTCACTGTGTTTTATGTTGATTCTTCGAAACTATTACCAAAAAGGAGTTGATAAAACTTTTAATTATTTCTTAGAATAATATAACTATAGAGATGTATCTTTGTATTCAAAACTATACTCATTTCATCTAAGTTAGACACAAATAAAAAGATAGAGAATCAACAATATACCACATACAAACAAAAAATAATTGCAATCACTTTCTACTTAGATGAGACATTAACTATTAAATATGATGCAATATATAATCAAGAGGCAACACTTATGGACAATTTATATGAGATATAATGAGCTATATAGAATCCTCATCAATAGGCATACAAAAATTTATATCTACCAACATAGTATCTAATGTTTGGTGAATGTCATATACGCATATACAACACTAAAAATATGTAAATTTTCATATAGATATACAAAAAAATACATCTCATGTAAGACATACTATTCATCAAATAGCCTCCCTTTATTTACCTTCCTCGAAGAAGACCTTAGATGCCCTGATAGTAGATGGAGACCCCTCTAATGCTTTAGATTACTCCAAGGTCTAATTACAGGTCCTACTCTCATAGCTCACTTGCATCTAAACCTATTAAAAAATAATTATTATTACAAAATTAACATAAAATACATTCAACTAATTATTAATAAATTAATTTTAAACTACAATAAAAAATCATTTAAGCATGCAATTACAGCAAGCTCATGGTCCTATTCAATCTATTTTTGATGCTCAAATAAGTCAATGGTAGGCTCAACTATTCGAATAGGCATCTGAAATGTGAGAGAAACATGAAAGTTTATCCTACTAATCATTTGACTAGGACTATAAAATGTCATAGGATAACCTTACATATAAAATACATTCACATAAGTTATATTTTCCCCAAGTATGTAGTAAAATTATTAAAACAAGTCTATTTTTACAATTCAAAATTACAAGTTAATATATACCTCAGTCATTACCTATGCAGATGACATTGCAGCAATAATGCCTATGTTTGTCTCAGCTCACAAAGAGAGAGGAGTGTCTACTTGAGCCATCAATTGTTCATGTAAAAAGGTCTCACTTACTTTATATAAGTATCAAAGATATATATGGCAAGTTTTTCTCAATGTAAACCAAGATATATATGGCAATGTATTTCAATGTGCATATGATGAAAGTACAATGTAAACCAAGAATCATGGAAGTATAACTGTCATACAATGTGTAATGGACAAGAATAGAATTTATCTTGCATGTTGGAGGTAATATAAAAATTGTAATACATGTAGGAAGTGTGAGTGGAAGAGTAGGATGTGGAAAGAATAGTAGCACTTCGACAAAGCAAAGTTAGGGAGATAAAAGGAATAAGAGACATATCAATAACTCTATCCTTACTTTTAAATATTATTTAGATAGAGTAAAATGTCAATAAGTGTCTAGCAGTTTATGATCAATCATGTGGTGTTCATATCTCTAGTTAGAGAAGATTCAAGTCAATAGTCTACAGGTTCAAAGTAGCGAAACCCAAGTTTCAATACTCTATCTTCAAGCACAGTCAGAAAGAGGACAACATAGTCAATTTAAAGTGTCATTATAAATGATTGAAAGATGAGTAAGGGATAGAGGATCTCTATGAAATTAATTTAAATACATTTAAAGTCTCAATACTATTGATAAAATTTAAAATACATAGGAAGACTATATACAACCCAATTAGTAACAATTTTGAGTTTGCATAGTCATAAATAAAGACCATATAGAGATTTTGGAAATAGAGTTGAGGATATAAGGTATTGTGAATGTTGTGGGATATTATTTTTTCATGTGTTTGATTCTTTGAATTTCTCTAAAATGGAGGTAAAGGGTCTTAAGGGTTTATTTTGTCCTATTTGTTGACATAGTCATGTTGGAGGGGTACAAAAATTCTATAAAACTACATGTTGGTAGTGATTTAGTATTGATAAAGGAAAATTAATAATTTGAGAAGATGTGTGGGTTAAAGGAAGATCCATTCCAAACTGTAGAAGCTTTGATAAGGTCCAAAAGGTCATTTTATCTCATTTATTATCCTCTCGAGTAGGTGCAGGATTGAGATAACACAAGTTATGGTTTGAAATTGGAACATGAGATAACAAGTGATTTAATTGATGAAAAGTTATTAAAATTTGTAGAAATGTGTATTTATATAGGAGGAAGAGGATTTTTAAGGTTTGGAGTTGATTTGAGTTTTTATGGTATATTTTCATAGTTAGTATCCTTCAATTAGGCCTAGGAGACCTAATTAGTCCTAAGGGGTGTTAAGTTAGGTGTTCTCCAAAGAGATTTAAATTAGGAAAGTGCCTACATCAACTATGTGATGTAAAGGGGTATATAAATTTAGGTTTGGTTTGGTTGGGATCTTTATGTTTTACTCAGAACAAGGAGGTTTGCCTTAAAAAAGGGCTAGTAGAAAGAAGGTGTCAAAGAAGAAAGAAGAGTTAAGTGAAGAGTTGAAGCTTGGGGGTTGTGTGTAATGGTTGGATGCATGAAATGAGATTTAATTGATTAGTTATGTGTTATTATGATTATTTTGAAAGGATAAAATCAAATTAGCATGTAGACCTAATAAATACATAAGAAGATTGTAAAGAACAGAGCAAGGATAAAGAGAAAGAACATGAAAATAAAGTATGAACTAAGGAGGTTGATGTTAAAAGGAAATATTGTAGTGTTAGTTGATTATTAAAATAACTTCAAGAAGATAAGGAGGATTAATTTAATACAAGGAGGCTTAAGAGCCATTGAGTAGGTAAGAGTGAACAAGAAAGACCTAGTAAATGTAAAGTGATCAAAGAGATAAAGAGGTTGAACACAGAAGACAAAGAAAGATCAGAGTTGGGTATTTGGTAGAGGTAAGTGTGTGTTTCCATCCATATCAGGGAATCTTGTTAGAACATATGCATCAAGATACTTGATATATAAATTTAACTTAAACTTATAAGGCAAATATACATAGAGCATAAGATTAACTCAAAATTTTACCTCTGTATAAGTAAAAGGACAACACCTAATAGAGATAGATGCAGTAGTGGATGGGCCAGTAGTTAGATCCAAATATGTAAATAATGGCTAAATTAAATCAAATGCTACAAATTTTGACTGTGATGATGAAGGCACCATCACCTCTTGTGACATAAAAAATGACATATATATTATTCAATTTATATGTAAATTAATTGTTAGATAAATTAAATTTGTAAATATAACTTGGCATTTATATAAAATATATTTGTATCCATTTAGTGGATGATGTCTACACACCAAATGTGCATGATAAAAACTCATCACACATAAGAATATTATCCAAGCCTGATGAACCACCGATGCCATCATCATCAGAAGGTCCAGTGCACATAGTTTCACAAGAACTAAAAGGGTGGGGTCAGGTATGCACATTAGGTAGTGTATCTCTAGCATCAGTCTATGAGAGTCTACTTGTATGTTGAATGAGTGTATCAGTGAGAGAATGAAGATCATGTAGAGTGTCGATCTCTATGACCTATTGAACTACAAAGGGTATTTTGATCTCAAGTGGATTTTGGATATAGATCCTTGCATGTTGATTATGTGCATGATATGTACCTAGTTGCTGCACAGAGCCTTTCCCTCAGCCCTAAAACTCAATAGAATCAAAATATTTTGGAATCTCATTAAGGGCAAACTCGCAATAAAGTTTCCTCAAAAATACAATGGGACCTCATTGTTGTTACACAGTGGATAGTCAATCACCATCGATCTCAAAAGTTGGTTGTGATTAAATTATGTTGGTCGTAATCTATTGGAAAACATTTAACAGTTATGGGAAATGGGGTATTGGTGGTTGGGTCAATGAATAAGGCACAAATAGAGGCTTTTGATATTTTTTATTCTTGACCTCAAGTGCTGACAATTTGTCAGTATAATAATCCCTCAACTATCTCGATATCAAGTCCATATGTCAATTTGACTCGTTATAGAATCAATTTGACCAAATAATGCCTCTAGGTAATTAGCTAGATGGGTACATTGGGGGTTGGTGGAAGTGGGATCCTTCATTCTACCAAAATAATTCTTCAATTTCAATTTTATTTCCCACAATGTTTTCAATTAGAATCTCATGACTACCTGGGAGATTTTGTGGAAATGTAAGAGGGTTAGGTGGAAGGATAGGAGGAGGAATAAGAGGGTTTTGTTGAGGGTTAGGTGGAGGGTTAGGAGGAGGAATAAGAGGGTTATATGGAGGGTTAGGAGGGTTAACAGGATGGTATTTTCAAAATAAATAAATTATAACTAAAAATTAGGGTTAAATGATGAAAATAGTGAAAAATTAGGGTTAACAAGTGCAGATTTTTAGCACTTACCTCTTCTAAATGGTGGTATCATCGATTAGTGGCTTCTTGGGATGAATTTAGTGGATTCCATTCAATTTTTTATCTCTCTCACACAAAACACAATCAAGGAAGGTGAGGATAGCAAAGGAAACTCGAATGCAAAAGGGTGAATTTACATTCAAGTTTTAATTTTTTTGTAACACAGGTAATGCAATCACATTATTAACATGATCACATTATTGAAAACAACAATAACATGATCATTTTTATAATGTGACCACATTATTTTTTTAAATAGCATGATCATGTTATAGCTCGGTAATTATCGAGCCATAATTTAAATAACATGATCACATTAATTAAATAATGTGATCACGTTATTTATTAACGTGATCAAAATACCTAAAATTTACATAAAATTTTCTCCCAACTTCATGCACTTACCCATGAATAGTCATATTATAGGTATGAAGCATTCAAAGAGCATCCCATGAGCTATATTTTTTTAAGTTACAATCCAGATCATTGTATGCCTTTACATATAGTATATTGCACCCTTGTGCACACACTTTTCCATACATAAGGGAGAGTTACATTAGTCTAAGGCCCTCTTTAGAGTAGTGGTTATGTGGATAGTGCTCATTGAAAAATGGGTCTCTGAGATCATTTGACACCATGATCCCACTAACACATTTTTGACAACTCATTCCAAGGGTGAAGAAGGGTGAAGAGTTGGGGTTTTATCAATACACAGTTAGCAACAACCTATATCCTAGATCTAAATACATCAACTAAAAGGAGATAGATAACCCAAAAAAATGAATGTAGTCACATTTAGATCTAGTCATTATTTTATACTTACACGTGCATCAAAGTTGGAAAATAATGTCAATGATAATGTTTAAATCTGATGGTAGTGTCTGTGGTCGTAGATGTTTGATTTCTAAAATTTGATGACTAATCTAGAATCATGATCCTAAATATTTTTTACCTAATTTTAGTCTAAATCTGAATGTGCACAATAATCTAGCTAAGTATCATTTATCCTTTGTATTATAATCAATTGAACATCTTTCAAATTTTATACTTTTTATATTTAGCATTTCAATTCAAAATATTCATTTATCTGAGTTTGAAATTAATTGGCCTACTATAGATTTGTTTATCACCCTTATGCCTAAATTCTTATATATTCTTAACCCTATCCCCATATATCCAATTTTAGGGTTAAACATTTGGTGACCCTGACCATTCATATTCAAATCCTAGTTAGCCTAAGGTTTTATGTTTTATTGTAATTTTGATTTTTGAATTCAAAATTTTCAAAATTTAAAAATTAGAATTTATTTTCCTAAAATCATGTTCAATATAGATACATCTATTAATTATTTCACTATACAATACATAATGATAGTCATTATTTGCTATGTTAATTCAAACAAATATATCATCAAATAGAACAACCACATTCATCAATATAATGGGAGAATTTTAAGAAAAGATAAACATTTAATCTCTCTTTAAAATTATTTTTTAATACTATAGATTTGGTATCCAAACACCAGGATGCATGTTTTCAATGTTTTATTCCTCCCTAGATCCTATTTGAATCACAGATACCATCCCACACCATTATTCGATAATAGCTAATATGGGATTTTACAATCCATGTTGTCACTACTTGAAAAGGTAAGGGCACCCAAGTTATTTCACCACATGTTGATATACAATGGGTCCCTCCTAATCCAAAACTTATAATCAAATCTAAAGGATATGACCTTATTTTTGAATTGAGCAACATACATGTTAATATTTCAATCCTCTAACTTCCTAAATAAATCCACTATCTACAAGGATATCTTATATGAGGCATTGCATGAAATTCAAGTTACAAGTTATATTAAACCAGCTTATTTTGTGAATATTATGCAACATCTTTAAAAAATAAAAACCTCATTAGCTTTGGTCAAAAATATTTACCATAAAATGATATTATTGACCAATATTTGCCTTTATTAATATAAGTGAGTATTCATAACAAAGGAATAAAACATGTGCTTCTTTAAAATGAATCGGGCCTAAACATTTATATCATAGATTACTTAACCACCATGGGTACTAGCACCAAAATTCTAAAAAAATTAGACATGCATATCAAAGGATTTGATCATTCATATAGCCCCCCAATTGACCAAATCACATTAGATGTGACATTGGGGATAAAAAGAGTTAAAAATACATTCCAAGTAATATGTCAATCATTGCATTATAATTTACTCTTGGGTAGGCCTTAGATACACACAATGGAAGTTATCCCATCTACATTACATTGATGTGTCAAATTCATACATAATGGGACCTTATTGATGATACTATCGATGATGAGTCCTTAAAATTATTCAATATAATAATTTTTTAAATAGAAGGGGATCCAAAACTCATACCACAAAATTAGTATATTCCACTTGAAATTATACAAACTTATGACATGGGTGAATCAAGATAAATGACTAATTTAGCTCAAGATAATCATAAGGCACTAACCACTGAGGTGTGCATATATACTCATCCTAAGTAAACACCTCAAGTATAAAAAAATAAAAATCATCCATAAAAATAAGATTTAATAATCACATTATTCATGGACGGTGTTTATTTTTTGCATAACCGTGTGGATCCCACATAAACAAAAACCACTTGTAATATAAGACATTTACAACAACTTGGACTGGACCTAAAATGTATATAAAACAAGAGAGGTTGGAAAGACTCCTTAGGTAACATATTAATACCAATTTTTTGTGTTCCTAAAGTTATTCAATCAAGGGTTTGAGTTATGCCAAAAAAATATCAATATTCATTCACATTGGGAACTCTTTGGTTATAACACTATGAACTCTACTAGAAATATTTGAATATTTTTGCTTGAATCTTCATGCAAAAAAGGTGAGGAAAGATTAGCATTCATGGGTTTCCAGTGAGATAATACTGTCTATTCACTCTTTCACTTTAGAAATCCCTTTTTTATTAAAGTATAAGAGTACATCCCTTTTGGTGTAACTTACACCTTTGGGACAATTGCTAACAATTTTTTTGAATGTCAAATCGATATTTTGTTATGTCTACAAATATAACACCTTTGTAAATCCTATCATACATGTATTACATTATATAATTTAATTAAAAAAATTATATTGTGTATTGTTGATTATGTTAAATATCTAAATTGCTAACAGATTAAAAAAAAGATTTGAGGTATGCAACACTATTTTCAAGGTAAACACTATGAATTTTCATAGACCTAACATTTTTCATGAGAATAATTGGATTTTATTTTTATTTGAAAAAGTATTTACCTAGTGGAGCCACTGTGGGATGTTTTTTGCTAGATTGTTAAGGGGGAAATGGTTATGGTGTTGATAAATAGATAGGGTTGGGTGGCAAAAGGTAGAGCATTATATGGAGTATCCACTACATCATTGAGTCTATTTATTGATGTAGATTGATTTTATTAGGTTGGATAATTAAATAATTTATCAATTATTTGATTCTAATTTTTTATTCTCTACTCACATTTGTCAAATTCCTTTATTTTTATTTGTTTTTGGTTATGGTATGAAGATGGCTTCTGCCAAACTTTGATTTTTTTATTCATTGTGGTGGATCTGATGTTTTTCATAAGGTTAATGTTTTGTTCATTTCTTGGGAGGTTTCATAAATGTTTCATGTGCTTTACCCTTCTTTATAGGACTTAGATCTTGATTCTTTATACAATCAAATTTACATATTCTTAGGTTTTGTGTTATTTTCTGTTTAAATATTAGTATTCTTAAATGTTTTGGGCTTGCTTACAAATCATTTTATGCTTTCTTCCAAACCATTTTGTGATATGTTTTCCCTGTGTTTGAAATGTTTGCATAAAAAACATGGATTTTAGGAATGTTATCTCAAAAACTAAAATCTCTCTTACAAATGATGTACCTTCCTTGGTGATTATGGTTTTAAAAATATGTCTGATTGTGACCTTAAATTAGAAGAAAAAATTAAATCTATAAAAATATCAATAATATTTTTTGGAAAAAAATAATAAGGGAAAAGTAGCCCTTATCCTAGGTTAAAAACCTAGTTTGATTATTTTGATGAAAAAAACAATAGTAAAAAACCTTCCACAACCAAGAGGAAGAGATACAATTCTAAATTCATAACACCAAATGACCAAAATCTAGTATATCAAAAAATAACAATAAAGAAACAAAACACAAAATTTTAAAATAGAAAGGAGAATCAAACAAAAACATTTCAAAAATGATGGATGGTAACAACATGAGGAAGGAGCCCATTTAACAAAGTATTTGTGTCTCCTAGCCTTAATGTTTTTTTGATTTTTGGACCAATTCTAACAAAAATTAGGCTCATATCTTGGAGAATAGAAACATGAGGCAACCTTAAACCTTTCAACACCAATTATTTCAACCTCAGTTGGAAGAGTGTGCTCCTATGGTTGTTAGCCTTTAGGATGAGACTGGTCATTTTTCTTTTTTGCCTTGACTACATGCAGACAAACACCCTAGAGATGGTTAGGTTAGTGGAAGAGATGACATCTAAAAGTAATTTTTTCATAATCTAACACGTGGAGCCATTGGGAATTATCATGTTTCATTTGGATTCGATCTAGAAGACCTTTATTAAGGTCAACCTCAACACAAATACAAGCATAAATAAATAACCCTTGCATAGATTATTCAAAATCCATCTTGACGAATCTTCTAGGCATATTACCAATAGCTTCACATACTAAGGATTGCCAAAAGGGTAGAGGGAGATTTGGGAATCGAACCCAAACTAATATTTTGGACACCACCATTATTAACAAATCAAAATTAAAAAATAATGGGGTAATAAAGATCCCAACTCTTCCCCAAAACCAAGGTCCCTCCTCAATAACTCTGATAATACTCAAACTCCATAACCTAGACTATGAAAAACCCTTTAGAACATAAATGAATCACATGGATTTTGGTCCAGGTGGAATCAACCCATTGATGCAACTCTTCTAATCAAGGCCAAAAACTATAAATAATTGTAAAATATTTAAAACAAGAAATTAATCCAGTTACCATCGAAAGAGTGATATATGCTAGTGGGATAGAATCTGATTTCTCTATAATGTATGGGTTACGAAAGATTGCAGGTGAGGTCAGAGCTAAAGAGGCTATAAGGTCATCAATATCTATATAAGAAGACTTAAGTACCTATTTCCTCTTGTCATTGGCTACAAATAGATTTGACATATCTATGTTTGACCTGTAATTATGCTTAAGTGTTATGTCTATGTAGTAGCAGATTGTTGTCGTCAGGCCTTAATTACGTAGATGTAAATAACTATCTTCAAACCCTAGCCATTGTGGTATCATGTGTCAAAATATTCATTTTCCCCTAAAAGTTCCTTTCATTTTTTAAAAAAAAGGATTCTTGTCTAATTGAAAGATGGCATTTCACAAAGTGCATCACTCCCAATATGCCACATAAAAGAGATATTTTCTTAATGGAACTTTGTTTATGGTCACAATTTTCAACAATTTATTTAAAAGTGATAAAAAAAACTATGCTTTGCATGATTGGGGATTTGTTTAAGGTCACAATATTCAACACTTTATTTAAAAGGGGACAAAGTAACTAAAATTGGCATGAAAACCTTGGAACCATGTGCCATTTGGCATTAATTTTAGCCACCAAAACAAAACATGGACCTTAAAATGGTGGCATTCACCACCTCCAAGACAAGACTCAAAATTATGCATCAAATTTATGTAGCTATTGGATTACATGGTAAGAATGATTTTTTTAATCTTAATGCAACTTGATTAGGGTGAGAACCAAGAGGTTAGGGTTTGAATATTGAAAAATAGTTGATTGACCATTGGGATATCATTTTAGGGTATGATTGAGAGGGCCCAACAAATCCATGTAGTATTTTGACCTACTTGTGTGTGCATGAAATGAATAATTGGACTTGGACATCATGTTGGTAAGTGAGAATCATAGTTAGAGTGGTTTTCTTTGCCTATAGATGCCATGCTCTGATTGGTTTTTAATCCCAATGTGGGTTTTCATGAAAATGCACATTATTTTATTTTAATAACTAAACTCACAGTGCATTTGGATTGGACTATAACCTAAATTAATTATAACAGATTTTTGTGTGCCAATAATGCAGGAAATAAAAACAGCCATGGGAAAAGGAAGAGTGTGATTTTTGGAAGGAAGAAGTTATATTGTGGGTAATTGAAAGGTTTCAGTGGACAATTAGGTTCAAGTTTTCAATCACTTTTACACCCATTGTGAACTCAAGCAATTTAATTTATTTCTTAAATGTAAAATTGGGTTAGTAATATAATGGACAACCATTTATCTTGGCTTACATGTGTTTACTTCATGGTTTTACATGGTAAAATGAGCTGGTTTGATTTCAATAAGGGGATATGAAATTGGTTTTAGTTATAACTTGAATTATTAAGGGATAATAACAAAATTTATTTTTGTTTGGTTCAACATGGATATACTTGAAATTTACAAACCCTATATCACATAACTTAGATGCATGAGCTTTAATTATGTTGAAGATATGGTTACATTTTTTTCCCTGTTTGCATATCAAAATCAAAAAAGGGAGGGCTAAATGTTGTGTGAAATTTTTGGAAAAAGGAATATAAGCTCACAAAAATGGGTGTATTGAATCCTGGTCATGACTAAGTTTTTTCCTTATTTTCATTAATAAACAAGATTGAAGGTTGATTTTTGGTACAACTTAATTTATTGGTTGCATCGACTGTGTTTGGGTTATGTGCTTAATGAAATGTAAATCATTGGATTAGATAATGATAAAGTGAGTATTAGTTGAGTTTGAATTTGAATTTTAAGTTATGCATTGAGTTTAATAAAAAAAGATAAAAATTTAATCTCTCTTTAAAATTCTTTTTGTAATACTACAAATTCAGTATCCAAATGCCAAGGTGCATGATTTTAACCCTTTTTTCCTCATAGATTGTATATTAATCACATCTACCATCCCACACCATCATTATACAATGGTTAATATGGGATTTTATAATCCATGTTGTCACTACTTGAAAATGTAAGGGCACCCAAGTTGTTCCACCACCTATTAATATGCAACAGGTCCCTCCTAAGCTAAAACTTGTAATCAAATCTAAAGGATATGACTTTATTGACCATTTAAGCAACATTCATGCTAATATTTTGATCCTTGAACTTTATAAATCAATCCGCTACCTAAACGGTTATTTGATATGATGCATTGCATGAAACCCAAGTTCCAAGTGATATTGAACCAACCTATTTTGCCAGTATTATGAAACATATAAAAAATAAAAATATCATTAGATTTGGTAAAAAATAGTTACCATAAAAAGATATTATTGACCAATATTTGCCTTTATGAATACAAGTGAGTATGCATAACAAAGGAATAAAACATGTGCTTGTTTATAATGGATCGGGTCAAAACATTTATAGCATAGAGTATTTAACCACCATGGGTATTAGCACCAAGCATCTTTAAAAAACAAACATGCATATAAAAGGATTTAATAATTCATATAGCCCTCAAATTGACCAAATCATATTAGATGTGACATTGGGGACAAAACTAATTAAAAAAGCATTCTAAGTAATGTCCCAATCATTTCATTATAACTTACTCTGGGGTAGGCCTTGGATACACACAATGAAAACTATCCCATCTACATTACATTGATGTGTCAAATTCATAAGTTATTGGACCTTATTGATGATGCTTGTTGATGATGAGCCCTTCAAATTATTTAATATAATACTTTTTGACAAAAAGGGGATCCTAAACTCATACCACAAAAGTAGATATTCCACTTGAAAGTATACAAACTTATGAGATGGGCAAATCAAGAAAAATGACTCATTTACCTTAAGATACTCATAAGGTACTAACCACTAAGGTGTGCATAAATACTCATCCTAAGCAAACACTTCAAGTTGAAAAAAACAAAAATCATCCACGTAAACAAGATTTAACAATCACATTATTCATGGGCAATGATAATTTTTGGCATAACCATGTAGACCCCACACAAACTAAAAGCACTTGTGATATAATATGTTTACAACAACTTAGATTGGACCTAAAAGGCTTACAAAACAAATGAGGTTGGAAAGACTCCTTAGGTAACATAATAATACCAATAGTTTGTAGTCTTAAAGTGATTCAATCAAAGGCTTGAGTTATGCCAAAAAAAATCAATATTCATTCACATTGGGAACTCTTTAGTTATAATGTTATGAACTCTACTAACAATATCTAAATATTATTGCTTGACGATTCATGTAGAAAAGGTGAGGCAAGATTAACATTCATGGGTTTTGAGTGAGGTAATATTGTTGATTCACTTTAAAAATCCTTTCTTTATTAAAATATAAGATTACATCCCTTTTGATGTAACTTACACCTTTGGGGCAACTACTAGCAAATTCTTTGAATGTGGAATTGATATTTTTTTATGTTTATGAGTATAGAAATTTTGTAAAGCCTATCAACCATGCATTACATTATATAATTTAATAAAAAAAATTATAGTGTGTATTCTTGATTATTTTAAAGATCTAAATTGGTAACAGATACAAAGAAGATTTGAGGTATGCAACATTATTTTCAAGGTAAATACTATGGCTTTTTATAGGCCTGACATTTTTGGTGAGCATAATTCAATTTTATTTTTATTTGGAAAAGTATTTACCTAGCAAAGCCATTGTGAGATGTTCTTTACTAGATTGTTAAAGGGGAAATGGTTATGATGTTGATAAATAGACAGGGTTGGGTGGCAAAAGGTAGATTATTATAGGGAGTATCCATTGCATCGTTGAGGTTGTTTACTGAAGTATCTTGATTTTATTGGGCTAGATATTCAATAATTTATCAATTCTTTGATTCTACTTATTTATTTTCTACTCACATTTATCAAATTCCTTTCTTTTAATCATTTTCGGTTAAGGTATGAAGATGGATTCTGCCAAATTTTGATTTTTTATTTATTATGGTGGATCTAATGTTTTTAATAAGGTTAATCTTTTGATAGTTTTTTTATTTTTTTTTTATTTTTTTTTAAAGCAGGGAGGGGGGTTGTTCCATAAACATTTTATGTGCTTTACCTATCTTTATAGGACTTAGATTTTGATTCTTTATAGAGTCGAATTTACATATTCTTAGGGTTAAATGTATTTTTGCTTGCTTCCCAATCATTTTGTGCTTGCTTCCAAACTATTTTGTGATATGTTTGAAAAGTTTGCATAAGAAACATAAATTTTAGGAATGTAATCTCAAAAACTGTATGATTCTGATTTTAAGTTAGAGGAACAAATTACAGATAAAAATATCAATAATTTATTTTAAAAAATAAGGGAAAAGTAGACCTTATCCTAAGTTGAAAACTTAGTTTGATTAATTTGATGAGCAGAACCATAATAAAAAACCTTCCAAACAAAGAGGGAGAGATATAATTATAAATTCATAACACCAAATGACTAGAATCTCGTATATCAAAAATAACAATAAAGAAACAACACAAAATTTTAAAGCAGCACGGAAAATTAGACCCAAGCATTTCAAAAATGATGGATGGTCACAATAGGAGGAAAGAACCATTCAACAGAGTATTCGTGTCTCCCAACCTCAATTTTTTGTTGTTAGTTGGACCAATTCTAACAAAAATTGGGCTCATACCCTGGGGAATAGAAGCATGATGAAACCTTAAACCTTTCAGCGATTATCTATTTTAAGTGGATTGCAATATCATTATATTCTATTAAAAAATATTTTCATCATCCTTTTTTTAATGATTAAAGAATTTAAACGTGCATTTGCATGATAATCTACACCAAATTAAAAATAAAAATAAAATATGAACATAATTTTTTAATTTAATTTAAATTTTATTTATTTTAAATTGTTAAAATAATTATAATATTCTAATTTAATTAAGAATAATATTTGATAAGGGTAAAAGGAAGAAATTGTCTTTGATATTTATGTTTGAAGGAATCTACAATAATAGTAGAAGATAGAATATTTTAATATCATTCTCGTACAAATTATTATTTTTCATTTTTAAATTGAAAAAATATATATATATTTTACTCACATTATCACAAAAACTAATTTTTAAATATTACATAAAATCATATATTTTTCATTTTTAAGTTATCACAAAAACCAATTTTTAGTGACACTATGAAGATATATAATGAGAATAAATTGTACATAATGAAAAATATTCTACCAAGCTACACTAGATCAGATACATGGTCAAAGTTATTTGATAATATCATATATGTAAGTTGCAATTCTATTAGAACCTGATATGTGTTGATTGGAATTAGAGGTTTGGAACTCCAGTCATCCACCCACTCTTGTGACTCACACTCATTTCAAATAGAGTCCATGCATGAAGAATAGAAACATGCCAAATGTCTCTTATGAATAGTCAAATAACTTGCATTTGAGCTAAAAAATGAGTGGAGCTCACTTGAACCCATTAGAGTCATAATCTTCATACTTTGCCAAGAGTTTTTCCTCCATTAACCAGAAATGTCTACGAATAGTAGAATTTGGTTGAGCATCATGATACATTTTCTCATTACATCATTCAACCATGATTTTATATCTGTCAAATCAGTACCCTCTTCAAATTACAACCCCTCCCTTGTAACGGCTCTTTTTACACATGCTCTAGCACCATCATGCTCCATTTTTCCATAGTCAGTCTTAGTGAAACTTTAAATGTGTTCTATATTAGTGGTAGCATGCATCATGTTCAACCAATAAACAATTCGTGCATTTTTTAATAGTGATGTGTAATTGTCTAACTAAATGTAATGTAGATTGAAAGTAATATTCCTCTTACTCAACTATTCATAAAACTTCTAAAAATAACCTTGCACATACTCTGAACAATGTGATCGATCATTGTTAATATAGAAATGGCACTCCCTTAATATTTTTTATTATTGCTCTGTACTATCAAGTACATGCATGAATGATATATGCACAATAATGGCAACTTGTGATTAGTTTTAACATTGTAATTAAACTTTCATTTGTGATTTGAATGTGTAATTTTTAACAAAGTCGACTACTAAAATAATAAAAACAAGTGAGAATGTATCCTTGCTTATCTTAAAATGTTCATCCAACCATCTAGCTATGTGTGTGCATCTTGCATTTTCATAAATAATTCTCTCTCAATTTGACTAAAAATTCAGAAACAAAAATTGTTTTGTAACAAGCTCACACTTTTTAGATTCTTTGCCATCTTATAATTGATAAGTTACTGATTTATATTTGCTTAAACCAATTAATTCCTGTCCAATTGCACTTTTACTCTCATCATGGATATAAGTTTTTATTTTTGGCAATCCACCACAAATGCTATGATCTCCATCTAAACGTGATTTGTTTATAAATAAATGTCCATCTGATCTTTTCTAAAAAATAGTTGGAATAAATTCCCTTGCTAATTTTGGTGGAACTTCAATGCCACACTCCTATAAAATTTTGTTAGTATTCAAAGTACAACAAATATGGCAAAGAAAATGATAGTGCATTGAAAATTGAACATGTTACCTACAACAAGTGGTGCATGTGTGATTTATTTTTACATAAAAAGGTTTGGTCATCTCAAAATATCTTTGACTAATATAAATTTGTGGATGTTTTTGCAAAAATTTAGAGTATAGTTATGTTTGAGTCATATCCAAGAAATGTTTTGGATGTATTTCATGGTTATGAGAACTAACTCTTCTTTTCATTGCATATCTTGCATTAGGTGAAACTCTTATATTGTCTTTCTGAAATTGAGCAACTAACTCTTTGAGAACATCGGTTATAGCCTTGTCTTTTTGTGGAAGTCTACTTGAAAATGCCTAGATCTCATTGGTATTAGGCTCATTAAGTATTTCAATTGCTTTCATTAATGTTTTTCTATTTATATTAAGTGCTCAGCTTGTTTTTGAAAGCATTCATTTTTCCCTATTTGACCACCTTCTGTACAAGTTGTAAGTATATGTTGGGTAGCATTACAATATTTCGTACGTAATTTTGGGCCTACAATATGATATGCATCATGTAGATTTTTAACAGTTTCATTCTTTTCATCATCTATGTTAGATGTTTTTAGTCCTAATGTGTACACTATAGGTTTCATCTTAATCAATTTTATCAACAAAATAAATAATTGACATATTTAAATATTATAATCCAAATTATGAAAGAAAATACCTTAAATTTGTTGAGTCAATCTTTTTGAATGGCGATCAGACATTTCGTTATGCATTGATTCTAAAATATTTTCATCGACTTCAATTAAGTACTTGGATTTTCTATGCACAATTCTTGGAGGTGTTGTTAATGGTGGAATTTGTTGAGAGGATGTTTCAAAATCGTTATTACTTTCATTGTTTAGAGATGGGATAGAATTTTCTTCATTGTTTATTTCTTCATTATATATTTTCATAAAATTTTCTTAATTTTTAATTTCATCATTACTTGTTTCCATCAAATTTTCTTCATTCATGGGGGGTAAAGCATCATGCAAAGACTCATCCTCAACAAAATCAAAAACTTGGAACTTTGAGTGTAAATTTTCAAAATTATCTAATTCATTATTGTCAATTTCATCATTATTCATTTCATTATGGTCAATTTCATTATTATTCAATTCATTATGGTCAATTTTATCAGTTTTTAATTCATTATTATTAATTGGTTCATTATCTGTGATATTTGATTCATCAAGATTAGGGTTTGTACCTTGTCTTAAATGAAGTTTTTGCATTTGTATCTTGTGTTTCTCTCTCAACTCTTCTAATTTCTCTAGTGTTTTGTTCTTCAACTTCTTCCTCTTCCTCGAACATGATCCATCACACATTGGACAATTGATAGCTTTTCAAAGTTGGGGTCAAAAGAAGTACATAAGTCCCGCAGGTCCTACAGAGATACGCAAAGAATATTTGTGGGGACAAATTTCTCAATTTGAGTAAAAAATAGATGTTGAAAAGTGAGTTTTGTATATATCAAGAATAATGTGATCATGTTATTGAATAATGTGATCGTGTTATTCTTAATATAGATTAGGGATTAGGGATTAAGGCATTAGGTCATAAGTTTTAAGGATTACAGATTAGGGCATTAGGGCATCGGGCTTACAATTTATGTTTTAGCATTTAGGGATTAGGGATTTAGGCATAGGGGTTAGGTTTAAAGGTGTATATAATATCTAATCTTTTTATGCCATGTGAACCTAATTTTTACTACAAATGATGTTAATTGGGGCTAAATCAATTGGTAAATAGGGAACTTATGGTTTACAATTTAGGGTATAGTGTTTAAGGTTTATGGTTATGGTTTTACGGTTTAATGTATAAATTGTTTAGGTTGTACATAGGGTCTAATGTATTTTTGGGCTCAATTAGCCTCCACATCATCACAAATTGAGCAAATTAGTCAATTGGGATAATGAGTAATGCGATTTGGGCCAAATTAAGTAATGTCTACCTAATTATTACTCTAAATGATGTTAATTAGTGTTAAACCAATTGGTTTAGAGTTTAAAATATAGGTTATAGGGTTTAAGCTTTAGAGCTTGGAGTTTAAGCCCTATAAGGTTTAGGGTTTAAAGTATACAGGGTCTAATTGCAAACATAATTAAGGGTAATTTGAATCACTTGGACCTATTTGTGACTATAGAATGTGTTTTTGGGTTGTCATTTTACCCCATGTCATCATGTAAATTGAGTGTATTAATTGAAGATTTAAAGCTTTCACAGTCCATATAATAACAACAATCATTTTTTGAAGATACTATGTCACATTTAGATGATCGATGCATTTCAAAGCAACCTCTGTGATTTTTTATTAGGGAAGATAATTATGTTATAACAGCAGAATCAAAATTCTTAAAAAGAAGGAAAAATAACTGTTAAAAATATTACCTAAAAAAAACTAAATAGCTAGATATAATTTCTAAGATAAATTAAATAAAGATAGAAAGTTAAAAAAAAAAAAAAATTATTACTAAAAGGAGATTTTAAAATTTAAATAAATTATTTGTTAAATAAGGGTGAAAATTTTTATTTTTAATTAAAAGAAGAAAACAAGAGAGCTCCCTTACCAAGACTAACCAAAAATTACCTCAAAGATTTCTATAAATTATAGGTTTCCATGCATGACTAATCCCTATGCCCTCATCCCTATTTAAATTCATAGGGTGTTTTAAATTTTATATGGCTTCTCTTAACTTACGTTTATGGAAGTAGTCTTCTGCAACTATAATTCTGGGTTCTTCAATATTAATGGCATGTTTTGATTTACACGAGTGTTCAGCCGGGGCAGACTTAACTTTCCTCTCAAGACGAATGTCAGTGGAATTTTCTTTGATTCTAGTTTTAACCTACTTGTTTCCCCTATGTAAGGAATAACACAAGAACAATCCACTTTGTAGACACCACTCCTAAGGTTTGGGTCCAATTTGTCTTTCACAGATGCTAACATCATGCGTAACTTGTTGACAGGAAGAAAAGTGGAATGAATGTTCTGGGGTTTGAGAATTCTATCTAATTTCTTAGAAATGCCTCCTCCCATCATCATCCTACTCAAAAAATAGGGGTTGTTAAGACTTTAATCACTAGGGCCTTTAAAATATGTGATGAAGAGAATTTAGATCATAAAATCAATTACCTTAACAAAGTTTTTAAATTAAATGGTTATTCAGGTAAACAAACAGCTAAGGCTATCAAACAAGTTAAAGATAATTTCAATAGATTTAAGGATAAGGAGTCTTTTACAGATGGTTATATAGCTTATTTGTTGTATATGGAAGACATTTCTATTAAATTAGCTAGAATTGTCAAACACCAAAACATTCATTCCAATTTTCTTCTCGTCAACAAGTTATGTACGATGTTAGGGTCTCCTAAAGACAAATTGGACCCAAACCTTAGAAATTGTGTCTACAAAGTGGATTGTTCTTGTGGTATTCCTTACATAGGGGAAACAGGGAGGTTGATTAAAACTAGAATCATAGAACATTTCGCTGACATTCGTCTTGAGAGGAAAGTTAACTCTGTCCTCGCTGAACACTCGTGTAAGTTAAAGCATGCCATTAATATTGAAGAACCCGAAATTATAGTTGCATAAAATCACTTCCATAAACACAAATTAAAAGAAGCCATAGAAATTTTAAAACACCCTATTAATTTAAATAGGGATGAGGGCATAGGGATTATTCATGCATGCAAACCTATAATTTATAGAAATCTTTGAGGTAATTTTTGGTTAGTCTTGGTAAGGGAGCTCTCTTGTTTTCTTCTTTTAATTGAAAATAAAAAATTTCACCCTTATTTAACAACTAATTTATTTAAATTTTGAAATCTCCTTTTAGTAATAAATTATTTTTTTTTAATAATTTTTTTTTGAACTTTCTATCTTTATTTAATTTATTTTAGAAATTATATCTAACAACTATTTAGTTCTTCATTGGAAATGTGATCTGTTATCAACCGCCACACTTCCTATAAACATTGCAACAAAATGCAAACGTACTGGCCTATCCCAACAGGAAATACGAATAGCATTCTCTACAGAGATTGTACTGTATATGCTTCTCTCTTGCAAGTCTGTAAAGATGTCAGATCAACAAGCCAAGTGCATGCCCAAGTTTTCGCAGCAGGTCTGTATCAAAATATCTTCTTAGGTAGCAAACTTGTGAACATGTATGCCATGTGTGGAAGTATGGAGTACGCACGCCGAGTGTTTGACAGAATGCCTGAACGAGATGTTTGCTTATGGAATGTTTTGATTAGAGGGTATGCCAGGAATGGACCGTGCGAGGAAGCCTTGGCACTGTATTACCAAATGCAACAGGCTTGTGTGAGACCAGACAAATTCACCTTTCCGTTTGTCCTTAAAGCGTGTGCCGAGCTATCGGCTCTGCAAGAGGGAGTAAACATACATGATGACATTGCAGGAAGTTGGTTTGAGCATGATCTCTTTGTGGGGAATTCTCTTGTTGCCATGTACGCTAAATGCGGGAGAATTGATGTTGCACGCCAAGTGTTTAACAAAATGTCTGAAAGAGATGTGGTTTCATGGACTGCACTCATTGACGGTCTTGCACAGAATGGGCATGACAGTGAGGCATTGATACTGTTTGATCAAATGCGAGAGACAGGGTATGCGCCAAATGAGGTTACTTTAGTGAGTGTGCTTCAGGCTTGCGGCCATCTGGGAGCCCTGCAACAAGGTAAGTGGATCCATGATTATATACTTCAACGTGGACTTCTTTCAAAAGCCAAAATTAGCAATTCCCTTGTGGCTATGTATGCCAAATGTGGAAGCATGAAAGTTGCGCGGCAGTTGTTTGATAGCATGCCTAGAACTGATATGGTCTCATGGAATGCAATGATTGCGGGGTATGCTCAGAATGGGCATGCCAATGCGGCCTTGGAACTATTTCAAAGAATGCAGCTTTCAAATATTCGGCCCAGCTCTGTTACCATGGTGAGTGTACTCCAATCATGTGCTCACTTAGCAGTTCGGCAAAAAGGTGAGTGTATCCATGCTTATGTTGTTCGAAGCGGTTTTGTGTTCGATGTTGTTTTGACAACCGCCCTCATAGACATGTATGCTAAATGTGGGAAAATAGCTATTGCAAGGGAGTTGTTTGCAAAAATGTCTAGAAGAAATGAAGTTTGTTGGAATGCAATTATTGCTGGGCATGTCCAGAATGGAGAATATAAGGAAGCCTTGACATTCTTCAACCAAATGCAGTTGGCAGACATAAAACCGAACTGTGTCACCATGATAAGCGTCCTCCCAGCATGTACCCATTTAGTTGCCCTGCATCAAGGGAAGGTGATCCATAGTTACATAGTTAAAAGTGGATTTGAGTCCGATACTCTTGTTGGAAATTCCGTCATTGATATGTATAGCAAGTGCGGTAGTATAGGTGATTCACGCCAAATGTTTAACAAAATATTTCAAAGAGATCTAGTTTCATGGAACACAATTATTTCAGGCTACGGTATGCATGGGCAGGGTGAAGATGCCCTTGAACTTTTTTCCCAAATGCAACAGACAGACATCAATCCAGACTACATCACATTCATTTGTGTTTTGTCTGCTTGTAGTCATGCAGGTTTGGTGGAAAAGGGCTGGGAATATTTTGAGTGCATGAGTCGAGAGTATTGCATCACACCCAATGCATATCACTATGCATGCATGGTTGATCTTCTTGGTCGAGCAGGGTGTCTGGATGAGGCAAGGGACTTCATCAAAAAGATGCCAGGCATACCTGGTGCTAGTGTGTGGGGCGCATTGCTTGGCGCCTGCAGAATTCACCACAATATTCAGCTGGGGGAATGGGTGGCAGAACACCTCTTTCACTTAGAACCTGACAAAGCTGCATACTATGTGTTGTTGTCAAATATATATGCTGCTGCTGGCAGGTGGCATGATGTTTCAAAGATTAGAACATTGATGAAAGATAGGGGCATAAAAAGAACACCAGGGTGCAGCCTGATTGAGGTAAATAATAAAATTCATTCATTCATTGTTGGAGATAAGTCACATCCTCGTTCTGAACAAATATATGAAATGCTGAAAAGTTTGGCTAGAGAGATGGAGGATGCAGGGTATTCACCTACCACAAATTTGGTGCTGCATGATGTGGAGGAAGAGGTGAAGGAGCACATGCTCTATAGTCATAGTGAAAAGCTAGCAATAGCCTTTGGGCTTATAAGTACAAGCCCTGGAATGCCTATCAGGATCATAAAAAATCTCCGTATCTGTGTCGACTGCCATAATGCTACTAAATTCATTTCTAAGATTGTCGAGAGAGAAATAATTGTAAGGGATGCAAGTCGTTTCCATCATTTTAGGGATGGATCATGTTCGTGTGGGGATTATTGGTGATACAGATCACGATTGCAACAGATATTGTAATAGTGAAAATGTCTGTATTACTGCTTTCATTCTACTTTCAGCAAGCAAATGAAGCTATTTTTTGCTTATTGGTGACCTGCCTATGAGAACACTCCGTCAGTAGCCTGTAATGCACCTCATATGACACAGCGCACAGTTATTCCAAGCTCCAGAATGAGATCAGTCCTAAACATTCATAGCATGCATGATGCATTTATATTGGCAATATAAATGGACTTAAATCAGACACTCCATGATGCAAGAGACAGCTGTGATTTCCTGCAACCAAACTTGAGCAAACTGTGCAGGAAAAAAGGTGAGTTATGACGAAAATTGGAACCAGAAAATTCACATCATGCAGTTGCATTGAACACCAATAAAAAAAGAATTCATTATCTACTCAACATTATTACATTTTGATTTCATCCATCAGAATGTGGTCTAGGGGTAAGATGGGAGATGCTTATTGCGAAAATGACCCAAGTTCAAAACCAGCCAGGCCTGACCTTAGGGATGAGTTATATGAAAAGGGATCAGCATGCCCTCAGGTTGTCTTCTCCATGGTTGTGCAATTGGCCACTAGTTAATTGTAATCAAATGGAGGCCCGCTTGGCTTCTTGGTAGTTGCGGATTGGATACGAATTAATTTTTAGTGGAGGGAGGCCCTCTCTGATATAATAAACGGGGTGTGTTACCCTTAGGAAAAAAGAATTATTGAAATTAATACATTTGTTAGTGGAAGGAGCCTCACTCTCTATAATAAATGGGTGCTTTACCCTAAGGAAAAAGGCTCTATCGAAATTAATACGTGTTAGTGGAGGGAGGCCCACTTTGGTACAATAAACTGGTGCTTTATCCTAATGAAAAAAGCACTATTGAAGCTAATACATACTTCTAATTCCAAATACGAGATTCTTCCAACTCAACTCTTTTGGCCTTTTCCTCCTTCCTTTGTTTGGGAAATTTTTCAGTCCCTCTTGTTTATTTTCTACTTCTATTTGCTTAATAGTAGTGTTATATGAGTTGCTTGAAAAGCATATAAATTGAGAGTGCAGAATCTTGTGTGTTACAAGAGCTAATGATGCAAGAGCATCCAGGGTTGTGCAATCTTGTATCAACAAAAAATGTGTCAGTTTAGAAAATTTGTCTAAGTGTTGTGTTGCAAGTTTCTTATTCTGCATGTTTTGTTCTAAGTTTGCATAAGTCTTATGTGTTGTGTAAACCTTGTTTATGTTGTTTTGCACCACCTTTGTGTGCGCGTGTTTAGTGTTGTTTTGCACTACCTGCGAGTGTGCATATGTTTGTAATGTTCCATGCATTTTTTGTTGTCCACATTTACATTTGTTTCTTGTCTAAATAAGCTTGTGAAGCTTTGTGCAAGAAGTTAAGTTAGTCTTTTTCCCAAGCGCAATAGTGCGAAGATTTACAATACATTTCCATCAGTTTGTGATATCTCTTGAGCAACAAAGCATTCAGTTAAAGTTGGTTCTTTACTGCAGAAGCAATTGAGTTGATGAGGCTTCTTGGAGGAGCTGGATCTTCATTGCGTAGATCGTGCATTGAATTGTAAGTCGTTTGGTAAGCTTGCGATAAAGTGTGACATTGTTCTTGAGCAAACATGAGGATCATGGTGCAAAGGTTTTTGGGATAATTGTGGGTTATAAAGTTTTGTCACTTTGTGCAACATTCTTTATGCGCACTTGTTTTGGGTGGCATATATCATTTGATGTGTTATAGTAGGAGTCGTTGTTGACTGTATGGCATTTAATCTTAAAAGTCACGGAAGTTGATAAAGATTCATTTAATATTGTATGTGATGTAGTTGTAATGTGTTAAGCTATAACGTGTTACCGTGCCTTGGAATTGTGAGATGCATTTAATATTTGCAGTGCACTAAGGTCCATTAATACTATTAGTGGGGTAAAAGCACTCAATGTAAGTAGGCAGGGTTTGCCCCTTTATAGTTATGCCCCTACACCCGTGCTAAGGGGACTATTTTCCGAAGGGTTAAGTATCCAAGATTAGATCTTGGAGATTTATGTTGAGATAGTTAAACTTGTAAAGACTATGAGTTAGCAAGTAGAGATCTATGAATCTGATATTGTAACGCATCTCATTATGAGATTGTGGTGTCATTGTTATCATTGTGTTGCTTGTATTTTCTTGATGTTAAAATCTAATAAAAATCAGTGTGTTTTCATGAATTTAATTGCATATTCCATAATGTATTTTGAGGGTTACGTGGTCTAAGACATCTCTTAATTCAGACCCCTAACTATTACTGCATCATTTGGTATCAAAGAAGGGTTTAGTTCTTATTTATTCTTGTTGCTTTCTGCATGTGTGAGTGTGTGTAGTAAGTAGCAACATATATCTTCCAATAAGATTGTTGGGGAGAAGTTGTAAGTTATTGATCTAAGATCATCATTTGGTATAAGGATCTAGATTTCTAAAGAAATGGCACATAGAGAAGGCTTAGGTGGTAGAAGGGCTTGAGTGCATGGAGTGCCAAGACTAGTAGATCTAGGGGGATTGATGAGATGAATACAAACCCAAATGGAGGCTATGGAAACCACACATCGTTGAGGTGTTGAACTGGTAGATGATGAAATTGATATTGAAGTTGTTGAAGAAGCACATAAGGATCGTGTTGCGGGAGAGGAGGTTGATGACCTTGAAGATTGATTCTTGTGAGTTATTGTGAGAATGACAAGTAAACCAAAGTTGGATCGTAGAAGTTATTTTGAAAGTTTAGGTCTTAAAGAGTTCTTTGACTAGAACACTGAGTTAGAGAAATATTTTGAGTATGAAAGTATGAAATATCCCAAGTGGGTTAAGGCATCGATGCAAAATTGAAAGGTCACACATCTTTATGGTGGGAGCATGTTCAAACCAAGAGACTGTGCGAAGGTAAAAATAAAATTAAGACATGCAATAGATTTGTCGCAAAGCTAAAGGCTAAATTTATTTTATGGATTATAATATGAGATTGTTTAAGAAACTTCAAAATTTGTGACAAAGAGAGATGAGTGTAAAAGATTACACTAAGGAGTATTATAGACTTACCATTAGAATGGGTCATGTGGAAAAAAATGTTGAGAAGATCTCAAGGCACATGAACATATTGTATATGGAAATTCAAGATGGGTTTGGTATGATCTGATGAAGAAGCCTATCAATGTGCACTGAAGGCAGAGGAAAAGTTATCATACAAACAAGGAGTGGCACGATGTAAAAGAAGATTTACATGTGGATGTGGAATTGGTAGATGTTATTGTACGCAAGTGAAATAAAGTGAGGCAATTACTTCGTAGTGCAATGATGTTAAAACCTACAGAGGTGGAGGTAATTTCAAGGGTAGAAGATCTTATGGATGAGGTAGAGGTCATGGATTCAATGGTACATGTTTTAGATGTGGTGAGACTGGCTATAAAGTATTTGAGTGTCCTCGTATGCATATGGAAGGGAAAAAAAAATTGATGTCAGTACACATATTGCACAACCAAATAAAGAAAGTGTTGTGTCTTCATAACATAGATGAACCGTAGACTAAAGAAGCTCTCATGATGATGAGGGTATTGTTGAAGCTTGCGAAAGAGGAAAATAGTTCTATGCAGAGAAATAATTTGTTCAGAACAACTTACAAATTTGGAGGTAAGTGTTTCAAATTGATTGTTGATAGTGGCAACACATATAATAGTCTCACAAAAAATGATAGATAAACTTGCTCTGAAGAGAATTTTGGATCCGAATTTGTATAAGGGTTCTTGGTTGTTGAAGGGGCATCAAGTTCTAGTGAATGGATAGTGGTTGGTAAGTTTTTAGATTGGTACATATAAATATGAGGTTTTATGTGACATAATGCTTATGGATGCTTATCATATTTTCTTTAGAAACCCTGACAATTTGATCGGAATGTGTTGTATCAAACTGATATTTATTTTTATTTTTTTTTATATAAAACAACTTCGAGTTACTTAACACCATTCAAACTTGGAAGAAAACTATTTTGTAAAAAAGCACGATTAAGTCCATAATTGTGTTATACCAAACATAAATATTCTACAAAGGCTAAAATTTCCTACTGGTGCTATTATGAAGTTACTTTAACCAATCATTAAACAAATTGGGGTGTACCAATGTACTAAGTGTACATTCGTACACTCAAATCTGATCACTAAACTATGGCATTCCTAAAAGGATCAATACTTATTTTTAGCCTTGATCAAAACCCTATACTTGACATAAAACAATTTGCACTATGACCGTGCAGGTAAAGTAAGCTCTAACCGAGGTACAACTCAATATCAAGAAGGTTCAAAATAATTGAAGGCATAAAGAATTCAATTCACAACAAAATAATCATCATATTAAGTTTCTACATTCAATGATCTACATAATTATGTGAACAAGACTTAAACTTGAAATTTATTTTCAAAAGCAACACAATGCAAATTATTTGACATTCTTCCAATAATATGTCACATGAAGTCATTAGCCATAATTTAGGGCTCCCTACTTATGTCATCATCTCAGCTAGGACCATTGCTCTCATGACTTCAATGATAACATTAAATCAATTTATCAAAAGAATCTAAATTAAATAAAATACAATGTTGATTCATAGTATTGACGAATATTACCACACACATGGATATTACGTCAATTGGAATCACCTCTAAAACGAATTACACATAACAATTAAATACACTACATTTACTCGTGTATAAGTATTGACCATCCCACATTCTATATAGTATTAACATATTATATGTACCTTATGTTGGTCATATGGTCGGTTTACATTAGGATAAAGAAAAAAACATTCATCGAACAAGTTGATTTAACAGTTTTGGTAATATTGGTGTATTATTCTTAATTTAGTTAAGGGTCTAGAGTAATAAAATCAGTAAATAAATATGGCAATAATTAAGCTACTGATTTGAATAATTGACTATAATTTGAATCTTTTAAAAACAATAATAAGGGAGAGAAAATAAGACTTAATTGAAAACTAAATGAGACCGATGTTGCAAGGTCTGGAATTCACTGTGCACGACTGGGGTAGTGTCACAAATCATGATTTGGCCTTCATTTTATGATTGGACAGGAGCGCTGAAATAGGACACCCTAGGGTCTGGCACTATAGTCCTCTTCTATCGTTGTTAACCAGGGGACTTGAGCTTTCTGGGTTTTGTTCGATGTGTCTATGTGAGCCTGTCTGTGAAATTTTGACAGTTAGACGTCTGCAAAACTCCCTATAGAGTTGATTTAGTCTTCAAACCCTAGACTCCATTAAGCTTTATAACAATCTTTGAGAAAGAGGAGGGCTAGTGTGTGTAAGATGCACTAAACATGTATCTACACTCCTTGTGTGGGCACATTGTCTATATACCAATACTCCGAAGAGGTATCAATCCATATGTAGTTCTCCCACTTGATGTGCTTTGTGCAATTGTGTGTATGAAGATGCAAAATGCTAAAACTGGGTGTGTTTGAGGTGGATAGGGACTGGTATAAGGATTTGAATAACCTTGTGGCTGTATTGGATGGTTGTATGCAAAGAATAAAGAAATATACCTGAGTAGTTTTGCTTGTATTCTTGCTTGCTTTGTGATATTTTTCAACCCCTTCTAAATGAAATTTGAATGGGCTTTTTGAGGGATATGTTGGTCATGAGTCAAATGTATTCACGTTAGGCCGACAAAAAGAGGAATAGGAACAAAAAGGAACTGATCGTTAGAGGTAAAAATGCACTTAGATAGGAGCATCGAAAATGGACACCTTAAGGTCTGACACTATAATCCAAGTTGGGTGCTATAGCCCTAAAGGAATGGGACCCAGGGGGATGGAATCATCACTGGAAATGCTTTCTGGATGAGGTGGAATTACTGTCTGGAAGGCTATCGATGACTGGGAATCAGTGAAAATATGTCTATGGGAGTCATGAGAGAAAGCAAGAGGGACCTATGGGTTGGATGTCACAAGCCACACTCAAGCTACCAATTTTTGCATTTTATATGACTACATTTCCCGACCCCCCCCCTTTATTTTAATGATGTAGCAAAGCAAAATACTAAGATAAAGAAAAAATAAGAAGCGTACCTAAACTTACCTACAAGAGTGAAGCTCATGAAGTTGTGTGATATTGGGTGTGCATAGAGAGAGCACACTATGAAGTGTAAATCTGCAAAAGAAAATAAAAAGTAGATCAGTTCTTACTAAATACGCTATATCTAAAATAAGAACGTAAAATGCTAGGTAAGAGAGAGAGGAAGAGAAAGGAACGAATACATCTCATCGGGTACACGAATTAATATAAAATATGTTGTGATGATGAGTAATATTGGATAATGTTGTACCAAGAGTAATATCGTGAACGGATTTGAGTGCTCAGTTCCCTGAGAGTGGCTCAAGAATGAAAAGGCTGACCCTTTGGCTTCATTATCACCTACTAAGTGAAGCTACGTGATCATATGTGTGTTAATCGATGTTTTGAATGTGTGTCCAATCCCTCTAAGTATGTGGCTCAAGAATACAAAAGGTAGCTAATCATTTGGCTCCATCATTGCCCCATGAAGTAAAGCTATGAACTGATATCGGTATGAATTATGTGTCGTATGAGATGGCTCATGAAGCCCATGAATGCTCTGTAATCTGATAATGTGGCATGGATAGTTGAATGTATGCTAGAAACTAAGCCACTCTTGGCCACTCTGAAAGGTGGAGATTAGGCTTGTATGAAAGCCACTCCGAAATTGGGCACTAAGCTTATATGAAAGCCATTCTGAAATGTGGAGGTTAGACTTGTATGAAAGCCACTCCGTAATGATGCCAACCACCTTTAGATAGAATAAGACACATAATTGTTGAGAATGTCTGGATAATATACTGAACTCAGAAAGAAAAGAAGTCAAATGTGCTACGCACATTGCCCTCAATCACTGGTGTCTGAAAAATGGATTCTAATCTGAAAGTTATACCAATTGCCTAATCTGAAATTGGAAGCGAGAGCCATCATGTTGCGCATGATGCCTCCTATATTTGGATTCTTTGATAAAAATTGTATTGAAACTATTGTATCTAAACTAGTATGAATGTACAAAACTATAGTTGAACCTACTTTTCTATGTATTTTTAGAAACCTTGATTTTTTTGTTGTTTGAACAGGAATGCCAAAAATGGATAACCTGTTGTCTAGTGTTGTAGTCAATTTTTGGTGCTATTGTCTTGGACTAATTTTGATGATTGTTTTATAATTTTTATTGTCTACCTGATCTATTCTGTCTGGTTTGAAGTTTGGTTGTTTTAGATGTTCTGAACATTGATTTTCCGATCAGTAGGATCTCTAATCTCTATGATAAAACCCATGTTTGTTGCCTCCTCTTCTGAGAGTATGAATGAAGACCTTGCAATGACTTCCCTCAGAAGAAATAACCCTACAAGTGTGTTATGCTGCAAAGATACATGATATAGCAATGATAATCGACAAGATATCTTAAGATATAGCATGGTTTGTAATGAGAGATTGTTAGATCAACTGGGGTATGCCTAAATAGATATAATAATGTAATAACATGTGCAATGTATTGAATTGGAACTTGAAGTTTGGTTAGTTGTTAGTTGTCAAGGAGGGATAGAGCATGATGTCCATCATGGCATCTAGGAAAGCAAGAGAATGCATGATGTGGATCATGGCATTGTAAACAGTTAAGAAGCAATCAAGCATGCAAGGTAAGAAGCAAGAAGCACACAATAATGACCAAGGTGCCAAGCAAACAAGGGACATGGGTACATGTCACTTAAACTGAAAAGCAAGCATACAAAGCATGTTCAAATGCCACATACACATACAATTGAAACAAGCAAGGTTGTTGTGAAAGTCACAATGACATAAAAGAACACAAGTAAAGGACATGGACAAATATCTTAAGGCACACACAACAATAGAAGCAAAGGACATTGGCAAATGTCCTAAGGCACATACAAGAGAAAAAATAAGAACTGAAAAATGCAATCACATCTAGCTACACAAAGCAAGAAAGAAAAGCATGTAATATACTATAAAAACAATCACATCTAACTAATCAAAGTAAGAAGTGAAAGTATGCAAGACATGGAATATAAGACTAGATATATGCTAAGAAATACACAAGTGCTATATACTAGTGAGATGTCGATAGAATAATCTGTGTAATCTAGTAAGTAATGTACATCAATATGATAACTAGAGTGTGTAGTGTATGAATGACATAACCTAGATGGTGTAGTCATGTAGAAGATGCCCCCAGTGGGTAGGTATATCGATGTGTATCTTGAATGTAGAAGTAGGATGCCCCCTCAATGGGTAGAATGAAACAATCAAGGATATGGATGTCACTGCACACACTCAAAGAAAATCAAGTGAAGCATGATAATGTAAATAAATTGACAAACAATACCATAGAACAACAAATCTAAGTCTAGCATGGTAGTAGAAATGTAAAGCATGGATGATGCATACAATTGAAATTATTTTATGTTTTTGAATTATTTGAATGTTTTTATATTTTGAAATGTTATATTGTTTTTGTATTTTTGAAATGTTGTATTGTTTTTATATTTTTGAAATAAGCTATGTACAATCAAGCATAAGAAGACTATGTACAATTAATATGGAGAACAAATAATATTAATTGATGAATCTCATGTGAGACTCCCTATCATGGTGTTATGTATCAAGGAGAGAGATCGTGCATCATCATGAAGCACGGTGAAAGGGCTGAGACTATGGCTTTGAAAGTTGTGTATTTGTAAGTGATCTGAAATCTCTGAAGTAAAAATTGATTGTGGAGTCCCCCTATAACTCTGAGAAGTAGATGCAACTATAGGGCTCTTAGGGACCCATCTAATAGTAGGAGAAGCTCTCTGAACATGTGCTTTATGAGTAGATGCATGAGACCTCAATGATACTGCCCTGGGTGTGAACATTGTAGTTGGAAGCTATCTAGAATCCTGTAATTGTGGTTGCTCTAAAAGACATCTCTATGGAAGTGTATGAATTGATTATGCTGGTGATGGAGGTGTCAATTGTGTCTAGATCTAAACTAGAGGAACTGAAACTAGTGGTGAAACTGAAACTGGTGACTACAAAATAGTAGATGGCTCTAAAGTGGGGAGTGGTAACTCATATGGAACTCCACCAACTATAACATCTTGATTAGTGTGAATGGATTTCACGCATCTATGAACTATAGAAGGTATTGTTTGAAGTTTTTGAATCCATGGTCGACCAAGTAACATATCAAAAACTCTTGCACTGGGAACTCTAGTAAATGGTGTGGCCACGTGTGTTGGATCAACTTGTAAAGGAAGTACAATCTCACCTAACAAACTTTGTATGTGCCTTCTGATTCTATTGATAACTATGTCCATCAGAGTAATGTCTTACTCTAAATATCTCAAATACTGCAATAATGACATAGTACACATGTTCACACTAGATCCATTATCTATGAGAACATTATGAATGTAAGCTCTGATAAAGAATGCATGATAATCTGAATCATCCTCGACTATCCACCGCTCTAAAGAGATGGAAGGTCTAGTTGGAACTCTGGAATTGTATACACCAATCATGTTGCTCAAACGATGTAACTCAATTGAAGGTGCCCTATATGTATCTAGTGGGGGATGTGCATGATATGCATGGTGAACACCTAATATATCCATTGTCTCTTGTTTAGAATGCTGCAAAAAAAGAAATGAGAAGACTTTTAAAGCTTTATCTTGTTTTTGCTTTACCTGAGGAGGCTCAATTGAAGTGCCAAGATCAATAACGTTTCCATCTATCAAGTCTTGTACATTATGTCTCAAATTGATGCATCTGTTTGTTGTATGCCCAGGTGCCCTGTGAAACTCACAAAATGCATGTCGATCATATCCTCGTGGAAGAGGCTTTGTTGGATCAACTTCCCGAATAGGAGGGATAAATATGATATTACATTCCAAAAGTTGTTGTAAAACTCTAGCTGGAGGAACTGGTAGATTGGTAAAGGTTCATCGAGGAGGTGTTGATAAAACCACACACTGAGGGGGCTCTGAAGCTACATTGACTGTAGGTTGATTTTGACTCTTGCTATCATTGACCTTGACTTTGTATGGGACTTTGTTGTTACTCTTGTTTGTTGTTTTTGATATATTTTTGTACTTGAGTTTGCCCATTGAAATTAGTTTGACTTTCCTTTCCTTTAGTGTATGACATAATTCAGTGAAGGAAGAGAACCTTTTGAACATTATTGATTCATGTAAAGCTGGTAGAAGACTTTGTTTGAAGATATCTTGTAACTCTTGATCGGCCATGGGGCTAGTCATCTTAGCCAAAATAGTATTATCTCGAAGAACATAATCTGTGAGATGCTCATTTGACCTTTGAAACTATTGTGCAAGTTGGGCATAAGAAACTTTATCATCAATGTTAATGCTGAAACGAGCTAGGAACATGTCAGCTAAAGGATTGAATGCGTTGATCGACTAATTCAGTAAACTATAGAACCATTGTAAAACATAATCCTTTAGACTCCGTATAAATAACTTGGTAAGTAACCAGTCATTTAGTACATGGTCCAAGCATGTTGTGTGAAAGGCTCTCAAGTGTGTCTCTAGATCACCCTTGTCATTATATAGAGTGAGATTGGGTTGAACAAAACTTTTTGGCAAGGGTGTAGAAGCAATATGACATGCCAATGGTGTATGCAGTAGATCAAAATAATCCAAAGCCTATGAAGTTCTAGAAGCACGTTGCTCAAGATGTAGCACCTTGCTCAAGATGTAGCACCTTGCTCAAGATGTAGCACCTTGGATTGAAGAGATCTTATCTCTTACACAAGTACTGCCACATCAGGAGACAAAGATGTACTAGTTGTAATCGGTGGTGGCATAGAGGCAGGTTGGGTTATTATAGAGGGTTGTTGAGACATAGTTGCCCCCATAGTGTCATGTACAATTGGATGCTCTATGGTTTGCAATTATTGACCATTGTTCACTTTTTGTTGTTCCTCTTGTAGTATTTTAAGCATGTCATCTTGCATGTCAAGGTGTTTAGTTAAAAGTTCTTGAAGTTCCCTTTTATCAGTTTCATCAAAACCGGTGTATTGAACCATTGTTAGGGTAGGAAAACAAATTGAAAATTGATTGAATTTTTTATAATAATTTGTAATAAGCAAGGTGATATGGAAGGAAAGTACTGAATATAGGAAATGTAAGGTCTTAAAAATAGCAAATTATAAAGTGCATAAAAAAGATATGAAGCTCACAAACATGTAAGGTGATACCTCAAAAACAAGGGGACCTAGTATATGCAGCTAGGGTTTTGAATGAAAATATTTTTAAAATTTACTAAGAAATTTTAAAATTTGATGCAAATTTATGATTTAAATATGTAAGTAAAAAATCAGAAAAATATAAGAAACATAGTAGGAAAATACCGGGACATAGTATGGGCAACTAGGGTTTGAAAGAAAATTATTTTAAAATTATTACAAAATATTAAATTTAATGCTAATTTCTGATTTTATTATGCAGGTAAAAAATTAGAAAAATATAGGAAAAATACTAGAAAAGTACCAAGACCTAGTATGGGCAACTAAGGTTTGAAAGAAAATTATTACGAAATTTTAAAATTTGATGCTAATTTCTAATTTTATTATGTAGGTCAAAAATCAAAAAAATATAAGAAAAATTAGAAAGAAAATTACCCTAAGGTTACTAGGGTTTTTATGTGCAAACGAAGTAAGTTGGGTTCACTAAATGATTTAACAGTTTTGGAAATATTGATGTATTATTTCTAATTTAGTTAAGGGTCTAGAGTAATAAAATTTGTAAATAAATATGGAAATAATTAAGCCACTAATTTGTATAATTTGACTTTAATTTGAATCTTTTTTTTAAATAGTAATAAGGGATAGAAAATAAGACTTAGCTAGAAACTGATTGAGACGGTTGTTGCAGGGTCTAGAATTCACTATGTAGGACTGGGATAGTGTCGTAAATCAGGATTTAACCTTCATTTTATGATTGGACAGGAGCGTTGAAATAAGAAACCCTGGGGTCTGATGCTATAGCCCTCTTCTATCAATGTTTTCCAAAAGACCTAAGTTTTTTGGGTTTTGTTCATTGTGTCTATGTGACCCTATTTATAAAATTTCGACTATTGGATGTCCGTGGAACTCCCTGTAGAGTTGATTCAGTATTCAAACCTCAGACTCTATTGTGCTTTGACAAACTTTGAGAAAGAGGTGGGGTTAGTGTGGGTAAGATGCATTGCACGTGTATCCACACTTTTTGTGTGGACACACTGTCTACATACCAATACTCCGAAGAGGGATCAAGTCATATGTAGTTCTCCCACTTGATGTGATTTGTGCAATTGTGTGTATGAAGATGCAAAATACTAAAGCTAAGTGTGTTTGAGGTGGCTAGGGACTGGTATAAGGATTTGAATAAGCTTGTGGTTGTATTGGATGGCTATATGTAGAGAATAAAAAAATATGTTTGAGTAGTCTTGCTTGTATTCTTGCTTGCTTTATGATATTTGTCAACCCCTTCTAAATGAACTTTGAATGGGCTTTATAGGGATTTGTTGGTCATGGGTCGAATGTATTCAAGTTAGGTCGACAAGAAGAGGAATAAGAACCGAAAGGAACTGACTATTGGAGGTAAAAATGCACTTAGACAAGAGTGTCAAAAATGGACACCCTAAGGTCCGGCACTATAATCCAAGTTGGGCGCTATAGTCCTGAAGGAACAGGACCCAGGGGGATGAAATCATCACTGGAAATGCTATCTGGAGGAGGTGGAATTACTGTCTAGACGGTTACTGATGATTGAAAATCAGTGAAAATATGTCTATGAGAGTTATGAGAGAAAGCAAGAGGGACCTATGGGTTGGATGTCACAACCCACACTCAAGCTACCAATTTTTGCATTTTATATGACTACACAAGTATTTAACATTTTAACATTTTTTTGATGTTTCAACAACCATATTTATATTCTTTATATTGAAAATTTAGACAAATTCATAAATCCAATCAATGCTTCAACTAAGTCAATTGATTCATAAGTGAAGTTACTACAACTTAATACATGAATTGATTCTTTAGTTTCACAAAGACAAGATCATACATCTATATTTATTTAATAGATTTTTTTATCAATTTTTTTCTTCTTTCACTTGTGACTTAATAAGATAATTAAATAAAAAATTCATGCAAGCATGTAAGACACACCATCCTCCCTTCCATTATATTATAGAAGTGAGTCAAGATTGATAATTATTCAATTACTATAACATTGGTAACTAATACCAACTAATCATTGCCATGGTATAAATGAACTTACTAACACTAATATAAATATCAACATGAAAGGAAAACAAGAAGACAATCCATTTTTATAAATGTCTCAATGATCTTTACGAGATATTGAGAACTCTTATAAGAATCAATACAAAAATCCATTTACAATATAACTTATCTTAAATGAGAGCGATAGTGAGCTCAGTATAACTAATATCATATTATAATTTATTTTCATTCTATTGCATGCAAAACAATCTAAAAATCAAAACAAGTTTCAAATGAATCTACAACTTTGGAACTTCCATGCTTATTGTTAAAAATAGAATTATAACTTCTTCTCATTATAACAACAAGGTGGCAATTCAATATATATAGCATTTCCACTTGAATATCTCAGTTTGTAACTTGTAATAATCTCTCAAGTTTGAGAAATTTTAACATGTATAGAATATGACTCGAAATAATCTCACATAAGTAAGAACTACAAGAGAATACAAAATATAACGTTATTCTTATGAGGTTACGAATGTCATTTTCAAAAAGAATGAATACACCATACTTATAATTTCTACAAGTTACTTTTTTTTTAACTATAATGTTCTAAGATCAAATAATATATTTTCACATATTAGTCCTTCATTTATTTATGAAAATGACAAGAGGATAGAACTACTCATATTTTAACATGATTTTCTTAAGACGTATGAACTATTTGTTATTTTTTCAACTTAAATAACAGTTCTATTTTCCCAAAATACATGTAAATTTAAACAATAAGCTTAATGATTGAGATTAAAATATTAGATCCATGTAGGATAACCATTTATTACTATTTGCACTTGCAAGAAGATTAAGTCAACATAGAGGTCTGCCCATACAATAACAACATAAGGAAACGTTACAACCATTACATAATCAAAATACATACAACTTAGACAACAGATTGTCTTTAAGACATCGATTCACTTTGTGTCTTTATACTAAACAACAATCAATAGGAATCAAATATGTATAGACAGAGCAAGCACCCGAATCATCTTCTGAAGAGAATCATGCAAATAGCTCGCTCATCCTACCCAATGAGCCCCCCAATGGTGGCCCTAGACCATCCCATCCATCAATCGGATGTGGAGTTCAACAACAAGGTTCATGAAGGGTGAACTTGAAAACTAAGATTCTAATCTTTGAGATCCAAAAACATAAAATAATAACAATAATTGACTTAAGATAATGCATAGAAAAAAAGAGTACTCATGATTACCATTACTACTATCACTTAACATGTGATAGATCTGTTTTCCTCGATTTAAACAATGATCGCTTAACCCATTGACTTCAAATGAGATATACAAGAGAATATACCATACATGTATTTATTAACCAATAGTACTAAATATATTCATAACCACTTTGATTTTCAATCATTATCCTCTAAAAGAGTCAACAGTAAGAGTCCAATGTTGGAAATATTGTCATTGATGTCAAAGGTCTAGCATTATTGGTGATAAAGGCCCCATTGCATTTAATGGTATTTTTAATATTCATATCTTTGATAAATGTGTGTTAATATTAATGAATATATTGTTGGTTGCATATAAGTCAAAAGAGGGCCCATGGAGAAGTCAAAGAGTCACAGGGTAAAAGACGAAAAAGAAATGGGACGCATTTTCTCGTGAAGAGTCATCTTGAAGAATTCCAAGAGTCGCCATGTGAAGATAAAAGAGGGTATGACATATTTTTCTATGAAAAGACACTTTGAGGAATACGAAAAGTCACCAAGATAAAGACAAAAGAGGAAATGATGCTTTTGCTTATGAAGGGTCACCATATGACTTTTCAAATGTAAGGATATGAAGGGTCATGCAGTTTGGCATCATTTTCTATGAAGATTGAAGGGTCACAAAAGGTGAATTCTAAAGGTCATTTGAAAAGCTATAAATAAAGGCTTGAGAAGCCATTTGTAATATGCAAGAGAGTGCATGGTTTGTATTTGTTTTCGAAGAGAGAAAAGTAAGAGATATTGTAGAGTTCTATCTTTTGTTGAATAAGCAACATTGAGAGATAATTGTGTTTTATACACAAGAGGGGTTGGTGCTCATGTGGGTTGGTGCTCACAAATAGTTGTTGTGTTGGTGTTTGGGAAAAGGGTCGGTGTTCCTGTAAGTTAGTGCTTACGAATTTTGTAATTTGAGTTGGTGCTCATTGATATACTTGAAATTGTTATCTGTGATTTTTTCCACTTTGAGTTTTCACATAAAAATATGGTGTCTCTCTCTCTCTTATGTGGTGCATACTATTGTTTCAGTTCTATTGCATATCTTGAATGTGTGATTAAATGGTTAAAGAAAAAAAAATGATTAAGAAATAAGATATATAATATATTGATTCACCCCCCCCCTCTCAGTATATTTTGTGCTTAACAATTGGTATCAGAGCAGGTTCCTTTGAAAAAGTTTTATAGCTTGAAGGTAGATCGAGAAAGCACGATGGTTGGATCACATGAAGATTTTTCTACAAATAAGGCACCTTTGTTTGATGGGACAAATTATGTTTTTTGAAGCATAAGGATGAAGGCTTATTTGATGGCCTTCGGATTCGACATATGACAAGCAGTGATAGAGGAATATGAAGAGCCACATACACTTGTAACTACTCTGGCAGAAAAGAAGGCAAGTGAAAATAATGCTAAAACTTTAAATGCTATTTTATGTGATTTATGTGAATCAGAATTTGTTAAAGTTATGCAATATAAATCTACTCATAAAACTTGGGTAAAACTTGAGAATTTTGACAAAAGTGATGGAAACGTTCAGCAAGCCAAGCTTCAGACTTTCAGAAGACAGCTTGAGAGTTTGAAGATGGAAGAGGAAAAAAATATAGCAAGTTATCTTTTGCAGGTTGATCAAATAATTAATCAGATTCAAGGTCTTGTAGAAAAGTTAGAAGAATCAATTGTGGTTCAAAAAGTTTTGAGATCTCTACCATTGAGATATGATGCAAAAGTTTCGGTAATTGAAGAGATGAAGAATTTAGCCAAGCTAAAGATGGATGAATTTCATGGTATTATTATGGCATATGAAATGCAGACCGAACAAGAGAAACCTCAAAGAGAGAAGTTATTTTCAAGACATCAAAAAAAGAGAAGGCTAAGATTCAAGAATCAAGTGACAGTTCTAGCGATGATGAAGATGACAATGGAGCTCTATTCATTTGCAAGCCAAAAAATGGCACATAAATATCTAGAAAGATTACCTTTTAAATGTTTTAATTGTGTAAATATTGGATATTTTACAGCTAAGTGCTCAGATAAGGGTAATGGTGATAATGAAGAAGGAAAGTCTACATACAAGAAGAATTTCAAAAAAAAATTAAGAAGGGATTCGAGAAGAAGAGTTTGTATTCTAAAGATCCTATCTCAATAGAAGATAGTGGAGTCAGTGATTCAAAAGAAAAAGAGATTCTATTCATGGCCATACATAAAGATGCCTCTGTAAGTAAAAGTACAGATGATCAAGAAGAAGAACATGATGAAGTTGAAGTGAATCTGAAAGGAGAACTCATTTGTGCCTTGGAAGAGTTAAAAGCTCTTGAAAGGAAAAATCAAAGATTAAAGCTCTAGATCGAAAAAAATGAAAAGAAGTCAAAGAAAATAATTGAAGATCTACAAGCACACTTTGAAGAATCCAAAAAGAATGAAGAAGATCTAATGACACAGTTGAAAATAATAAGTAAAGAATGTGAAAGGTATGTTATTAAAATTACTTCTTTAAAAGTAGATCTTGAAAAAATAAATAAAATAATCAATGATAGAACAACCAATGATTCAAAATTTGTGAATAACACTAATATGTTGAATAAGATATTATAAAATCAAAGATCAATGTCAGATAAGATACGTATTAGATTTGAAAAAGAGAAAGGGGAGGCCACTACTTTCATAGACAAACAAAAAGGAAAGAACTATGCTGAAGTTCTTATAAAAGAAGAAATAAAAAGGGAAGAAATTAAGAATATAGAGGACATCTCAAATAAAAATTATTGTAGGGAACAGAGCTACAAAAATAAATCAGGTCAAAGATACACAAACAGGTCCATTTTTTATGGTTACTATTTTTATTGTAATGGATATGGTCATAATAAAATAGAATGTCGAAAAAGGGCTAATAATTTTAGAAATAAGGAGAAGGAAAGTCATGCAGAGTTAAGCAGAAGCCACAACTCTTTCACTCCTCTATCAAGTTTTAATGAAGAGGCCATAATATGTTACAAGTGCAACAACTTCGGACACATAGCCTGATACTATAGAAGTATGTCAAGTCAGTCAAGAAGGACTAGAGTTTCAAGGCTCCATTCATCAAAAAAAAGTTCAGATAGATTCATGGTAGAGGAAACAACTTAAAAATATATATGTTGGTACAGACAACTTTGCATGCAAGAAATGAATAAAAGTCATGGTTCATTGACAGTAGATGTTCGAGGCACATGACAGATGACAAGCAAGTTCATAACCTTGAAGAAGATCAATGGTGGCACATTAAAATTCAAAGATAATACTACTACCAGAATTGCCGAAAAAAGGTACACTAAGTTTGGATAATGGTAGAACTAAAATTAAAAATATTTTATATGTAGAAGGTATTAAGCATAATCTTTTGAGTGTAAGTCAAATATGTGATCAGGGGCACACACTAAATTTTTATGCAAAAGGTTGTGAAATTAGGAGAAAAGATTCAGATGTATTAATTGTAGATGCTTAGAGAACATGAAATAATTTGTATATGTTATCAAACATCAAAGGTCAAAGATGTTATTTGAGTCAGATTGAAGAAAGTTGGCTATGACACAAGAGAATGGGTCACATAAATTTTGACAATCTTGTCAATATTAGCAAAAATCAAGCAGTCAAATTTTTTTCAAAGATTACAAATCCATCTGACACGTTTTGTGAACCTTGTCAACATGAGAAGCAGGTCAAAAGGTGGTTCAAAATAAAAGAGTACTCAACCACTCGGATGTTAGAGCTTGTTCACACTGATATGTGTGGACCTATGAAAACTCAAAGTACTCAAAGTGAAAAATACTTTATGTTGTTTACTGATAATTTTTCACGTATGACTTAGGTAATATTTTTAAAGAAAAAATTAGAAGCTTTCAAATATTTCAAAGCATTCAAAGCATTAGTTGAGAATGAAACTAATTTGAAGATTAAGTGTCTAAGATCAGATCAAGGAGAAGAATTCATGTCAGATCAATTTATTAAGTTTTGTGAAGACCATGGAATAAAGATACATTATTTAACAGAGAGAACTTCACAGCAAAATAGAGTAGTTAAGCAGAGAAATAGAATAGTTCAAGAGATGGCGAGGACAATGCTAAATGAATCTAAGATACCAAATAAATATTGGATAGAGGTATTTGCTACAACAGTGCATATTCAGAATAGAGCATTATTGAGAGTCAATAATGACAAGACTCCTTATGAGCTATGGAAAGACAAACTGGTAATAGTTGATTATTTTAGAGTTTTTGATAACAAATGCTTTATAAAAAGAACCGATGAAAAACTTGGAAAGTTTGAATTCAGAGCAGATGAAGGTATATTTTTTGGTTATTCTTTTAAAATTAAAGCTTATAAATGTTATAACAAAAGAACCAAAAAAATTATTGAAAGTGCAAGTGTCAGGATAGAAGAAAATGGAACACAAAGAATCAGTGATCCAGTAGACATCTTTGAAATCATTGAAGAGAAAGATTTTGAAGAATCAGATGAAGATGAGAAGAAAGAGAAAAAGGATACCAAAACTCTATCCAAATATATTCAAAGAAATCATAATGAAAGTGACATCATCAAAGACATAAATGAAGGAATTCACACCAGAAGAATGATGGCAAGTGAATCTCAGCAAGTTAATTTCTCTTTGTTATTCAAAATTTAGTCTATAACTTTTTCAAAAGTTAGACATGATAAGCATTGGGTTAAGGCTATGGATGAAGAATTAAATCATATAGAAAAGAATGATACTTGGGAATTAGTGCCTAGACCAAAAGATCACAATGTGATAGGAACAAAATGGGTTTATATAAATAAGTTGAATGAAAATGGAGAAGTGACTAGAAATAAAGCAAGATTAATATGTAAAATATATGCTCAAATTGAGTGAATAGATTTTGAAAAAACTTTTGCACCAGTGGCAAGGCTAGAGGCTATTAGAATGTTTCTTGCATATGCAGTGTTTAAAAAATTTAAAGTGTTTTAGATGGATGTCAAATCTGCCTTCCTAAATAGGAATCTAGAAGAAGAGGTTTACATTGAGTAGTCGGAGAGATTTATTCTCTTAAATATTAGTAGCCATGTATGCAAATTGAAAAAAGTATTGTATGAATTGAAACAAGCTCCCAGAGCTTGGTATGCAAGACTTGATAAGTACTTACATGATCAAGGTTTCAAGAGATGATTTGTTGACAGTAATCTCTACATCAAAATAGAAGGTGAGTATCAATTGATTGTTGTGGTATATGTTGATGACATCATTTTTAGATAAAATATTAAAAAGATGACAAAAGAAATTTTTTAATAATATGCAAAAATAATTTGAGATGTCTATGCATGAAGAATTTTTATTTTTCTTAGGATTGCAAATATTTCAGTCAGATAAAGAAATTTTCATATCTCAAAGTAAATATGCTAAGGAAATGTTGAAGAAATTTAGTTTTGAAGATTGTGCACCAATTGGCACACCAATGTGTACAAAAAATAAGGTGAGCAAGGATGAAGATTCTCCTATTGTAGATCAATATTTGTATAGATCTATGATTGGTAATATTTTATATTTGACAGCATCGAGGCTAGACATCATACATGCAGTAGGTATGGTTGCAAGATATCAGTCATCTCTAAAAAATAGTCATGTTCAGTTGGTGAAGAGAATATTTAGATATATTAAGGAGACATTAGATTATGGATTGTGATATCTCACAAGCAGAGATTTCACTTTGGTTGTTTATACAGATTTAGATTGGGTAGGGTGCTTAGATGACAAAAAGAGTACAAGTGAAGGAGATTTATTCTTTTGTGATAGCTTGGTATCATGGCTAAGCAAGAAGCAGAATTCAGTATTACTTTCTACAGATGAAGTAAACTTTGGAAGATATCAAGGTAAAATATGATGAACCTATTTATATTTTTTTGTGACAACACAAGTGCTATTAATATTTCAATGAATCTAGTGATGCATTCAAGAACAAAATATATTTCCATTAAATATCACTTCTTGAGAGAGCGCTTTACAGATCAACAGGTTAAGATGTAGTATATCAGTACTACAGAGCAAATTGCAGATATTTTTACAAAGGCACTACCAAAAGACACATTTGAGTATCTGCGGGAGAAGTTGGGAGTAATTTCTTTTACTTCTTGCCAATGAAGTTCAGCATAAGTTGAGGAGGAGCTAAGTGTTAGCTTCAGGTAGGCCCTTTGCCATTGATGTCAAAGGGGGTGAATAACAGATACAGGTATAGGTGCAGAAACAAGTACAAAAAATAGATATAAGTTGCTACAATAAGAGGGAGTTACTGTATATTTTTCAGATAGTAGTATGTGCAGGTTTTAAGATGTGGTAGTTTCAGTTTGAGGTTGTCATCAATGATAAAGAGGGAGATTGTTAGAAATATTGTCATTGATGTCAAAAGTCTAGCATTATTGGTGGTAAAGGCCCTATTGCATTTAACGGTGTTTTTAATATTCATATCTTGGCTAATGTGTGTTAATATTTATTTAATATTAATGAAGTCAAAGAGTCATGGGGTAAAAGACGAAAGAGGAATGGGACGTATTTTTTCATGAAGAGTCATCTTGAAGAATTATAATAGTCACCATGTGAAGACAAAAGAGAGTATGGTGCATTTTTCCATGAAGGGACACTTTGAGGAATATGAAAAGTCACCAAGAGGAAAGGACGTTTTTGCTTATGAAGGGTCACCATATGACTTTTCAAATGCAAAGATACGAAGGGTCATGCAAGTTTGGCACCATTTTCCATGAGGATTGAAGGGTCACAAAGGATGAATGCCAAAGGTCATTTGGAAAGCTATAAATAAAAGCTTGAGAAGCCATTTGTAATATGCAAGAGAGTGCATGGTTTGTATTTATTTTTGAAGAGAGAAAAGCAGGAGATATTGTAGAGTTCTATCATTTTTTGAGTAAGCAACATTGAGAGATAGTTGTGTTTTATATACAAGATGGGTTGGTGCTTTTGTGGGTTGGTGCTCACAAATATTTGAAAGGAGTTAGTGCTTCTATGGGTTGGTGCTCACAAATAGTTGTTGTATTGGTGTTCAACAAAGGGGTTGGTGCTCCTGCAAGTTGGTGCTTGTGAACTTTGTAATTTGAGTTGGTGATCATTCATATACTTGAGATTGTTCTCCGTGATTTTTTCCACTTTGAGTTTTCACGTAAAAATATAGTCTCTCTCTTTCTCTCTTGTGTGGTGCATATTATTGTTTCAGTTTTATTACATATCTTGAATGTGTGGTTAAGTGGTTAAAGAAAAAACATTGATTAAGAAATAAGATATATAATATACTGATTCACCCCCCCTCTTAGTATATTTCGTGTTTAACATCCAAATCATAATGACACCCAAAAGAGGCATAATCCCTAAAAAGAGTCAACAAATATACACAAATGGAAAAGAGTCAAACTCAGAAATTTTCACATTGAAACTGATAGATTGCAAAAAAAATTCCAATAGTAAATGAATCAAGTTCGAGATTCTTCATAAACTTTTGCTAATGCAAATTCATCTAAGTCATACACAGGTTTCAAACCCTATCAACAAAACAATCACTACAACAATATTACCACTGTATACAATGACAGTCCTAAACAAATATTCACCAAAATCACATCACACAGTCGTTCACCAAAACAAGTCCAAAATAGAATAATGGCAACCAAAAACCGACCCCCTTTCCATTGTCAATTAAGGAAATACCCTATTAAAAAACCAAGCCTACAGCGTATCTAAAACAAATCCAAAACTCGACAATACACATACGATTTTTTTCCTTCTTTGTATCAAGTGTCAATTTTCTTTGCATCCATCACGATTCAGTGTAAGCCTTTGCTCCTAAAGAGAATTTTCACTTTGAGTTTCTACTCATGATAGTTGAATGGTGTAAAAAATGGATCTTAATTCTGATCCATGGTGCAGAAAGGAAGTATGTGTTGAATTACGTGCATTGAAAGACTATGAATATGCAACCCCCTTAAATTTGTAGATGTTAAATTTTACAAGGTACAATAATATCACCAATGCATATAGCTCGAAAAAATTCACACTTTGAAAAAAATGGTGCCTAAAAAGGCATTGTCAACTGAAAGTTATGGAAGTTTGAATATTTCTTTTGTAAGCAGAAGTTAAGCTCCCTTGGGTTGGTTGTGACCACGAGGCTAAGGGATAGGATGAGTGATCACCTTCCCCTCTTTTGATTGATTTGATTGATGTGAAAGTGATGTCACCTCAAAAATGGATCCACTTTTGAAATGAATGGTGCCACTTTTCACGCAATTAAATTTGACAATTTCCTGGACGTCGCATGTAAAGGGGGTGGTCGGAGTCTGTGGCATCCTTTGCAAGGAAAAACCTTATGTGTGATGGGAACTAAGTGGAACCTGAGGCATGTTTTTCCCCTGTCAGAACTTGAGGCATGCTTTGCACCTAGTGGAACTCAAGGCGTGCTTTGCACCTGATAGAAACTGAGGCATGCTTTGCACCTGTCAAAACTTGAGTGAGGCATGCTTTGCACCTAGAAGAACCTAAAATGTGCTTGATAGGGGTCATGAGTTCGGAAAGTGTGAAATTAAGGTCATGGATTTTGATGGTGCTTGAATAGAGATAAAAGTTTGTTGATATCCAAAAACCACCAAAATTGCCTACGAGGGTTAGGAACTTCGTCAAAATCGGAAAAACCTAAAATCTACAATTTTGGTGTGACTTCTCCAAAAACCAACAAAGACCCACTTGGTTTCTTGACAAAACCAGTCAAAATGGTTTTTTATCAAAGTCACTAGATGTACGAATTTTTGTAGAATTCAAAAAATGGTCTTGAAACCCTTCAAAATGGTAAAAAACTGACTATCACAAAACTAGGTCATATTTCTAGCCGTTCCTAAGGTTTTGACATCTTCAAAATTCAACGACACTATGTATTTTGTAATTTAAGACTCTTGATATGAATTTTAACATGAATTTTCTAGAAACACCACCAAACCCTAGAAAACTAAAATCAATGAAAAACCCTGATCAAGTTAGAATACTAGATCTCACAATAGAGTCTATAGCATTCAACTACCAGAAAATCTTCGATACCATGTCAAAGTAGGCCAAAATTGAAGACCAATCTGGATATGATCGAATACACTAAGTTGAACCTATATCGAGTAGTGAAATTCGAAGAACAATTCAAAAAAAAAAAAAGCTTGTCTTTACAACCAAAAAGTTGTATTAGCATCATTAGCCAAAAAATACATAGAAAGGTACATTATATAGTGAGGAATTAGGTCAACCAAAAAGGTAATTAACTCAACTCATAATTATAAAATGACTTAAAGTACATTTCCCCAAATGACCGTATAGAGAAAAATACATAGTGGAAAAAAACCTACACTAACAATGATATATGATCATCTTACTCTAAATTATCTATAAATTGAAGTTATGTTGAGAGTGTTTGATGGTGTTGAAATATGTAGGTTCTTGACATAATCATCACTTGGGTAAATATTGGCCTAGTCCCAATATGATAGAGACATCACATGTATTATAGCTATAATACCTTTTGTTTTTATTAATGCACTCTCTGCATATAAGAGTCTTATAGTTGAAACTGTTGGAATTGCTTTATCAGGTTGTAGTCTTTATTTGGACCTATTTCATCCACTAAGCTCTCGAGACTTATGGAATATATACTCCTTTCTGGCTAGATGTAGTTATGTATGTCATAGTTGTTATTCAACCTTGCATAGTGAACTGTAGGTTTTTGGTTAACATTTTTAGAGGAGAGATGTGAAGAACCTCACAATTGTGATGACAAATTTCACCAGAACTAAAAAGAGGATTTTGTAGTGTATACTCCTTAAGGATGATACAAGTTTCATAATTTTATCATTTCTTTGTCTTTCTTAGTATTTGATGAAGATAGAGAAATTAAGTTAGTATTATAGGCAGTAAGATCTTGTTAATAGAGCAACTCAAATAAAGGATATTTAAACAAGGAACATGCTTGACATTGAATGATGTCAATGGTGTACTTGTGTTCTCCTTTGAGTGATGGTTGTAGGAGAATTTGCCTTCTTGACTCCGAAGTTTATGAAATTATAGAATTATATTGCATCCTAAAGGTTCAGATCAAATTAACTTTTGGATTCTTGTTCTTGTTGAATAAAATTAATCTGGGACTCGAATCTATTAAATATCAAAAATAAGATTTATTGGTATAAGAGATTAATTCCAATTATCTTAGGTTAAAAAATGTGGAATCCATGTTTGAATATATGTTTACCCTCTCTGAGATTGAATTGCTCGTTCAAAATCAGAAGGCACTTGTAGGAGTAAATCTTTCTTTTCCACAATGTTGTCTACTGAGTCAATTTGGAATCGACATCAAATTAATAGCTAGAAAGGGGTTTGTCTGAAACCAAGATTCAGTACTAAATTCCTTTAACTTTAAATTATTTGTCAAATGTTTGAATCATATTTTGGTGGATTCTTGTTCTTTTAAGCAGGATTGTTCCTGATCTAGTTTTATAAGATTTTTTGTATCTTTATTTTGGGTTGCTTAAACCCATTTTGGATTGTTGGTCTTTAGCTTTTGATTTTATTGCAATAATCTTATTTGTTGCATTAACTACATAAACAAAGAGGGAAATGATGGAACAATCAATAATTTAAGAGTCAAAACTTGCCATCACAGTGTTCTTTGCAGCTTCTCTCCAAGATTTTTCAACCGATTCTAATGCAATTTGATTAATATGTAGATTGATTGCTTATAGCTTCAAGATGACTCTAATGGATTAATTGGATAGTTGAATGGATTGCAAGAGTATATGGATGCTCTAAGATGACTGATATGAGAGTATATGCAAAGCTTATGGATTTCTTATTAGCTTGGCCATGCCCCAAGCATGGGTATTTAAATGATGGTGGAGGGAGTTTTGGAGAAATTTTATATCATTTAGAAGCCTCTAGTTTAGGAGAGTTCTAGAATCTTGGAGAGGCTTCTCTATATCTACAAACTTCTAGGTTAGTTTAAGGGATAATGGGGATTAAATGAGATGTAAGGTCCATAAGGATGTAGGAGAGGCTAGGGTGGTAGGTTGGTTGAGGGTAGTTGAATAAATATGAATTTTCAAATTGCAAGTGGGCTAGTGGGTAGTTAATGAGGTAGAATTAGTGATTAAGTGGACTTGTTCGTAGGATAATGGGGTGATTAATTGGTCATTGGGGATGTAGAAAGGTTTATGGGGTGTAGGAAATATTTAATAGGAAGGATTTTAATTAATTGACTAGGATTATAGTTATAGGATAAATTAGCGGGATTAATAGAATAATTAAGGCGAGCGAGTTTTGATGCATACAAGTGCCTTACATTGGGTCAACTTACCCTTGTGTTATATGTTGATAGGTGTATATAAGAGAAATGACTTCCTCCTATTCAAGTATCTCGTTCATTCATTCTTATTCTAATTTATTCGATTGATTATTTTTTTAAATGTTTTTCTTCACCAACACATATCTGTGTTGTTCTCTTTTCTTGTCTATAGTGGTGTTTTCACTATCATTCGATTATGTCCCTATTTGAATAATCTTACATTTAACACTACAAACAATTATTACTAAGTGAATGTGCTCTGCTCATGCCTACATGGATACAATCATTATCACTTAAACAAAGCCTCACTCACTACATGTCCAACCCTCAAATTTAGAGTTGCATCATCCTTAGTACAATAATTTGGAGCCATTATGGCTTTGTCATAACCACTAATCACTTCACCTTTATGGAATTTAAACATTTTTTATTTTTTTATTTTTTATTTTTTGTTGATTGAATGCCTAGTTTAAACAATTTAACATTGTGGCTATACACATTTTTATTCTTGAAAGAGCTTGACCAATAATGTATATGTATTAATCATCCCGGTTCTTCACCTGTAATGTATGTCTTAATCACAGTTCTACATTGTCCTGACCTGCATCACCTCTATTAGCTTTGTTTTTCTCTTTCAATTTAATAACTTCATACCATATCTTTGAAATTCCTTGATATAGCTGTAGCAAGTGTTCGATTAACCATTAATAATTGTGTCCCACAAGTAACTATATTCCGAAGTATAACTGTGTCTTAACTGTCTCTTTAGAAAGGATACACTCCTCTAAATCCTTCGCCAGAATTTAGAATGAACCCTTAGTGAAAAAGATAAATTTTGTAATCTTCACCCTGTACACAGTTCAACCAGTTTAATCTACTCACCTGCATATGCTACTCCCATACTTGAGATGAGTACCAAGCTCACTGAAGCTCGTATCCTCTGCAACAAATATTTGAATTCTTTGGTTATAGAGCACACATGCATGACTATCACTGAGACAAACTTCATCTATTGTCTATTTGGATTTATCTTAGAGATCTTCATGTTGTCTTTCACTAATATGGTCTTCAAATTTGAGCTTGCTGGTAAAATTAATTTAGTTTTTCAATCAAACATTTGTGCACACAAATGTACTGTCCACCGCCATCGGACCTTCATGCCTTACGTCTTTTTGAAATTGTTGTTGATCTTGTAAAACCTATTATGGGGACTGATGTGTTTACTTTCACTTGATTGTTTTTCAGCTTGGAAATTTTATTCATACTCAGATGGTGGCACCCTTAGTTCCTCGAATCTGTTGTTAATCAGATCACTGTTGAATCTTGCAATTGATGGATTTAGTACAATCACTTAACATGGAGGGTTCTAAAATCAAAATGTAGGATCATTGGCCCTATTCTTAAGATTACAGGTGAAATTGTGTATAAAAGCATATAGGTAAGGGAATCTCATTTTATAGTGTTATGAGAAGAAAGAATGACATCCATTCTTTGGGATGATGCAAGGCCTACTTACCCTATGTAATGTACAATTTTGACCCTTTTTTCCATGCCTTCCTCTCACTATGGTTAGACTAGTAAATATATCTATCTGAAACATGTTGAGAGATATCAATATTGCGGCACCTATCTTGGATTTGTCACATACCAAATTGATTAATGACTATTACCTTCTCAGAAAACTTTTTGCTGACTAGTGATTGATGGCCTCAATCTTGCTGCACCACTCTGTCGGGTTCAAAAAACCATTTTAGGGAAAAAAGGGGGGGCTCCAAACTCCACCATATACCTAATATATTACAATTTTTCGATTGAGTTCTCCTAGTAAGAAGAAAAAAATTCAATATGACGGTTAAATGGACATCAAATTTAAGGTGTGCATTATTTTTTTTAGACTCACAGACATTACAGTCCACCACCACCACTCGGCTGCCATGTAGAAAGCCTATCAGCGTAATAAGTATTCCTATGTTTTTAATAATTCATTTAATGCTTTACTCTAGAGCAAATAAACGAGATAAATGCTTTATCAATAGGCAAGGAATATATTAAAGATTGTTAGAAGCTTTCCAGAGCAGGGGAGAGAAGAAAACATCTTTCTTGGTAGTCTCAATTAACTAATGAATTCTTCTTTCCGATTGCAATTGTCTAATGTGGATTGTTCGATTCATAGTTTGCTCATAACTCATCTTCTGCCAAGTACAACTTGATCAAGTTTGATTGCAAGAAATCACGACTCTCTCTTGCATCATGGGTTGTCTGGTTTAAGTTTGTTTACATTGCCAGTTAAAGCGTATCTTGCATTCTATAAGCAGTGAGGAGGACCGATCTCTTTCTGAAGCTTGGAATGATTGTGCATTGGGAAGTTGGAGGGGCATCAAAGGCTGCTGATGGAGGACTGTTTCAGCAGGTCAACAGGAGGCAAAAATAGCTTTATGCGCTTGGAAACAGTATCATCAAAGTAGAAATAGTTTCTGAAAAACAGTGGATAACTCACAACTTAGAGAAAAGTTGTAGACAACTACAACCAGTGAAATGAAATGGTCAACCATGAAATATAAAAAAAAATGAATTATAAAATGTATATAGTTTTAACTTTTATATTTTTAAGAAATTATTGGAACAGGTGATTTTTATAACTTTTTCTCTACTTGAATACCCGTTGTCTCTGTTATCAGTATCCCCAGTAATCCTGACATGAAAAAATTTATATAGTTTTAACTTTAATATTTATAAGTAATTTTTGGCACAGGTGATATTTAAAACTTTTTCTCTACTTGAATATCCGTTGTCCCTGCTATCAGTATCACCAATAATCCCGACATGAACATGATCCATCCTTAAAATGATGGAAACGATTTGCATCCCTTACAATTATTTCTCGCTTGACAATCTTAGCAATGAATTTAGTCGCATTGTGACAGTCACCACAGACACGCAGATTTTTAGTGATCCTGATAGGCATCCCAGGGCTTGTACTTATAAGCCCAAAGGCTATTGCAAGCTTTTCACTATGACTATAGAGCATGTGCTCCTTCACCTCTTCCTCCACATCATGCAGCACAAAATTTGTGCTAGGCACATACCCTGCTTCCTCCATCTCCCTAGTCAAACTTTTCAATGTTGCATATATTTGCTTAGATTGAGGATGTGACTCGTCTCCAACAACAAATGCATGAATTTTTTTATTTACCTCAATCAGGCTGCACCCTGGCATCTTTTTTATGCCCCTATCTTTCATCAATGTTCTAATTTTTGAAACATCCTCCCACCTTCCAGAAGCAGCATATATATTTGACAACAGCACGTAGTATCCAGCTTTGTCGGGTTCTAAGTGAAAGAGGCGTTCTGCCACACGTTCTCCCAGATGAATATTGTGGTGAATTTTGCAGGCACCAAGCAATGCACCCCACACACTAGCACCAGGCTCATTTGGCATCTTTTTGACAAAGTCTTCTGCCTCATCCAGACACCCAGCTCGACCAAGAAGATCGACCATGCATGCATAGTGTTGTGCTTTAGGTGCGATGCAATAATCTCGACTCATGCACTCAAAATATTCCCAGCCCTTTTCCACCAGACCCGCATGACTACAAGCAGATAAAACACAAATAAATGTGATGTAGTCTGGACTGATGTCAGTCTGTTGCATTTGGGAAAAAAGTACAAGAGCATCTTCACCCTGGCCATGCATACCATATCCTGAAATCATTGTGTTCCATGAGACAACATCTCTTTTAAACATTTTGTTAAACATTTGATATGAATTTTCTATACTACCACACTTGGTATACATATCAATAAGGGAATTTCCCACGAAAACATTCGACTGAAATCCACTTTTAATTATGTAACCATGGATCGCCTTACCTTGATGCAGAGAAGCTAAATTGGCACATGCCGAGACCACACTTACCGCACTGACTATGTCAGGTTTCAAGTTCTTTTGTTGCATTTGATTGAAGAGTGTCATGGCTTCACTAGCATGTGCATTCTGAATATATGCAGCAATCATTGCATTCCACGAAATCACATTTCTATTAGACATGTTGTCAAACAGAAAGCGTGCTATATCTATACTTCCACATTTAGCATACATGTCCACAAGGCCAGTTCCTACTGCTACATCCAACTCAAATCCACTTTTAATTATGTAACTATGAATCCACTTACCTTGGTGCTGAGCTCCTAAATGCGCACAAGCTGGGAGCACACTTATCATGGTGACACAGTTTGGGTTCATATCTTCCAGCTGCATACATTTAAACAATGTCAAGGCTTCACTGAATTGTCCATTCTGGACATGCCCTGCAACAATTGCATTCCAACAAATTTCATTTCTTCTAGACATCTTGTCAAACAACTGCCGTGCAATCCTCATATTTCCACATTTGGCATACATGTCTATGAATGCGGTTGTCAAAATTACATCAAACTGAAAACCACTTCTAACTACATAACTGTGGATACACTCACCTATCGGTGCAGCTGCTAAATGGGAACATGCTTGGAGCAAGCTCACCATAGTAACTGAGTTGGGCAGAATGTTTGCAAGTTGCATTTGTTGAAAGAGTTCCAAGGCCTCATTAGCATGCCCATTCTGAGCATACCCAGCAATCATTGCATTCCATAAGACAAGATCAGTTCTAGGTATGCTATCAAACAACTGACGTGCAACTCTTAAACTCCCACACTTTGCATACATAGCCACAAGGGAATTGCTAATCTTAATATTTGAAAGAAGCCTTAGTTGAATTATGTGATCATGGATCCACTTGCCCTGTTGTAGAGCTCCCAAACGGCCACAGGCCTGAAGCACGCTCACGAAACTAACCTGATCTGGCTCAAATCCTTCCACTTGCATTTGATCAAACATCGTCAATGCATCCCTTTCGTGTCCATTCTGCACAAGTCCATCAATCAACGCATTCCATGAAACTAAATCTCGTTCAGGCATTTTGTCAAACACTTGGCGCGCAACATCAATCCTCCCACATTTTGCATACATGGCAACAAGAGAATTTCCCACAAAAACACCATCCTCAAAACCACTCCTTACGACGTCATCGTGTATCTTCCTTCCCTCTTGCAGAGCTGATAGCTCTGCACACGCTTTGAGTACGACGGGAAAGGTGAATCTGTCCGGTTGTATACCAGCCTCTTGCATTTGGTAATACAATGTCATGGCTTCCTCACATGGTCCATTCCTGGCATACCCTCTAATTAAAGCATTCCAGAAGTAAACATTTCGTTCAGGCATTCTGTCAAACACTTGGCGTGCATGGTCCATAGTGCCAAACATGGCATATATGTTCACAAGTTTGGCACCTAAAAGAATGTTTTGGTCCAGTCCAGCTGTGAAAATCTGGGCATGTACCTGATTAACTGATCTAATATTGTTACAACGCTGCAAGAGAGAAGCATATGTAGTGGAATTAATATTACTGGGCTGTATGGTAGAGCCACAATTTTGTATCCTGTTATGAATGCAAAGATCGGGTAGGAAGCGGGAACAAAATTGTTTATAATGTTTAACTTTGTAGGAAATTAAGTAGTTGACAACAGAGGACAATTCCAACAGTGAAGCCATCAAAAGGAGAGCTGAGTATTAGCAGAGAAACATTGTTAGGTAGTCATGGTAGCGTTTATCATCCCTACCTGCGTCTACAGGGATGTAGCATTCAATAAAAAAAAAGTTTACAAGCAAAAAGTTTTAAAAATTACAATTTAATTTTTTCTAAAAAAAAGTGTGATGCTCGTTACAATTACAACAGTTGCAGATAGCCATAACCAAATCATTCAGGCTAAATGAAGTAGTTTTAATTATGTTTACAGGACTGAAGAGTGCCTGAGACCACATTTTGTTACAATTGTTTCAACTTATTAATGATGTATAAATTAAGGGATGGGTTGTTTCTTTAAAAAAAATTGATTTAAGTTGTCAATAATTTTATTTAAGTTTTTATTCATGTCTCTTCAAGTAATTTTAATGTGATTTTTATTTTCAATACAGTTTCAATTTAATGTTTATTTTCAATATTTGTGTGTATTCAATTTAGATGATGAAATATTTCTCTTATTAATTTATGTTGTTAATAGTTCTATTGGAGTTTTCATTCCTTTATCTTCAAGTAATCCCAATGTGATATCTAATTTCAATGTAGCTCCAAGCTATTGTTTACTCTCAATATTTATGTGTGTCTGATCTAAATGTCATTGTACGTTAAAACATTCTAAGATGAAATGTTTATCAATTTCTATTACTTTATGATATAAAACAAATATATATTCACGAGTCCATAAACATATAGTGATAAGAATTGTAAGCAAGGAAAAGAAATTTTGTCCCAAAAAATATATATATGTATAATAAAGATTCTGGAAATAACAAAATATTTGCATGATAACAATCATAATAACATAGCAAAGTATAGATATACTTAAAATTTATATGATAAGATTATGGCAACATAATAAAAGATTCACATGGTCAAGGTCATGGTAACATAGTATATCATAATTTGAAACATAGGAATTTTGTTAGAAATAACAACATATTCATTATTGTAATATAGCAAACATGTGATATGGAAACATCGTAATTTTAGAAGTGTCAATCATATACCATAAAAATCTTACGTCACAAATAATTTTAGAAAAGCAGACGCCCTACATCGTAGCATTATAAATAACATATTATTGAGATTTAGTACATAAAATCGAAGAAAATAATAACCTCCACATGAGCAAATATATGCCCCACATTGCCCCCAACTAAGCATGAAATAACATGGCAACATGGGATAAAACTAGATTCATACATACAATTATTTTTTAGATGCATGATACTAACTAGGTCTTTCAAAGGCTTTCCTTCTAAGGTAGATAGAGATATGTCCCTTGTACACATGTGAACAAGGTGTTGCCCCATTCCCATTAAGAGCTTGTGACCTTTTAATGATTTTGTATTTATCATGTAAAACAAATTAGAAACTCATATCGAAAATCTCAAAAACAAAATTATTTGATGAAAATTAAAAATATTTGTTCCACTGCTCTCTCTCCATCATAACACTTGATGATGCTTTATAATAATTATTTTTTAACATGTAGAGACCCTTGTGGACTTCAAGAAAAGTGAATTATAAGAGAAAATAGAAAGACAATTGAAATTTTGAAAGCAACCAACTTATTTGGAAATAACACTTCAAGGAGAATAAAGGAACAATATTCAAACAAAGCTCTCTTGGAAGGTAAATAAAGCACACAAGCTCTCAAAGTTAAAATAAAGACAAGCTACTTAAACATAAGTCTAATGAAATAAGATTAAAGATTAAACAATCATAAACCACAAAAAGTTGAGAAATTTGACTAGTCAAATGAAGAAAACCAGTTGAACCAAGAAGCAATAATTTGAAATCCATATAAGGCAAAATTAAAGTACGCTCTCAATTTCTTTATTCATTTGATCTCATTAGGTAAGTAGCACTTGTATGTGCTAGTCCAAAAGGCATAACAATAGAAATAGATACCAAGTATATCATCATAAAACAATGCAGAAATATCTTTGTATTCATTTAAAAATTCAATATACATTTCATATTCTTCAGGTATTAAAGAAGTAATAAGTTTCAACATCTTATGATTGTTATGAGTATTAATATTGACATCAACTATATATTCATTAATAAAGTTAGATCTATATTCTATATAAAGTAAAGTAGGCGGAGTGATTAAATCATCTAGTTCTATATCATCAAATGAAAAGGAAATCCATTTTTATAAGAGCATAAATTTAAATATGCATTAATTTCAAAAACTTCAATTAAAATTTCTTAAAGACAGTATCAACCTATTGTGTCTTATATTATAAGGAGAAATCAATCATTTGAGAGGTGAAAGAACTGAGCTCATATTATTACTTGTCTTAATGAGAAATTATGCATACATTATCATATTCAAAGTCCTCATGAACCATTATGTATCTTATCATGCATATGCAAAAGAAGACATGTTATTATTCTAGATAATTCCTTGCTTATTTAGAAAATTGATTAGAATACTTAATTCTCATAAACCTTGCTCTCTTTTTGTAAATCTTTTACTCTAAATCTATATTTTTATCTTTTGTTTTGTGTTAGATTAACATTTTTTCCATTATACAATAATCATTTTTTGTTACTTATTTTTCTTTGTTTACATTGTTGTTTCTTTTATATTTTTTAAAATAAATGTTGGTTTTTAACAAACTTGGAGAGTTGTATAGAGATATCCGATCTATAATATGTCCATATCCAAAGTGTACTCTCTTGGATCTATTTGAAGAAAAATATTTTTTTAAAATTTTTTATCAATATTATCAACTCTATCATTATCTTAATAGGTTTGAATTGATTTGTAAGCTCCTTAGGCACCATGTTTTTCATGAAATGGTCTAAAATTACCAAAACATAGTCAAAGGAAGAGGAAACAACTGAAAAAAAGTCTTAAATTTGTCAGAGAACAACATAAAATGCACCAATATCAAACAATGCATAGTCCTCAATACTGAAACAACATATTTGAAGAAATTAATGTACTGTCAAAGCACCACATTGTCTTCCTTGTGCCAAAAACAACCAAACTCCTTTATAATATAGGTCATAAATGCCTTTATGTAATCCAAAATAAGACAAATTCAGTTAAATTTAGACCGAACATCTAAAAGTGAGTAGTTGATCATCCAAAACTTCTTTTTTCCAGTTGAAATGCCTTGAGTCAAATCTAAGATTGAGTAAATACACCATCCAATGTCATGACATTAGAAAAAAATGTCTCAATGTAGCCAATATGTAGTGCTACACAGTTGTTAACAATAAAATACTGATATTTGAGTGAATATGATTAGTTATGGAGTTTGTAAAGAAAAATAGTAGAGAATAAATAAAAGAAAGCCTGCACTCTAATACCAATGTCAAGTCATGATTGGAATGCTAAGAGTTAGTGCAAAGCAAAGATATTGTAAATTGTATTAATGAATAATGAAAGATTATATTATTATATAGTTAAGAATATGACTATTCATTTCATTTTCCATGATGATTCTTCATCTACCTATAAAGGCTCTCTAACTTATTATTACGAAACAAAAGCTCTCCTACAATTATTCTTAGTATTTACAATATTATATTACAATAATATTATGCCTTCACTTGTTCTAAGGCTATACTCAAGCTTCTAATTGCATCATACAGCTAATGTCTTATTCTCCTATTCCTAGAATGCTCCCACAACATACTTCCAACTTGAGGCTTGCAACCAAAATTTTGGGATTGAAACAACAACTCTTTTTGGTGATGCAAGGTTGCATTTGGACCTGGGATACTCCTACATCAAAGCTAATGTTGTATTAAGACTCATTGCTTAAATAAAAAGGGTCATTGGGCATGTTTTCTAAACACACCCAAATCCTTAAAATAATAGTAGATGAAAGGGAAGGGGTGAAAATAGTGAGCTGAAAAAGAAGAAAACCACAAATAAGGAGGATGTAGGGTAAACACAGTCATAGATCAAGTAATAAATGATAACAAGGACATTTTAGATCCCTTATTTTTTCCTTTATACAACTTGCACCAACATACAATCATCTTTAACATCAACTAATCATAAATTTGATCATGTTTATTATCCAACTTCGTTGGTAAAACAACCAACTATCAAATATGTGTAATCTACAAAATGCTAAGACCTAGAAATTGGTAGTTTATGTTGTATGGGTTAAAACAACATATATGTTATTTCCAAAGTAAAATTTAATTACATATTTGGATTCCCTTTAAAAAAATATACAATTTTAAAAAAATGACATGTTGTTTTGAAGTCATATGCAAAAGTTATAGCCATTTGAAGTTGTCAAATTTTCTTCCCAAGCAATCTTGGAAGCCCGACTATTCAACTTCAAAGCCAAGACTCTTGAACTCCAGAGCTAGGGATGTGAAGCATTTTTTTTACGTTTGGATTCACTTTAGCAAATCAGTTGAGTTCTTGGCAGTTTCTAATGTTGAAAAAGGTTAAATATAGGGCTTAGAAAGCATATTACAAAAGGAGAACAAATGAGAAGGATCACAAACATATCAGAGAACAACAACAAGCATAGTGAGATGTATAAGAGTTAAATTCACATTGTATATGTGCAAGTTTGAGCTTTTGTTATTTTTTTCTCATTGTTGCTTAGCTATAGGTTACTATTTGTAAGACTACACAATTGAAAAAGGTTAAGTTCAGTAGTATTCCTTCTTTGAAAGGCAAGCCTTCCACTAAATATTACAGAGGTTAATATGAGTGTATGAGGTTATTTTTCGTGTAAGCCCGAGAAGGCAAAAATCTTATAAATTGTAGAACATATTAGAGATGAGGAAGCATGACTTCACTTTTATTGAAAATTTCTCACATTGATTTTCTCTAGGTTATGTCTTGTGTTATCTCTCTTTGTGGTTGATATGTTTGTTTCCTTTAGTTGTATGTTTACTTTCTTTGCAACTAGACTAATACACAAACATTTAAGAGAGCTCAAAATTCAGCCCTAAAGGTTAAACCACTTCACATTTGATATTGCAACTATATGTAAGCATGTTAATTACAGTCATGTATGGAATAGTAGCATGTTTAGAATGTGGAGATATTTTATTGTATGTTGTCTATGACAGTCATAAGGGTTGGAATACAAATCAAAGCAACATTTTAGGTGTTTTTATATGGCATAAGACTTGAGGGAAACACCTTGACTTGAAAGGGTCCGTGTTGGTGAAACTTAGAGTGAAATATCCACTTAGTTTACGAATCATATTAGTATTAGATTAAATTATCCTTTTTGTCATAAAAGGTGTGCTAACATATTTTCACAAATGTTAGTTTTGTTTGTGTTCTATTTTGGTAGTTGTTGTGGTGACCATTGTGTAGATGTTTCTCATTACCCAGATAGTGAGTGTTAGTGGATAGATTATCTTCATTCATTAGTATCAAGGTGGTTTAAATTTACACTATTATTATTGTAGATGTAAGACATTATGGACTTTTGTGATGTGATGGACCAAAATTATTTGATGGACCAACCATCTAAGGGACATGAAAAATGTTGAGCATTCAACTTGGCATAAATTACTCTTCCAAAGAAAGGATGGTTAAGAGAGTTGAAAAGTGTATAGAAAGACATGTTTAACATAGATTTAAGCATAGTTTTCTAACAAGGTATAATTTTACTTGAGCGAAGAAAAGACTCCAAAGGTAACACTATACAACTTGAGGAAGAACCATTCTAAAGAGAATTGTGGTATATGGGTGTTGAGATTGGTTAGTGGGTTCTTGTCCACAATCTAAATCCCTTGTAGATAGATCCACGGTATAGAGTTGCCATAGAAATGTATTTCCTCTACGCTCACCCATATATATTACAATCTAAATCTATAATCTATAGTTATATATAGAGGGGGGGGATGTTTTTACTTGGATATATCTCATTTTATTTTTATTTTTAAAATTGATGTTTCTTTGAGCCTTCCATGTGGAATAAAGAAGGTATTTTGTACCTTTGATTGTAGATCCTTGCTCCTTTTGGCCAAGATGAGTGGGACAAATTTGTTGTTGTAGAGAAAAGAAAGAGCATCAAGAAGAAGAGAGCAAGAAAATTCAAATGACATTCAAAGGAGTGGGATTAGGAGTCCTCACCACTTGAGTTTCTGAATTTGTAGGACTAAAAACCTTCAAATTGGAGAATTGAATATAAATTAGAACCTGAAAAGGGTATTGTCTAAAAACTGATCAAATTAGAAATATAGCATATTGTTGTCCAAAAAATGATTAAATTGGAACTTTAAATGAGTATTGTCCAAGAGGGTGATAAGTTGGTTTCTTACTTGGGAAGATAGGAGTTAAATCTTCATCTTCTTTTTATAGTTTTTGTGGGATCCAATAGCCTTAAATTTTGAGAATGTGATCAAAATTTTGATCATGTGTATCATTCAACTCAGTAAAACAACCAACTGTCAAATATGAGTAATTTGTGAAATACTAAGACCTAGAAATTGCTAGTTTATGTTGTACAAGTTAAAACAACATATATTTGGTTTTAAAATTAATTTTTAATTACATAATTGGATTCCCCTCGAAAAAATAGACAAGTTAAAAAAATAGCATGTCATTTTGAGGTCATATGCAAAAGTTATAGCAGTTTGAAGTTGTCAGACTTTCTTCTTAAGCAATCTTAGGAATCTGATTTTTCAACTCCAGAGCCAAGATTGTTGAACTTTGGATTTATGTATATGAAGCATTTTTTTGATCTTGAATTCACTTTGGTGAATCATTTGAGTTCTTGACATTTTCTAAGACTGAGAAAGGTTAAATACAGGGCTTAGAAGGTAGATTACAAAAGGAGAACAAAGGAGAAGGATCACAAATAGATCAAAAAATAGCAGCAAGCACAGTGAGATGTACAGGATTTGGATTCACATTGCATATGTGCAAGTTTGAGCCTTTTTTCTTATTTTTATCATTGTTTCATAGTTGTAGGTGACTGTTTGTAAAACTACACAACTAAAAAAGGTTGAGTTCAGTACTATTCCTTCCTTGAAAGGTAAGTCTTTCACTGAATATTGCAAAGGTCAATATGAGTGTACAAGGTTATTTTCCTTGTAAGCCTAAGAAGGAAAAAAACTTATAAACTGCAAAACATAGGGGAGATGAGAAAGCATGGCTTCACTTTTGCTGAAAATTTCTCACATTGACTTTCTCCAAGGTATGTCTTGTGTTATCTCTCTTTGTGGTTCTTGTGTTTGTTTTCTTTACTTGCATATTTACATTCCTTGCAACTAGGCTAATACACAAACATTTAAGAGAGCTTAAGATTCAACCCTAAAGGTTAAAACACTTCATATTTGGTATTGCAACTCTATGCAAGCATGTTAATTGCAGTCATATATGGAGTAGTAACATGTTTAAAGTGTGGAGATATTCTGTTGTACACTGTATATGACAGTCATAAGAGTTGGAATACATATTAAAACAACATTTTAGGTGTTTGTCTATGGCATAGAACTTGAGGTAAATACCTTGACTTGAAAGGGTCCGTGTTGGTGAAACTTAGAGTATAATATCCACCTTGTTTACGGATCATCAACTCTTATTTCCTTTAGATTAACATTATTGTCATATATAAATGTTTTTGGCAAAAAACCTTAGATATCACAACAATTATGATCAAGTAAATTCAAGCCAAAACACAATTTCTTAACAAAACACAATCGAACCCTTTAACCTTTCCAAATAAACTCTCATTAATCATACCACTCTACTAATTAAACCCAATTAAACCCTTCAACCTTTCCAAACATAAAACTCCCATTAATCATACCATTCTACTAATTGCCTTCAACATTTTCAAACATAGACTCTCTTTAATCATTCCACTCTACCATAGGAGTAATATTATGTTTTCTTTAATCCCTAATATTGTGTTTTCTTTAATCCCTAGCTCTATAAATTTCTAATATTGTGTTTGATTGATCACTCAGATTTTGACACTCCAAAAATATAAATATTGTGGTCCCCTTAGTTCTTTATGTGCTAAAATCTTAATCTCAATTTTTTTAAATTTATTATGTTTTACATTGCCCAAACATAATAAAGCAAATTGGTTGTGATACTGGTTGGGATAACCCATCCACCCCACAAGTTAAATGGAATCTTTTACTTCCCATTCAATTCCATGCACATTCATAATCTGGAGAGACAACCAAAAAAACCAGTGTTCATTACAGACAAACCTTCAGAAATAAAATTGCATGAACGTAATCAAAACCCACATATTTTCTCTGGTCGATGATATTGCCAGACAACATTTTTCGCTTGGTTCCCATTGCTGAACGATGGCTACATTTTCTGTCTTAGCTGTACATAACATTCTTGCTTTCTCCAATGACAACAATGGAAGTAGTGACCTCTTTTTACCACAATTATTTGAAATTCACAGTGAAGCATCCCAAAGATGTTTCTATCCGCTTTGCTCTACTTCATTATGCCTCCACTCGTCACGTTACTTCCACCCAAAGTCAAAATTCGAACAACAAATCACAGATCAACAACTCAAATTCGGATTGCAGGAAGGTTATTTTGAAGGACGATGTGAACCAACCAGCTATCACATTTGATGTCAATTCATATTCTTCTCTCTTGCAGGTCTGTGCAAACATTAAATCTCTAAAACAAATTCATGCCCAAATGTTCATTTCAGGGTTTAGCCAAAACAGTTTTTTAGCTCCCAAATTTGTGAGCATGTATGCTCTATTTGGCAGTTTGGAGGATGCACGCCAAGTGTTTGACGAAATGTCGGAACGAAATGTTTTCTTGTGGAATACAATGATTAGAGTGTATGCTGGTAAGGGACACGGTACAGAAGCCCTTGTTCTGTATCAACAAATGTTATACACAGGGCTACAGCCTGATAGCTTCACCTTTCCTCCCGTACTCAAGGCCTGTGCTGGTTTATTGTCTCTGCCAGAGGGACGGGTAGTTCACGATCACATTCTCAGAACTGGGCTTGATTCGGTTGTTTATGTTAGTAATTCTCTCGTAAATATGTATGCAAAATGTGATTGCATAGAGTTTGCACGCCAAGTGTTTGATGGAATGGTTGAAAGAGATTTGGTCTCGTGGAATGCAATGATTGTTGGGTATACCCAGAATGGGCATGCCTGTGAAGCCTTAGTGCTCTATGAGCAAATGCAATCAGCAGGCGTGATCCCGGATTCGGTTACGATGGCCAGTCTGCTGCAGGCCTGTGCACATTTGGGAGATGTGGAACACAGCAAGCGAATCCATGATGATGTTATTCAAAGGGGACTTGATTCAAACCTTTGTGTACAGAACTCCCTTGTAGCTATGTATGCCAGATGCGAAAATTTGGATGTTGCAGGCTGTTTGTTTGACAAAATGTCTAAAAGAGATGCTGTCTCTTGGAATACAATGATTTGTGGGTATGTTCACAATGGTCATGCCAAGGAAGCATTGACACTCTTTAATCAAATGCAGTTTGAAAATGTGAAACCTACCTTTGTTACCATGGCCAGTGCATTACAGGCATGTGCTCATTTAGTAGATTTGGAACAAGGAAAGCAGATCCATGATTGCATAATTGCGAGTGAATTTAACGAGAATGTGTTAGTGAGTACTGCTGTCATAGATATGTATTGCAAATGTGGGTCTATAGGCATTGCACGATCATTCTTTGATCAAATGCCTAACAAAAATGTGGTATCATGGAATGTAATGGTTGCTGGGTATGCTCAGAATGGACATACAAATGAGGCATTGGCATTCTTTGACCAAATGCTGTTAGGAGGGACAAAGCCCGACTCAGCTACTATGGTCAACTTGCTCCCAGCTTGTTCTCTAATAGGAGCTCTGCTTCAAGGTAGGGCAATCCATGGTTACATTATTAGAAGCGGATTTGAACGAGATCTTTTTGTGGGGACTGCCCTTATAGACATGTATGCAAAATGCGGAAGTTTAGAGATAGCACGGCCATTGTTTGATAAAATGACTGAGAAGAACGTGGTGTCATGGAATGCAATGATTGCTGGGTATGCTCGGATTGGGAATTCTAGTGAAGCCTTAAGACTCTACAATCAAATGCAACTGGATGATGTGATGCCGGATTCAGCCACCATGGTGAGCGTTGTCCAAGCATGCGCCAGCTTAGGAGCTTTACAACAAGGCAAGTGGATCCATGACTATGTTGTTAAAGATGGATTTGATTCAGATGTTATTCTGGAGACTGCCTTAATAGACATGTATGCTAAATGTGGTAGAATAGAATTTGCATACCAGTTATTTGAGAATATGTCTGAGAGGAATGCGGTAGCATGGAATGCAATGATTGCTGGATATGCACAGAATGGATATGCCAATGAGGCATTGATACTTTTTAAACAAATGCAACTTGTAAAAATGAAACCTAACTTGGCCACTATGGTGAGCGTGCTCCCAGCCTGTGCCCATTTGGCAGCTCTGCAACATGGTAAGTGTATCCATGGTTACATATTTAGAAATGCCCTTGAATGTTATGTAAATATAGGGAATTCCCTCATTGATGTGTATTCCAAATGTGGTAGTGTGGACCTTGCACACCAAGTTTTTGAGAAGATGCCTAAAAGAGATGTAGTGTCATGGAATGCTATCATTTCTGGATATGCAATGCAGGGTGATGGTGAAAATGCACTCATGATCTTCTCCCAAATGCAACGGCTTACAATCATGAAACCAGACCATGTTACCTTCCTTTCTATTTTAACTGCTTGCAGTCACACAGGCTTTGTGCATGAGGGCTGGCAGTACTTTGATTCCATGAACCGTGATTATTGCCTGAGTCCTAGGATGGAGCATTATGCATCTATGGTTGATCTTCTTGGTCGTGCGGGTTGTCTAGATGAGGCACACAAATTTATAAAGATGATGCCATTTGAACCCGGATCTAGTGTATGGGGAGCCTTGCTTGGTGCATGCAGAATTCATCGCAATGTTGAGTTGGGTGAAGTTGCAGCAGAACAACTTTTTAACATGGAGCCTGAAAATGCTGGATATTACATACTTATGTCAAACATCTATGCTGAGGTTGGCAGGTGGGATGGCGTAGCAAAGGTAAGAACTTTGATGAGGGACAGGTGCTTGAAAAAGCCACCAGGCTACAGCTTGATTGAAGTGAATAAGAGGGTTCATAAATTCCTTGCATGAGGTAGATCACATCCTCAATCTGAGAAAATTTAACGAACATTAGACACTTTGGCTAGTCAGATCATGATGGAAGAGATAGGGTTTCTGCCTAAAAAAAACATTCATATTGCTTGATGTACAAGATGAAGTGAAAATAAACAAATTCTGTGTTGCTACGGGATGGAGGGAAAGCAAACAAATTCATGAACTTGCTGATATAGCAGCTGCTATTTTTCTCTACATGTTTAAATAAAACCCGAGGGTGACTTGCAACTCAAGTTCGCCCCTGATTACAAAAATATTTAATTTTGAAAATTCTAAAAAATTAAAATATGGAAAATAAAATTACAATGTAAATTTTAGGCCTTTAGATGGTTGTCAGCTCCAATATTTTGTCAAAATGGTTGCTCAGTGGCTAGCACTGTTTGCAGTAGCATATTCTTCGAGATTTTTTTTTTAAGGGACTCAAAAGGGTTCTGGATTAAAAGTTATGGCCTCCACAAGGCATGCTCCCGCATCAGTCATTTAGGGGACGCTGGGATATATATATATATATATATATATTGCAAACTTGTATAGATTATGCCCTTTTTTTAACAAGCAATGTTTTTTTGTTACATTCATATATATATATATATGAATGTAACAAAAAAACATTGCTTGTTAAAAAAAGGGCATAATCTATACAAGTTTGCAATTTTAATAGTTATTTGATTAGGTTTGGTTTTTCATTTCCATGGGAAATATAATAATAGATATTTCAAATGGCATTTTATATGCTGTATTCCACGAAATCCTTTTAAAAGTATAAACACCTGGTGCAAATTTTCACAATGTTGCTGAAATTGAGGCTTCGACACGTTCATGTATGAGCATAGGAGAATGCATAAGCTTTTACAGCTCGGCATAGTCATGTAATTATTGAAGCCAATCGGAAAATGGTAATCAAGTATCTAGGGTCTAACACGATTTACTACATGATACACATTGAAAATTTCAAAATCTAATAGTAGAGGCATTGAATGTTTGGAGCCATTTTGCCTGGATCAAATTACATGATAGCCATCACACTAAGTTGTATTCACAATGTGACTGGTCTGCGCTGCTGGCTAATTTTGGGGCATCTTTTCTCTCAAGCTACACCCTAGTCAGTAAACAATGCAATTAATTCCCTTTGCTTTCTGCCCTTTCATTGTATCTGGTAGGGTATGTAAAGTGGTAAACCTTGATTATTTGTATTACTGCATGCTATGTATGGCACTTGAGCTACTTTGTTATCTTCTAAACATGTATCTTTTGTGCTCTATACATGATCACCTATGCAATAGAAGAAAAGATAATTGTACAGGTGGCAAGATCTCATGACACTTCTCCCATTTGTGAGCATACTTTTCTAATTCACACTGGATTCCTAAGCTGGTTCCTTGATGTTCCTTTCCTGAATCAACAGCTCTTCTATGAATGAGAGTGAAATTAAGGGTTTAAAAGAAAGGATTGTAAGGAATCATTGATTGGTTATCAATTGCTTCACCACTTTAATCTTTTGTACTCTATACATGACCACCTATGCGACAAAAGAGAATATAATTGTACAGATGGCAGGATCTGGTGTCTATTCTGATTTGTGATCATACTTTTCTAATTTGCATTGAACCCGTGGCTGAATTCTCTCGACATTCCTTTCCTATCAATCAATTGCTTTTCTACAAATGACCGAGTGAAATTAAGAGTTTAAATGAACGGATAATAAGGGCACTGCAATGGATCATTGATTGGTTCTGAGTTGCTCCACCACTTTTCTCCTTGAGTTCATTTATATGCACTGAGTGCCCTCCTTGTTCTGTTGTTCTAGAATTTTAAGAGCATGACGACTTCGAAATAATTAGCAGAATTGAAAGAGTTGTAGTCCAACTGGTGAGGATGATGGTTGTTTATATCCATTCACCAAGGTACAATTCCGTCTACATATTGGACACAAAGAGTCAACCGGTTAAGACCAGGGTGTGCCTTGGGTGATTTTGATGGCATGGATGCCTTTTACTCGTGGCTGCATAGCCAAAGGAGCTCACTGATTTAGATGTATGCTTATTTAACATTGTAAATCCTCTATATGTTTATTTTCGAAACATGAATAGAGACGCTGACATTCTATATAATTCAGTGATTCCATGTAATGCCTTCAGGGATACAATCAAAAAAATAATGACCAGAGATGGATAACTTTACTGCACATATGAGCAGCTGAACTACCTCCGTAATTCAATGCCTTGAGGCAATCACTAAAGAGTTTCCAATGTTTTAGTTTGGGTTTTTAGACTAAAGTGTTTTTCTTCTATATTAATTTATGCTTATATATATTCTATGCCAAAGTTTATATAAAAAAGTTAGTTCTTATAGACACCCAAAATTAATACATGATTTATACTCTCACGTTCAAAGCTTCTATTCGAGAAATAATTTATCTTTGGGCAAAAATGTTAAATATCTTTAACCAAAGTTAAAACCTAACTCCGATATCAAATGAAGAGAAAATGACCAATAAATTTATGCAAGAGAAGCAATGCTAATATAATCTAAAGCTATAGCAGAAAGCAAAAATGGCACACAACCTGATACACAAGATTTTTAATTGGGAAAACTCTTTCAATAGAAAATCCAACACAATAAACTTCTTCCTTGTCGCATTAACTACCAAGTTTACAATACAAAAATGTACTTTAAACTTTTACTTTAACATAATGCGTGTGTGATTATTTGTAGGCACATTAATAGAAAATCATCCAAACACTATTACAAAACAATAGATATAAAACCATGGGCTCTAAAATCACCCATACATTATTATAGTTAAAGAACCCATGGACTAATCGAAATGTGCATGTGTGATTAAAAAAATCTCAAGGGTTCCCTCCCTCAAACCCCCACATAGAAGGTTGTTGACTTCTCATACTGCCTAGCCAAGACGATGCCCTAAACTCCATCACTAATACATGTCGGGCTATACAACTCATAATGAATATAAATCATGCAAAATATACAATACATATCTAACACTTCCTTACCCTCACACACAGATCTTTCTATAAATGTGTGTGAAAGAGAGATATATTCTTCCAAACAACTCGTTTAAAGTGTAACATTTCGCAAGTGGAAGTCATTGGTAGTAACTTTATTATAGTAGATTACTTAATATAAGTGTTTAGCTAAGCATGCATCAAGTGAAAACCTATATTATATCAAATTATTTAAGTTTTGTCCATTGTAATTCATCCAAAAAAAAACGGTTGTTCCATCTTACTAATGCCTTGTTTGAAACTAAAATTTTAATTAGTGTCATTACCAATTCACGTACAATTAGTTTAGCATTGTCTAAATTTATGATTAGTTGTCAACTAATGTCATCTAAGTTGATAGAGGTATTATAATCAGATTCTACTGAATCATGTGCTAAACATAAACTAGTCCTCTCGGGACTTAAACAATATGGTACATATAACAACAATAAAATAATTTTAGTTGTACAATTCATCAATATAAAAACCCAGGTTTAGCACTATAAAATCTACATCAACTAAAAATACAATAAGGCACATTGCCATTCAATGAATATAATCACACTCTCTAATGTATAATGCAACACAAATATTTCAAGAACAAGACGATTTTCCCATATCAAAACATAAAACACTATAAAGCCGAATACTATTTAAGCAACTATGTGAGTGTTCTCTCCCAACTGTCACGATTTACTGCCCTCTCCCTTATGATGCCCTCCCTCAAGATTCTACTATGAGATAATGGATAGAATATCCTACATCCACCGCAATCAGAGAAAGATGGTAGTCAATCTGTTATCATCATAAAACCACTGAAAATATTAATATAAAGTAATACATTAAATGAACTATTGCATTTATATCAAAATGTTGAAATAAAAACATTAGTATATAATTTCCATAATCATTGATATGATGTAAACTCATATTTAAAATACTAACATCACCATCTATCACAATAGTGATAAAATAACAACTTGTGATCTCTAATGGTAAAAACAAATCAACATAATATTATGATTTGTTACATCTCGATTTCACCTTATGATTTATAACCTTTAATCCGTAGATTAATATGGTTATTAGTGTTGATGTTGAAGGAGCAGCGTCGGGCTCTCACTTCCAGCCCAACTTATTGTATTATTTAAGACATAATTTGTTTGGTGGAGGCCGACAGGAAAATTGAAGAGATGCGTCTCTTTCCTCTCACTTGTATATATATAGAGTGATTTCTCATTGTTCAAGAAGTATAAGGAGAAGTATAATTCACAAGGCAGAGCAGACTTCTAAGAAGTAGATCAAGTTATTTCAAGAACAAATCAGATTTATCAAGTGTGATCTTATTCTTTGTGCTTCAAGAAGTGAAGCCATACTTGTAGGTCTTGGATTTGGCCATTGTCAAGCAGATTGTTGTTCTTATCATTCAATATATAAGAGATATATTGTTGCTGGGTTTTTTTCCTTCAAATTGAAGGATTTTTTCAGGATATATTGTTGTGTTCATTGTTCATTGTGTTACATTTTCTGATTGTTTCAAATCTGATCATAAAACCAACATGGTATCAGACCCAGGTTCAGGCTAGGAGCCCCAAGCACACAAGAGGTGTGGCTTAAGGGGAAGTGTTGGTGTTAAGCCACACTCGGACCGAAGATGGACTGGTCCAAGAGGGGCCAGTAGCTCAGTGGTAGAGCACTCTAGCAACATATGGAAGGTCCTAGGTTCGAGTCCTAGCTGGTCCATGAACCAACATAGTATCAAAGCTGCTTAAATTTATTTCTTTTAAATGTGAGGAGGGAAGAGGTGGAGAGTGCAGTGAAGAGAATGATGCAAAGTGAGGAGCTGTGGAACAGGGCAGTTGAGCTAAAGGAGGCGGCAACCAAGGCAGTGATGGTGGGAGGTTCTTTTACAAACATCACTAGATTCATTCAAGATATGGAAAAAAAAAAGCCAAAACAGCTTGGCCTTACATGCACGTGCCAAATGAGTACGCTGAGTTTAACGAATTCACAATTGCCATTTGTGTTATTCCCCACTTCAGGGATTTGTACATGATTCTTCAAGCTTGTGTGATCTTTGGCATTGAAAGTTGGCTCACCTATGCTTTCGGGCTCTACCTATCATGGAGAAGATGGTCACAGGTCTTCCAAAATTCAACCAGGGGCATGAAGGTACTTGCAAAGGTTGTGCCATGGAATCTAAAGAAGTACTAACTTATCTGGGAAGAGAATCAAAGCTCTGAGATCTGAAAATGGAGGAGAGTACACCTCTAAAGAATTCCATAACTTTTGCATTGAAGCAGGGATTAAGAGAGATTTTTGTGTCCCTTACAACCCTCAATAGAATGGTGTTGCAGAAAGGCAGAACATATCTATTGTAGAAGCTGCCAAATCCATTGATAACGAGTTCTTCTTTGTGAGAGAAGTTCAAGGTGAAATCCCTCGATAGCGAGTTCTTCTCTGTGAGAGAAGTTCGAGGTGAAATCCCTTGATAGCGAGTTTTTTTCTATGAGAGAAGTTCGAAGTGAAATCCCTTGATAGCGAGTTCTTCTCTGTGAGAGGAGTTCGAGGTGAAATTCACTGATTATAAGTTCTTTTCTGTGAGAGAAGTTCAAGGTGAAATACCTTAATTCCACCCTCTAGGAGAACCATGGTGGATGTCATGTAAAGTGATGTGTACTTGTACATACTATACATTGTTGTAGGCATTGTGATTGACATCACGATGAGGTGATATGTCTTATGTAGCTGGAAGTATTCTCCCTCGCTGAGAGGGAGTGTTGATGTTGAAGGAGCAGCGTCGGGCTCTCACTTCCAGCCCAACTTATTGTATTATTTAAGACAATTTGTTTGGTGGAGGCTGACAGGGAAATTGACGAGATGCGTCTCTTTCCTCTCACTTGTATATATATAGAGTGATTTCTCATTGTTCAGAAGTATAAGGAGAAGTATAATGCACAAGGCAGAGCAGACTTCTAAGGAGTAGATCAAGTTATTTCAAGAGCAAATCAGATTTATCAAGTGTGATCTTATTCTTTGTGCTTCAAGAAGTGAAGCCATACTTGTAGGTCTTGGATTTGACCATTGTCAAGCAGATTGGTGTTCTTATCATTCAATATATAAGAGATATATTGTTGATGGGTTTTTTCCCTTCAAGTTGAAGGGTTTTCCCAGGATATATTGTTGTGTTCATTGTTCATTGTGTTGCATTTTCTGATTGTTTCAAATCTGATCATAAAACTAACAATTAGCTTATTATTATTGCTTTAATTTGAGTTTTTTAACATACATTGTAATGGGACAAAGATATTGTTGATTAGTATATATGACATGAAAGTTGTATTTTATTATTATGTACATTGTGAAAATATATTAGTTAGTTTTGTACCATGAGATGATTTGTGATGACTCAAAGTAACTACCTACTTGTTGCGAGGTGGATGTAGGATAGATCCTACCCTCAAAACTTGACGAGAGAGAGCATCATCGAAAAAGATGGACTATATAAGATGATTGGGAGGAATAATAGATAAAATTGCTTGTGACCCTACACACACATTATATTTTAAATGTTAGTGAGTAATTAAAAAAAATATATGATTAGTATATATGATATGACAGTTGTATTTTATTATTATGTATATTGTGAAAATGTATTAGTTAGTTTTCTACCATGAGATGATATTTATGATGACTCATAGTAACTACCTACTTGTTGCGAGGTGGATGCAGAATAGATCATACCCTCAAAACTTGACGAGAGAGAGCATCATCGAAGATGATGGATTATATAGGATGATTGGGAGGAATAATAGAAAAAATTGCTAGTGACCCTACACACACACATTATATTTTAAATTTTAGTGAGTAATTAAAAAATATTGTTGTGATTATATTGCTATGTGGATTTAATTATTGTTTACATAAAAAAAAATTACTTATAATTGTCTTAATTTTTTAGTTTAAATCAGAAAAAATAAATATTTAATTGCTATATAGATATTATTATTATAGATACGGTTATCTTGCAATAAGAAGCAATTAATGACTTAATATCTTTTAGTTAAAAATTAATTATCGTTGGTTTAAATTGTTTTTCATGAAATTGACTTATTTTAATGTGCTAACTGTAAGTAAAGACAAATTTAGTCTTTTTAAAGCATGCACAAAATTGCATTGAAAGATAAATTTAGATATCTTTATTTAATATTGATCAACTTAGTCTAATGTTTTAGATAACTTGAGAAAAAAGGTGTGATGTTTTTTATTGAACAAATTAAGAGATTTAATATTAATTAAGAAAGTTAAAATTAATAAAAGAATGCTACGCATAGATGGTAAACTGAAAGAGAAAATGCATGCAAAGTGAATAATGCAGCATAATGATAGGAAAAGAGTTTTATAAATAAAGGAAGAAAAATTAGAAAGAGATACTCGGATACGCAAAGGCATGGAGAAGAAGCAGGAAAGAAAATTAGAAAAGTGAGATTGGAGGAAACAAGAGAAAGATGTATTCTTCATTCAACAAATATTAAAAAAATTAATTTTGTATTTGTTTTCTTGTGTGCCAAATGATTTGACTTTTGTTTGTATTATTTATATTTAACCTGAATCTGATTGTTAGACATGTGTTTTATATATATAAACATGTGTTCTAACTTTGTTTGCGCATTACTTTTATGGTCTGTATAATTCTCTGCATCTCACTGTACTTTGGTTGCGCTTTGTCTTGTGGACCGGCATCCCACTATATAACCTACGTAGTTGTTCATTTTAACCAACATTTTACCATATAGACCTGCATATTGTTTCCAATAGGTTAACGTCCCACTTTTCTAACCCTGAGAATGAATTCTTGAGACCTGCATTTAGTTTATATGGATTGCGTATTAATTTTAGAGGTTTGCATCCTTTTATATATATATATATATATATATATTTTGTTTCATTTTGAAATGAATGTGTATCGTATCGTGGTAGTTGCATTTTAATTATTGTGGATGTTGAGTATTTAAAAAATTGAAACGCTAAGCCATATGTGACGTCGTTGAGTTATATATATATAACATTGTGTAATTTTATAAGTGTCGAGTCATACATTTAAAAGTTGAGCCGTATATAATGAATCGCTAAGTATAAATAGAAATGTTGAGTCAGATTTTAAAAGCCAAGCCATTGGAACACCAAGTCAATAGATAAAAACATTGAAGTCTATTTTTAAATGTCAAGGCAATGAATTTAAATGCTAAGTTAATAAATGGTTGAACGCTGAGTTTAAATTTGAAACGTTGTGCATATTAGTTAAAATGTTGTGTAAAAATTGAAAAGTCGAGTGTCTAAATTGATCGTTGAGTGATTTAATAAAAGCGTTGAGTTATATATATAACTGCAATGATGTATCTAAGTGCAACTCTATTATTTTAAAAAAAAAATGGAATGCTAGTTCTTCTTTAATGCAAAATCAAATGTTTTGTGGAACTTTATTTTTGCCTTGGATTTTCATATCATAGTTTGAACGGAGTTACACTACCAGATCGAGTTGCATTTATACTCGATTTGCACTTTAAGAAGTGAGTGTGACTATCATGGGATCCTTGGAAAGCATATTTCTTCTAATACTAATTCGCTTCTTTTCATTTTCCTCTTTGATCCGAAATCAATGTTGGAATGTTATGTATAATCTGTTTGAAAAGAATTAGTAAATCATAAAAATATTAAGTACTAAATTGATGAGTGTTAAGATAAATAATGTGTTGAGTTTTTTGTAGTGAAAATATTAAATAAATGATTAGAGTCCTTTCTAATTTGATTTAATACTAGACAACTCTTTCATGGGAATATATATATATAAAATGATTTAAAGGACTAAGTTTTATTTTGAGAAATGGGTTTAACTTTTACATATAAACAAGTTTTATATATATATATATATATATATATATATATATATATATAATTTTGTTATATACACAATCAAATCTTGAATAGCAAATTGAATAGCAAATCTAAGTTTGTAAAATGTTTTATGGGTTAGTTAATTTGAACCCTAGTATTAAATGGAGGAATATTTAAGTATTTTTGGATACATTAGAGCATTGAGGTAATTAAATACATTGTAATTTTATATAGGTCTTTAAAAAACTTGTAAACCAAGTTATAATTAAATACTTTAAACTGTTGTTTAAACTAGAAAAGACAAATTATTATTAACATACTTGTTTCATATTAGAAGAATGCAAATTATAACTAGTTGTGATAAGAATCAAATATGTAAGTTTGTATTAACAAGTATGACCCCTGAATTAAGAGGAAAGATAATCCTTGTATAAAGTATCATTGTTAGAGGTATGAAATTATAAGAACGACAAATTTATATTGACATAGTGTTGGATTATTGTTATTCTTTACGAATTAAATCAAAATGGATTAATTGCATAACATTGGAAGGATTAAACGTATGTATTTATGTGTTTTTATAATTAACTTGTTATACTACTATTAGGAATATTATGATTAAAATTCAATGATTGATAATTAACCAGTATATACTTTTGGCATGCATGCAACAATAGTCCATATTTAAAGCATACCTGGATAATATGATCTTGTGTAGATTGTATTTTGTTATACATTGATATATATGTAATAATGTGTTTGAGATTTATTATATGTATTTGACGGATAAAATGTAAGATTAAGATTGACTGTCGATATACATGCAAACAATATTAAAAACTTGTGTAGTGCGTATTTTGAGTTTATTAATATGCACAAGTGCTTTTACATAGCATATGTTAGTGCATCGTAAATTATGCTCAGAGATTATGTTTCTTCAAATTTTTATTATATAGTATAATCTAGGATATACTTGGATAGTATAGTCTTATAATTGCTTGTTTAATAATTATAGTTTAAGCTTGATTATTCAAGTTTGAGTAGAGTGCTCATGCACAATGAGTCATGATAGTATGAGATATCATAGAATACTTCAGCATCAATGTATATTCTCAGATGGTACATATTGTAGCTGTGTGTCTAAACTGTCACTTACGTTAACTGATTAAATATATGTATTAGTTACTACTTGATCAATATATTTTGTAATAGTTAGTAGGATATCATGTATGCTTGCATACAACTTTAAGAGTGTAAATGAATGTGAGGTTAGATTTTTATGTGTTTGTATGACTTGCTTTGTTATATGTACTTACTTGATTAAAAGTATATACTTTCATATATTTTATGACTATTTGTATGTTTAATTGTGGAAAAACTAGTAGTTATGTCTTAAAACACTAGACTATGATAATATGAGATATCATGGGGTGTAATAATATGGATCTTATTGTAGTAGTTTAGGATACTATAGTTTAATATGAATTTTACCTGGGTGGTATAAATTGAAAGTATTATTTCTGATTTGAGAATAGATAATAATGTAAGATTCAGTCATATGTTGACGAAATAATTGTACACTTTGATTACTCTTATGTTTAGCATGTGATTTGATATGATTGCTACGAGGATGTAATTAGTATGAATTTTGTGGTTAAAAATGTATAGTGAGATAACATCTTACGGTATGTATAATTTACATGTCAGTGTGATATCTTGCAATAGAACAATTTTTTTATGATACATTGCATGTTTAGTTTTAAAAATTATACACAATTGGGTACTTTCTTGTTCTCTAGATTTTCATATCATTCTATCTACCTATCCATGAAGGGAGGATCATTTTTTGATAGGAGATTGTACGGGGGATCGTTGGTCTATAGTTGATATGAAAAAATATTCGAATGACGCTCTCTTTTTCCACAACAGTGTTACTGACTTGGAGAGTACACTTAAGATTCAGAGATACACGAATTGGTTTGACTCGAGATCTAGATGGTTTGGTATCTAATTATTATATTTAAACTAAATACCTAATAGAATTGTGTATATATATATATATATATATGAGCAGTAGTTGATGTATTAGTAGATTAGCCGTGGTTGAGTCTTAATGTATTTACTTTACTTGTATTTGTAATATATATTGTATTCAATATTAGAATTTAAAATTGTTATTGTTTTAAATTGTTTATATGATTGACTAAAGTTATTTAGTTTAACTATGGTTTAAGTGAATGAATGTAAAGTATTTAGTTTTAAAAAAACATATATTATATTATTCTAAGTACAATTTGAGGGTTTGTAATATGTGGTATCAGAGTTATGACTCGAACTCTATAACCTAATAAATTTATCAACATATTCATACCTCCTTGTTTGACAAAAAAGAGAAATGAGAAAGTATGTATGGTATATTGAGTGTGTAATTTAGATCATTTGTACCCCCTTAGAGTTGTTAAAGGGTTGGTTTATCGAGTGTCTCATTGGTGATAGTTTAATAAGGTGTATGGGTAGTAGAATGCATAGCATAGTTCTTGAATTGTGAACAAGAGTTTCTTACCATATTTTTTATCTTTAAATTGAACACCTCAAGTGTGATTATGTCTTTCTTGAATCACCTTCACCATTTGTGTGTGTTTTGTGAGTATTTAAAAACATGGAGTGCTTCTCAGTTAAATATTTATGCTTTAATTTTGTCTTATTTACACAGATTTTAAGAGTGGGAATCCTATAAGACCATTCTAGATTGGCACCACCTAGTATGGTAGAAAATTTCTTATAGTTAAGTGTAATCGTCTTGGTTGAGACTTCCTTTGTGTTGAGAGTTTGTTATGTGGATTAACATCTTTATATTTATATAGACTTGATAAGTGTCATCTTTCTTATTTAGCTTAGAGGTGAGTTGTTATTCTCTCACTCCCTTCTTGCATCATTTTAAGTTATCGAGAAGATTCATATTTTTAAGATGTTGAATTAATGTTTCTTTAAACAAAAACTTATTTTTTGAAATTATTGTTTTGATCTTATTCCCTTGAATTCGTGAGAAAGTGGTTTCTACTTCTTGTTGAGATAAGTTGTAGGATTGGATAGATTGATGCATCTTTAAAGTTAGTATATCCTTTTTAGTTGTGAAATAGGTTATAATATTACACTTACAAATTTTGATAAGTAATGATTGGCAACGTGGATTACAATGTTTCCTTTTACCATATAAGGGTTTGTAGGAGTTTTGTTTTTGAGATGCTAGTTCTTTACTTTTCATTTGTGACTTTTTAGAGTCACTATTTTATCAAACTTGTGTACTTGATTACGAGGAATGTCTTTTATTGAATTTATATAAATTTAAGTGATTATAATTATTATGTTATTATATACCTTTGTTTAAACTGATATTCTTCTTTTTTTTAAATAATTTGTTTTGAAGAGTTATGTGTGTGTGTGTGTGTGTGTTTCTTCAAGAATAAGTAAGGTATAGAATTTGCATAATATATTGGTAGTCTAAAAGGGTTGACATAAATTTTTAATTTGTTATGTGTTCGTTGTGCAAGCAAGAAAAGATTGTCTCATTTATATGGTTGTAAGGGTGGTATGACCCTTGACCTTTGTATGCTATGTTAATTTTGACATTATTTTTTCTTAACTATGAATATAACATTATAGATTAAGCTATGGAATTATGATACTAGTTATGTTTAGCCAGTGACAACTTGATACAATCTTAGAATGATTGTATGATTTATATTGTATGTTAATACATCTGAATCATTTAGCATATAGTATTAATTTTTTTATTTGTTACTATAGATTTATATTTTATTGAAATCTATGCACATTGAGGAGATTGTTAGGTCATGAAGGCCTGAGGGAAGAGGGGTGAATTAGGAACATGAGTTCTAAGTGATAAGACGGTATCCTACTTAGCCTCATATTGATTCCGTTGTTACTGAGTTGAATCCGACGGATGAACTTGTCGAATCTAAGATTTGATAGACATAATTTATCAAATTCAATCATATGACCATACACATGTATATTATGGATGAGTATTCAATGATATTGTATACATTTAAATTATAATATTTTTAATTTTTATTCATTATCGTACTTGTCAGGAGCTTCATTGAGTTATGATAGTGTTGACATGTTATAATTATTCAAAACTACACAGAATAGTGATAGTATTAACATATACACATCATTCTTCTCAGGTTTCTTAAATACTTTTCTCCGGTATAAAAAAGACACTCTCTAAATTAGGGAGATGTCCATAGGGGATGGAAGGTTTTGTGAAACTCTCTCTGATCATTTGTTTTGGCTTTTGTAATGATCTCATGTATTTTTAAGAAGTCAGTGAAACTTTTACTCAATTATTATAGACTTGTCTTATGGTTCTAGACCCCAGAGTGGTCATGAAAAAACCAATCAGTGTAAATGACATTCACAAAAAAAAATTGCATAATAAAAAATATCACATAGTAGAGTCTTGTGGGACCAATACTTTGAGAATAATACTAATTGGGAGAACTAGAATGAGTTCTTCAGATAAATTTCACAATTTATTTGCATAATTTGATACTTGATATTATGTTTATATTCTATTAAACTTTGTTTATCATTCAAAATTCTTATTTGAATAAGCATCATTGGAATGATAACCAATTTTAGGGAGAAGATGTTACGATCTGATTTCACCCTATGATTTATAACCTTTAATCTATAGATTAATATGGTTATTAGTTTATTATTATTGTTTAATTTAAACTTTTTAACATATACTGTAATGAGATAGTGATATTGTTGACTAGTATATATGATGTGACAGTTGTATTTTATTATTATGTACATTATGAAAATGTATTAGTTAATTTTGTATCATGAAATGATATTTGTGATGATTCAGACTAACTACCTATTTGTTGTGAGATGGATGTAGGATCAATCTTATAGTCAAAATTTGACGAAAGAAAGCATCATCAGAGAGAATGGACTATATGGGACAATTAGAAAAATAACAAAAGAAATTGCTAGTGATCATACTACACACATGCACATTACATTTTAAATATTAATGTATAATTAAGAAAATATTGTTGTGATTATATTGTTATGTGGATTTAATTTTTGGTTACATAAGATTTATTTACTTATAATTATCTTGATTTTCGAGTTTAAATTAAGAAAATAGATATTTAATTGCTATATATATACTATTATTGTATATACGATTATCTTGTAATAAGAAACAAATTATGATTTAATATATTTTAGTTAAATAATTAATTATCGTTGTTTTAAATTAATTTTTATGAAATTGAATTATCTTAATGTACTAATCATGAGTAAATACAAATTAAGTTTAGTCTTTTTAAAGCATGCATAAGATTGCATTAAAAGATATTTATTTAATATTGGTCAACTTAATATATTGTTTTAGATAACTTGAGAAAAGAGGTGTAATATTTTTTATTGAACAAATTAAGAGATGTAGTATTAATTAAGAGAGTTAAAATTAATACAATAATGTTATTCATGGATGGTAAATTGAAAGAAAAAATACATGCAAAGTGAATGACGTAGCATAATGATGGGAAAAGAGTATTATAAATAAAAGAAGAAAATTTAGAAATAGATATCTGGATATACAGAGACACGAAGAAGAAGCAGACATGAAAATTAAAAGAGTGAAATTAGAGGAAACAAGAGAAAGACGTGTTCTTCATTCAACAAATATCAAGAAGATTGGTTATGTATTTATTTTCTTGTGTGCCAAATGATTTGATTTATGTGTATATTATTTATATTTGCTTTGAATCTAATTGTTAGACCTACATTTTATATGTGTGTGTTTTTTTTAACTTTATAAGCTCTACGTATTATTTTTATGGTCTGTATAATTACCTGCGTCTCACTTTACTTTCACTGTGTTTTATCTTGTGGACTAGTGTCCCACTATATAACCTACTTAGTTATTCCTTTTAACCAATGTTTTACCATATATACCTATGTATTATTTTCGATAGGTCAGCATCCCACTTTTATAACCCCAAGTATCAATTATTGATACCTACGTTTAGTTTATATGGACTGCCTATTAATTTTAAAGGTCTGCATCCTTTTATATATATTGTGTTTCATTTTTGAAATGAATGTGTATTGTTTCATGGTCGATGTGTTTTAATTATTTTGGATACTGAGTATAAAAAAATTGGAATGCCAAGCCATATGTGAAATCGTTGAGTTATATATATATATATATATATTTAAAATGCTATGTAATTTTATAAGCACCGAGTCATACATTTGAAAGTTGAGTCATGTATAAAGAATTGTTGAGTATAATAGAAACACTAAGTCAGATTTTAAAAGCCAATCCATTGGAACACCAAGCCAATACATAAAACACTAAAATTTATTAGCTAACTGCTAGGTCAATGAATTTAAATGCTAAGTTAATAAATAGTTGACCCTTGAGTTTAAATTTGAAATGTTGTGCATTTTAAGTTAAAACATTGTGTAAAAATTGAAAATTTGAGTGTATAAATTGAATGTTGAGTGATTTAATAGAAGCGTTGAGTTATGTATATAACTACAATAATGTATTTAAGTGCAAATCTATTATAATTTTTTTTTTTAAAATGGAATGTGCAGAGGAAATAAATTAGCAAGGGAAAACTATGTTCTTTAATGCAAGATCAAATGTTTGGTCGAACTTTATTTTTGCCTCAGATTTTTGTGTCATGGTTTGAATGGAGTTGTGCTATCAGGGTGAGCTGCATTTGAGCTCGAGTTGCACTTTAAGAAGTGAGCATGACTATCATGGGATCCTTGGGAAGGTATTTATTTTGATACTAACTCGCTTCTTTTCATTTTTCTCTCTGATCCAAAATCAATGTTGAAATGCTATGTACAATCGGTTTTAAAAAAATTAGTAAATCACAAAATATTAAGTACTAAATTGTTGAGTGTTAAGATCAATAAAACATTAAATTTTTGGTAGTAAAAATATTAAATAAATGGTTAGAGTCCTTTCTAATTTGATTTAATACCAAACAACTCCTTCGTGAGAATATATATAATGATTTAAAGACTAAATTTTATTTTGAGAAATGGATTTAACTTTATATATATATATATATATATATATCAAGTCTTGAATAACAAATCTAAGTTTGTAAAATGTTTTATGGGCTAGTTCATTTGAATCATAGTATTAAATGGATGAATATTTAAGTATTTATGGGTACATTAGGGCATTGAGGTAAACTTAGAGATACATTATAACTTTATATGTCTTTGAAGAACTTGCAAATCAAGTACAATTAAATGCTTTACACTGTTGTTTAAACTAGAAAAGATTAGTTATTATTATTAGCATACTTGTTTCATATTAGAAGAATGCAAATTATAACTGGATATGATAAGCACCAAATATGTAAGTTTGTATTAACAAGTATGACAGTTGAATTAAGAGGAAAAGTAATCCTTGTATAATATATCATAGTTGGAGATATGAATTTATAAGAATGACATATTTATATTGATGTAGTGTTGGATTGTTATTATTCTTTACGAATTAAATGAATATAGATTCATTACATAACATTGAAAGGATTAAACGTATGTATTTATATATTTCCATAATTAACTTATTATATTGCTATTAGAAATATTACAATTAAAATCCATTAGTTGATAATTAACTGGTATGTACTTTTGGCATGCATGCAATAATAATCCATGTTTAAAACATACTTGCATAGTATGATCTTGTATGGACTGTGTTTTGTTATACATTGATATATATGTAATAATAACATATTTGAGATTTATTATATGCATTTGACAGATAAAATGTAAGATTAAGATTGATTGTTGGTATATATGTAAATAGTATTAAAATTTTATGTGTAATATGTATTTTGAGTTTAATAATATGCACAAGTGATTTTACATAGCATATGTTAGTGTATCATAAGATGTGCTAAAAAAATGTATTTTTTTAGATTATTGTTATGCAGTATAATCTAGTGTATATCCACGTGATATAGTCCTATAATTATTTGTTTAATAATTATATTTTAAGATTGATTATTCAAGTTTAAATAGAGTGCACATGCACAATGAGTTATGATAATATGAGATATCATAGAATACTTTAGCTTCAATATATATGTTTAGATGGTACATACTATAGTTGTATGTCTAGACTCTAATCTATGTTGACTGATTAAATATATGTATTAATTATTACTTGATCAGTATGTTTTGTAACAATTAGTAGGATATCATGTATGCATGTGTATAATCTTGAGAGTGTAAATGATTGTGGGGTTAGACTTTTATGTGTTTGTATGACTTGATTTGTTATATATACTTAATTAAAAGCATATACTTTCATCTATTTTATGACTACTTGTATGTTTGATTATGAAAAACTTAGTAGTTATGTCTTAAAACACTAGATATGATAATATAAGATATTATGGGGTGTAGTAATATGGATCTTATTGTAGTTTTTTGGGACACTATAGTTTAATGTGAATTTTGTCCAGGTGGTATAAACTATAAGTATTACTTTTAGTTTGAGAATAGATAATAATGTAAGATTCAATCATGCGTTAATAAAATAATTATATATTTTACTTAATCTTATGTTTAGCATGTGATATGATATGATTTTTAGGAGGATGTAATTAGTATGAATCTTGTGATTAAATAATGTATAATGAGACATTATCTTATAATATGTATGATTTACATGTCATTACGATATCTTGTAATAGAATGAGTTTTCTATGATACATTACATGTTTAGTTTTATAAATCATACATACTTGAGTACTTGTTTATTCTCTGAATTTTTACACCATTTTATCTACCTATCCATGAAGGGAGGGTCATTCCCTGATAGAAGATCATTGGTATGTAGTTGGTGTATAAAAGTGCTTTGATGATGTTCTCCCTCCCCACAGTATTACTATTAACCTAGAGACTACACATGATATTCAGAGATACACAAGTTAGTTTGACTCAAGTTCTGAAGAGTTTGGAATCTAATTAATATATTAAGGTTAAATGCCCAATGAAATTATAATTTTATTTCATTTGTATATATCTTTGAGTCACAGTTGCTGTATTAGTGGACTAGTTGTGGTTGAATCCTAATATATTTACTTTGCTTGCATTTGTAATATATATTGCATTCAATATTAAAATTTGAAATTGTTATTATTCTAAGTTGTTGCCTATATGATTAGCTAAAGTTATTTAGTTTAACTATGGTTTGAGTGAATGAATGTAAAGTATTTAGTTTTTTTTTTTAATACTACATTATTCTAAATACAACTTGAGGGGTTGTAACATAATTTTTCATTAGAGTATGGTGGGATGTAACATCCTTCCCCTCTTAGAAAAATCATTATTCATTTAACGTTATTAAAACAAACATATAGTAATTGTCACAAGTTCATCATAATCTATCAATCAAATAAATGCAAAAACATCTTATAGAATTCTTCGTAATTCTCCCAAGTGACACTATGTTCAGAATATTGCTTCCACTAAACCTTGCATTGAGCCACTTTCAAGGATGAAGAAGAGCATTTGTGACACTTGTGGTTGGTGTTGCAACAACTGTAAAAGCATAAGTTCTACAAAAAATTATCAAAGTGTGTTTTTTTAATAAGAAGGTGCAATATTTGAGCCATATCATTTTCCCTAAAGAGATATCCATGGATCCAAAAAATATAAAATCCATCTTTGAATGGCTGACACCAAAAAATGTTCACAAAATGTGTAGTTTTATGGGTTTAACAGAGTATTACAAGAATTTTATACCTAATTTTTTCAAGATAGCTAACCCTATCATATCTTTGCAATAGAAAGAGCAATGGTTCTTGTGGAGTGACAAGTGTGAAAAAGCCTTTTAAATCCTAAAAAATAGGCTTACATCTACAATAATGTCATGTGTTTCAGATCCAAATAGCCATTTTGTTGTGGTAATAGATGCTTCTAGGGATGGTCTAGGTGGACTATCATTACAAGAAGGCTCAATAGTAATTGTTATCGCTCAAATTTGCACCCTTTAGAAGAGGGTTCTTCAGGTCATTTTTAACTTGAATAGAAATATGAGAACAACTCCAAGTTGTGGGTCACCTATGGTGGGGTTGAACCTCCAAATTAGGTCGAATTCCTCTTTGATGCTCACCTAAAACTAATGCTAAATTAATGCTTCACAAGGAAATGGGATCATACAAAAGTTAATTAGGCGATAAGCTTGAACCCATACTAGATTTGCATAGGACTATACTAGCTCACACAATCTCAAGATCAAGTTGATTGCATAAGTATTTCATGGAAGAGCTTCAGGAAGCAATTAATACAAATAAAGAGGATTTCTAAGAATCGCTAAAATCTCACGTTAATGGTAGAAAGAACACTAATACAGACCTGCAAATAGCATTGAAAACTCTCTAAACAAGGTCAAAAAGGACCATAGATGAGGAATATTCTTCTTCATATAATGCCATAGTCCATAACTCACCAAACACAGATTCAAAAAAAAAGATAGATAAAAAAGTCCTATATTACATCAAAAGGTAGTTCTTACAAATGCTTGATAGGGTCGAACCTAATGAAGATGAGCATATTTTACAATATCTCATAGAGTGTCCTTGCTCTTCAAAATCAAAAGTCCTTGTGAGAATCTGAGAGAGAGAGCTTTATAATGAAAAGAATGGGTAATATAGAGAAGGGGGAGAGAGAGAGAAGGGGGAGCACATTGTCCATGATCATTAAATGAGTTGTCACATTTCATTCTAATGAAGACTAATCCATCATCAATCAGTTAGACTGCATTTGCTCCAGTAGTATTCAAGTTATTTTCATTGGCTAAGAGATCCACTAGAAGACAAACACTTGTTTTGCATGATGAGTCATGATTCTTTCAAGGAGAAAATATCTCCAAAGGCTCTAATCAACATTGAATATTATAACTGCCTCTCCAACCACCATATCCTCTTTTGCTTTGATTTTACATGCCACCCTCCACTTGTCTTCTTCCACTTGGTCTCATTATGAGGATGAAAATCCTCATGTTCATGGATCTGACAGAGGCATGCCTAATTTTTCTTGAGTGGTAGTTTGTACCTTGTCATTTTGGAAGATAAGACACTCTTCCATATCTTGTTTATATCTACACTTAATCCAACCTGGACATATATTAACTATAAATTAAAAACCAATCTAAATTATTGGTTTTCATATAGCTATGATATCGATAAAAACTTATAGGCTGCGTAGCCTAGCTCTTAGACTATATTTAGGTTTAAATAAACCTATTCTACCTTTGAACATTAGAAAAATTGAGAGCTCTATGTATGCACAAGTCTCTTTTTGATAACTTGTCATCGACTTTTGATCTATATATTAGGTCTAAAAGACCTATTTTGTCTCTATGACTTTCTAATGATGAAGCTTGATCCTCTAAATGTCCATATGGTTCAACTTGAATCGTGTCTGGACTCAGTTTCTTTGTTTTTTATCTTGCTTGAGTTGAAGATTGCCCTATCGACCTTTGTCAAAATATCTCAAGCTCGATCCTTTGATTATTGGATGTCGATCATGACATAGCCTATTTGACATTTTAACCCATCTTACTCCATTGATCTTGATCTGTATGATTGATTAAAAGTCATCGATCTTGCCCTTGAATTGTCAACCTTATCTGAACTAGTGCCACTTGACAATCTTGTGTTTGCCTTTAGGATCCACTATTAGTATGTCTTTTTTATACACTTATGCCATGTGGTGGCTTCTAGCTCATTGACATTTTGACTCATCTCACTCTATCGATCTCCCTTGGTATGAATGAGCACCAATGGTTGGATCTGATTTAGTTTGAAAACAAATGATTATTTACTAGGTCTTAAAATTGACGTTTGTGTGATCATCATTTGACATCTGTGTAGATGTATTTAACATCTCATAGATTGTCAAATTTAGACTCTAATGGATTTTGGTAATGGCTTAAATTTGCCATTTGTGAGAATGTATCCCATTATTTGACCAACTTTGAATATTTATATCTTGAAGCACAAAAATCATGAAGGGACCAAATTTATTGGAGATGTTTCTAATATTAAAATGATTATGCCCACTTGATCTGTTAGTTTTGGGAGATTTCTAAGTGCATTTACAAAATTTTCAAGTGAGCTCACTTGTGTAAATCTGCATAACACCCTGACAATGGTCTATTTCATTTGGTTAAGTATGGAAAAACATTGTCAAACTCCCTGGGAGCCCAACTTTGCACATGTATATTTTTTTTACGCTTCATCGTATGACCTAAAGCTTAGTGCATATCAATGTGGTATAAATATTAATATACCCATGTGATCTTTTTCTCTTGAGGCTACCACACATGTAATATATAACATCATCAAACTATCCACTTAGCTCTATTTGAACTCCTTTGTAAATTGGCTAATTATGGAAACTTAGCAAATTTTATTTGAGAAGCCAACTTTGGACCTTTTTGCTATGCTTAGATTCATGTCCTAAAATTTATCACATAGGAACTTGAGACTAATATGATCACAAATATATGACCAATTCTCCTTGACTCATCCACACATGGCAATGATAACGTTAGCAAATTGCCTACTCAAAATTTTTTCCACTAGACCCAAAATGTTTAAATTAACATAATGAAGAACCAGATGAATACCATGCACTTCCATACTCATTCCAAGCACTCTTGACACCCCATAGGGTCTTTTCAACTCTAGACTTGTCCTTTAGAAATTGATAATTTACACTATAAGTTAACTTAAAATGTTTCAAAAGATTTACAAGTTGCATGATCTTTTTGGTCCACTCATTCCATCCAAAACTTTGCTCAATCTCTTTGATCATTTGACCATTCAGGAACTCTACTTCTTTCTCTGCATCAGAACCTCTTAGAGACTACACTGCATCTAGGTAGTTTCATATGTGAGACAAAATTAGCCAACATTTCTTGCGACTCAAATAGAAGCATGTCTATTATGCTTAAGAACCCAGACTAATTTGCCTTGTCTATTCCATTGGACATGGAGTCCCCTACCTTTACAAATGAGCTGGTCTAAAACTAGATACAAGGTTATCCTTTTTGGATAACCCCTATTGAATCAAAAGGACAATAATAACAATAACAACAAAGTGCCCAAGGCACTTATGGAAAGGAAACATAGAAAAGAAAAGAAACTAACCTAACACAAAGCAAGTACAACTAGTCTACTAAATAAATGTGCACAAAGGCACTTGGAGAAAAGCATGAAACACCTATCTTAAATTAACTAAAAATAAAATAACCTATATAAAACCATTGACTAGTTGCACAAAATAGCTTCCCTTCCTCACTAATCTAATATACTTTAAAATTTTGAGGGCAACCACCCAAATATGGAGGAGTGGATAATGAACATATTGATAATACACCTCTCCAAGAAAAAGAACAAAAATAAACTTACCCACCCAATCTGATTGATTGGACATACAAGCATCTTGGAGTGGATAGGCAAGCTAATCTTGCTCTTCTTGATGCTCAAATTTTTGCTCTAAATTAAGCACAACTTGTGATGGTTCCTCATCATCATCCTCCAATCTAGTTAGGTACAGGATAGGACATCCTCTTATCAATACAAACATGGAACAATCAAATTTTACCTCACTCTTGCACTTAGTTTCTTCATCAATGCTCCTCAGGCACAATCAGGTCAAATTTTTCTTGAAGCACATGCTCATATTGAAAGCTTTGTTCATCCTCCAGGTTTTCCTCCAACACACAAAGTGGTGGTTATTAAACTTTTATTTCTTGAGAACTCAAGATGTCCTCTTCATCAACCTTACTCAAGGTTTTATCTTGTTCCTCAACTGTAAATGAGTGTTGATTTAATCTTCCAAGGTCTAAAAAGACACCTTTATCTTTCTCAAGGTTTTATTTTGCTTCCTCTAGCTCCAATTCATTAGGGATACCTTCCTTTTATAAATCATCTTGAATTAAACCATCCTCTGGTTCCTAGTCCTGATCCCCTTCTTGATCTCTATAGAATGGACCTTCAGTAGTCCATTCAAGGTTTGCTCTATTTTCAACTTGAGGATTGTCCTCATTTGGATCTAGGTCATTAGTGTCAAATCCATGCCAATAAGGTCAGTCTAAACCTAATTCTTCCCCTTCTAAATGAAGTGGGTTACCTATTATGATCTCCTCATCACAGACACTTGCATTGTCTTCTTCAGGTTCACCTATGACTGCAAGTTCCTCTTCTATCCTTTGTAAAAAAGGTTCCTTCTCTAACAAGGAGATGGTGGGAGGGTGAATAATTTCACCTAGATTGCAAATTTAAAAAGTATCCTTCTAGCTAGGGACTTTGAATAGTCTCTTTGGTGGTTCTTGAACTACTGCCTCCTTTTTCTGTATGCCTTTCTTGACTAATTCCCATGAGGGGAATGTGTAAGAAATAACCACCTTTTCTTGATTTTGACTCTCTTCCGCTTTCTTCATCTTCATCTCTAATTCCTTGATTTGTCTATCTATATTCTATTTGAAAAACCTCTCTTTAAGGTGGTCAGTGGCCTCATGAAGATCAGGAACACAAGAGGTTTGGTATGAGATACAAGAGGATTCTTGAAGAAGATAAGTGGGATATTGGATATCAACAATATGTTATTCCATAATAGTCTCCTTTTTCCCTTTAAGGCTTGCTTGAATTGAATTCCAAGAAGGGAAAGTCTAAGGAATACATGAAGAACTTGGAACATAAGAGGGGTCACTTGGAGTAGTTCTTTGGGGGAGGATGGGTGGCATATATAAGGGTTGAGGTGGTGTATATGAAGACACATGAGGTTGGTGGAATTAGACCTATTGCCCTTCAAGGCCTCTTAACTTATCCTTGATTATTTGAATATAACCACTTACATCCATCATCTCACTTGAGAGATTTTTCCAATTTGCTGCCTCAATAAGTGCCCATTATTCCTTTATTAGTCGTAATGCATTTTTCATGCCATGAATGATGTGACTAGGGATATCCTAACCATCTCCCCTCTATGTATTAAGGTATATCATGTACCTTTCATACCCTGAGAGCATTTTCCTCCATCTTGAAATGGATTGGTTTGGGGAAAACTAGGGGCACCTTAAGCCTGAAAAGGCTGATGCACTAAATTTTGAGAACCACTTAGGGTGAAGCCATAAACATTGCTAATCTGATATGAAAGATGTTGAGGTAGAGAGTAAGTATACTAATCAAAATATGATTGATACATACCAAATTATGGTGATTAAGTACCTAGGCTACTTACAACTAGAAGCTTTGATTCAAGTCACCATTTATGTTTATAGAATGCCTCCAAAGGTTGATATGTAGAAGAAAAACACCAAAAATCCTTCCACTACTTTGGACCCTGATCCTACCAGGCATGCTAGAACTATTATCGCTCAAATTTGCACCTTTTGGAAGAGGGTTCTTCAGGCCCTTTCCAACTTGATCATAACTATGGGAACAACCCTAGGTTGTGGGTCACATATGGCAGGACTAAACCTCTAGAGTAGGCCAACTTCCTCTTTGATACTCACCTAAAACTAATGCTTCATAGGGAAAAGGGTTAGAAAGGGAAAATCACTCCTAATAAAGTTAACCAGGTGATGCACCAAATAAAAATAGTGAACTCCCATAAGCTTGAACCCGCATTAGATCTGTAGAGAACAATACTAGCTCACACAATCTCAATATCAAGTTGATTGCATAAGTGTTTCATTGAATAGGTTTAGGAAGTAATGAATGCAAACAAAGAGGAGTTCTAAGACTCATTGAAAGCTCACATTAATAGTAGAAATAACACTAATCTAGACCTACAAATAGCATTGAAAACTCCTTAAATAAGGTGAAAAAGGACCATGGATGAGGAAGATTCTCTTTTATATAATGCCATAGTGCACAACTCACCAAACACATATTCAAGGCAAAAGATAGGTAAATAAAGTCCTATATGGCATTAAGAGGTAGTTTTTACAAATACTTGACAGGGTAAGCCTAATCAAGATGAGCATATTTTTCAAATCTCATAGAGTGTCCCTGCTCCTCAAAATCAAGAGTCATTATGAGAATATGAGAGAGAGAGAGAGAGAGAGAGAGAGAGAGAGAGAGAGAGAGAGAGAGAGAGAGAGAGAGAGAGAGAGAGAGAGAGAGAGAGAGAGAGAGAGAGAGAGAGAGAGAGAGAGAGATTTACAATGGAAAGAATGGGTAATATAGAGAAGGAGAAAAGAGAGAGAAGGGGGGAGCACATTGTCTATGATCATTAAATGAGTTTTCACCTTTCATTCCAATCAAGACTAATCCATCATCAATTAGTTAGCCTGGATTTACTCTAGTAGTCTTCAATTTATTCTCATTGGATGAGAGATCCACTAGAATACAAGTGCTTGATTTGCATGATGAGTCATGATTCTTTTAAGGAGAAAATATATCCAAAGGCTTTGATCAACATAGAATATTCTAGCTGCCTCTCCAACCACCAGTTCCTCTTTTACTTTGATTTTACACACCACCCTCCGCTTGTCATTTTCCACTTGGTCTCATTATGAGGACAAAAATCCTCGTGTTCATGGATCTGACAAAGCCATGCCTAATTTTTCTTGAGCAGTGATTTGTACCTACTTGTCAAGGATGTAGCCATTTTGGAAGATAAGACACTCTTTCATATCTTGTTTATATCTGCACCTAATCCAACCTGGACATATATTAACTATAGATTAAAAGCCAATCTAAATATTAGTTTTCATATAGCTATTATATCAATGAAAATGTATAGGTTGCATAGCTTGGCTCCTAGACTGTATTTAGGTTTAAATAAACCTATTTTGCCTTTGAACCTTGGAAAAACTGAGAGCTCTATGTATGCACAAGTCTCCTTTTGATAACTAGTCATCGACCTTTGATATTTATATTAGGTCCAAAAGAGCTATTCTATCTCTATGACTCTTTAATAGTAGAGCTCGATCCTTTAAAAGTCTATTTGGTTCAATTCAGATCATATCTAGACTCGATTCTTTTATTTTTTACCTTATAAGAGTCGAAGACTACCCTAACGACCTTTATCAAAATGTCTCAAGCTCAATCCTTTGCTTATTGGTTATTGATCATGACTCAACCTGTTTGATATTTTGACCCATCTCGCTCCATTTATCTCTATCTATATGATTGAGCAAGAGCTATCAACCTTACCCTTGACTTGTCAACTTTATCCGAGCTGATGCTACTTGGTAGTCCTGCATTTGCCTTTAGGATCCATTATTAGTCTATCTATTTATGCACTTATACCATGTGGTGTATTCTAAATCTCCTTGAATTTTTGATTCATCTTGCTCCATTGATCTCCCTTGGTATGAATGAGCACCAATCATTGGATCTAACTTAGTTTAAAAACAAATGGTTATTTATCAAGTCTTAAAATTGATGTATGTGTGACCATCATTTGATGTTCGCACAAACGTATTTGACATCTCACAGACCATCAAATTTAAGATCCAATGGATTTTTATAATGGTTTAAATTTGACATCTACATTAATGTATCATATTATTTGACCAACTTTGAAGATTTATATCTTGAAGCACAAAAATCATGGAGGGACCAAATTTATTAGAGATGTTCCTGATATTAAAATTATTGTGCCCACTCGATCCACTAGTTTTGGGATATTTCTAAGTGAATTTATAAAATATTCAAGTGATCTCACTTGTGTAATTCTGCATGATGCCCTGATGATGGTTTGGTCCATTTGGCTAAGTATGGGAAAACACTGTCAAATTGCTTGGGAGCCCAACTTTGCACATGTATATCTTTTGTTGTGCTGCATTACATGACCTAAAAATTAGCACATATCAACTTAGTATAAATATGAACAAACCCATGTGATCATTTTCTCTTGAGGCTACCACATGTGTAAGATATAACATCATCGAACTACCCACTCAACTCTATTTGAGCTCCTTTGCAAATTGGCTATGGAAACTTAGAAAATTTTATTTGTGAGGCCAACTTTGGGCCTCAATAACTTTTGTCGCACTTAGATGCATGTCCTAAAATTTATCACATAGAAATGTGGGACTAATGTGATCATAACCATATGACCAATTATCTCTGACTTGTCTACATGTGGCAATGATAATGTCAGCAAACTGCCTACTCAAAATTTATGCCACTAGACCCAAAATGTCTAGGTGAACACAATGAAAAACCAAATGAAAACCATACACTTTCATACTCATTCTAAGCACTCTTGACACCCCAAAAGGTCTCTAAAATTATGGACTTGTCCTTTATAAATTGATAATTTACACTTTAAGTTTTCAAAAGCTTTGCAAGTTGCATGATCCTTTTGGTCCACTCATTCCATCCAAAACTTTGCTCAAGATCTTTGATCATTTGACCAATCAATAATTTTGCTTATTTCCCTGAATTAGGACTCTTAGAGACTACACTACATCTAGGTAGTTTCATATGTGGGCCAAAAATGTCTAACATTAGCTTATGAATCAAGAAAATTGAAGTTTTACAAAGGCAATTATGCTCCACATGATTTAGAATTCACTACCATAGTGCATGCTTTATAGGTTTGGAGGCATGATTGATTGGAAAAACTTTTGAATCTCAAAACTAACAATTTGAGACTCAAGTGTATCTTCTTGTAACCAAATTTTATTGCTCGGCAAAGGCAATGGCTTAAGTTTTTATAATTGGCTCTAATACGACATGCTACAACTATCTTAATTTGAAACTAAAATTCACCATACATTTTTTTTTTAATTTAGTGTCATTACCAATTCACACACAATTAGTTTAGCATTATTTAATTTCTATTTAGTCATCAATCAATGCAATCTAAAATGATAAAGGTATTATAATCAAATTCTATTGAATCATGTGCTAAATGTGAATCATTCCTCTCTAGACTTAAACAATATGGTACAAATAACAAAAATAAAATAATCTCAGTTGTACAGCTCAATAATACAAAACCCAAATTTAGCACTTTAAAATTGGCATTAACTAAAAATACAGTAAGGCACATTATCATACAATGAATATAATCAAAACCTATGTTGTACAATGTAAGACAATTTACTACATCAAAATACAATAATATTATCAAACACTATTGAGTATTATAAAAAGTTAATACATCAAATGTTTAATAGTTCCATGAGTAATTAGCTTCTGAATAGCTATGAGTATACAACTATTGTTAGTTCCAATAAGTAATAAGGAGGGAGAGCATCATCTGGGTGATTTACATCCAACTACAGACCAACAGTCCTCTGTACACCTCTCCATTGGGAGAATAATATTATCACACACTTATAAATATTATGATAACTCAATACATCAAATGTTCAATAATTATATGATCAATCAGTGTATGAATAGCCATGAGTATGCAACTATTGTTAATTCCCATAAAGAGTAAGAATGGAATGCATCATCTGGGCGCTTTACCTCCAACCATAGACCAATGGTCCCCTGCACATCTCCCCACTATAGTGGTATTTTTGTTCATGAAGGGTAGATAATGGCATTGAAGGCATCAAGAATAGTATGAGGTTACAATCACTATTACATACATTAGTCATATAAACCATGGATAATCCTCTATCTAATATGAGATCAAGCATACATGTAAACTAGAAAGTATAGTGAACAGATAATGTATACATCTAACCATTACTTTGGCCAAAATATTTTATAGATTTCAAACTTAAAATATGTTGGGTCACAGTCCACATCAGTAATATTCTCTACTATAACATATAGTCAACATCATCCTTCTCTTTAATTGATGATGAGTGACCTGTAATAGGCTCCATGTCTATTTCTCAGTATCCCTTAACAAGAAAGATATATGTTTTGCATTGATCACAAAACCACATCATTCATAATGAAATCACATGAAATAGTCCAAATGATATATATTATCAATGTATGATATGGGATACTATACAAATAAATACAAGAGTCACAAGCTTAATGTTATTCTACATATCTCAACATTCCACAGAATTTATCTACGAGTTCATCATGTAAAGCCTTATACCCTAGAGTGTAAATTTAAACACCCAAGAGTAGTTCATTCAAACATATAAATGCCTAATAATAGTATATCATACCATTATGTATTCATATAATGAAAACAAATACTCAACCATGAAACAATCTATTCTTGCATTAAACTTCGTCAAAACTATCTACAGTAATGTCACGCATTATATATATTTTAAGGTGAAATAAAAAATATTAACCATTTCATGACTGTAAGTTCAATACAATATTTCTTAGTAATTAATGTACATGATTATCATGTCTCTAACTATGGATTTCTCACTATATGCTAATAAGAGAATGACCATCACTAAAGGTCTTAAAACCACATGCTTCACATAACGATATCACATAAAATGATTGTTACAATAAACCAATTTGAAATAATTTCATACCATGTTATTGAATTTTTATCCTTCCCTTTGTTATTAACATAATGTCCTATATATTCGAATAACCTAGTTGTAGTCTTCTAATGTCAAATTTTAATGTTACTCCATACTCAATCGATTGATCCACCTTAAAACCCATAGTGTACTAATCCATTATACCTTCCTCATCATAATGACATGCCAAAGATCTAAATTTTGTTCGAATGAAACTTATTCCACTTTCTCTATTAAACATTACCACAACCATTTATATATCATGATGCATAGGTTAAGGACACATTTCATTATGAATAAATATTAAAATAGGAATATACTTCATTTTCATTTTAATGTCTCTAAGACTTAGCTACAACCTATACAATTAATATAATTAATATGAATTAAATTGGGATTAATTTCAAATACCTTAAGAAGAAGACTTTACACAACCATGATTTTACTTAGTAAGTTTTGACACAAAAAAGGTTCTACATACGGTTGAGTTAACCATTTATTACCAACCCTAGGCAAAGAATCACCACACTATCAAAATTCACAATGACAAGCTATAGTTGATCAATACATATAAAAACCATTTGCTTATGTCATATTATGCAAGGTACTTTTATATGATATCATGACTACTTAACAAGATAAAACTTTAATAGTTTTATCCCATAACCAACAAGTATATAAATATTATAATTGCTTTAAACACCATAGCAACTCAAGCTACAAGCATACCCTTAGGTATAAAAATCCTAGTATTATCTCACTGAAACACAAAGGATATTTGAGTTCACCCATAGGCTCAGACAATGACATCATCAAAAAGTGTGTTAGGACCAATTTTAAGTTCTCTCTAAAGAAGGATATTTCACCTTTTAGCATTTTTAGGCAACTCAATAGAAGATTCACACTTGATCCTATTGAAAGGGGGGGCCAAACATAATTACTAATTGATAAATGATCTTATTTCTTATTAATACTTTCATTTTTATTTCCATTGTCATTGGGATCAATTTTATTATTCTCTTATGTTCAATTTTTAGTAAGTATAAACAATATAATGTATTACATGAAAATTGACTGTGAAAGTATAATAACATAGTGGTTAGTATTTTTAATATAGCCACATAGTGGATATGCCTTTTAGATTTGTCTATGGATATTCTCCTGAATATTATGCATGTGGATTTTACTTCTAATGTGTTTCCATTGGTTCATTCATTATGAGGGGATGGGATACTGTTATTTGATGACCCATATGCAAGATTGAAAGCATTGCATTTTAGGTTTTTTCAAAAGGGCTTGTAGCTTTTAGAAATTTTATTTTTGGTGAGGGTTTGAAGGGATCTAAGGGTTTGGGAAGGAATAATATCCATTTTATGTTTGTGAAGATTCCAATGAGTGGTATGTTATTTTCAACTATTGTTATTAGGTCAAGGAATGACATTATCCATGGATTTTTGTTTGCAGGGGAGGAAGAGACTGTGATTCAAAGGGCTTTAGGTTTTGTTAGAGGCCCTGAGTTTTGGAATTGGGTAAGAAAGATATTAGGTCTACATGTATAGGGTTAAGGTCCTAGGGCCTATGAATTTTTTTTGTAGCAGCAACAATAATAACAAGAGTAGCATCAAGATGATACCCCAATCAAGAAACAAGTTATTTTCTTGTTCATGAAACTTAATTTTATAATATGTAACAAGGATTTTATAGGAAAGGGAAAATGTGCTTATTTTGAGGCCATTTGTGTTTAAATTATGACTAATACATGGGAATGGAAGTCTCAATATCTCACATAGGTTTTATGCATATGGTGATTCTATAACTTAGCATCTTTAGATAGTCATTCCTTAAATGACCTATGACCCATATATTATGATTAGGGATTCACAAGAACCCATCGCTCATAATTCTCCACTTGGTACTACACTCATTGAATCTAGTGATGCTCATAGGGGTGAAATAATTGGGTTTTGTAACTATGGATTTGTAAAACCCTTATCTTTTTTGGCTTAGATTCTACATTCCATTTATAGTTGTCTTGTGTTTTTTAAATGGATGGTAAAATTAGAGTGGTTGATTGATTGAAGTCTACAAGAGAGAGTGCTTTATAGACACCAAAATCCAATAGATACTCACTAGACTAAGACTCTTTTTCTTAGAGTGATATTTTTAAAGGTATTGATTACCACTGCAGTTGAGACTTTAAACTCATTTTGTTATCTTTAATGAATGAAGAGGGGGATTATAGGCTATGTGATAATGAATAATTCTTAGCATAGAACTGTTCAGAAGGGATGATATTTAATTTTTGAGAATGAACTTTAGGACCCTTATATGTGTTTCTAACCTGATCAAATGATGATATTTGAGACATAAGCATTCAAATCTTATTTTTGAAATGAAAATTATAATGAATATAAAGTTAATTGTTAGATACACCCATCTTTTCATAAGGATTTTTAAGGGCATGTTTGCTACCGAGTTGAGGGCATTTTAGTTTTTGATAATGAGATTTATAGCTTATTGTATGGTGTTTAGTGGATTGGATGATATGATGGACACCTAGGCATTAAAAAAATGGTTGGATAATGTGTTCTACCCCTAAAACTTATCAAAATATCACAAATAGGATAATCCTAAAAAAATATAAAAATATCTCAAACACAATTACATCTAAAATTATAGATTTAGTTCTTCATAATGAGCAGTGCAAGTTATATTGTGTTGTGCTTACTAAATCAAATGGTATTGGTGGAAAAAGGCATCAAATTATTTTTTTGGAAATGAAAACTATCGTGTAATCTATAGCTTGTCATTATGGTGTTCTCATTTTGTCACAATAATTTTTAAGCTATTGAATTGAAGGCCTATATTGTATTTCATAGATTAGAGCATATCAAAATGGAGATGCATCTCATTCATTGTATTATCCAAATATAAAATATAGGATAATATTTAGACCAACAATATTTTTTTGGATCCTATTGGGACATAGTAGAGGCATGAATCTATTCCTACCATAGGGGCAAGGTGCCTTTCTTACTAGATGGCTATGGTTGTATCTATAGATTTTTATATTTTAAATATTCCATTCCATTACTTGCAGGGCATGTAATATGTAAACTTGGTGACCATACCATAGAGCTTGAAATCTATAATATAATATTAATATATACTAATATAATTAATATCTATTAATATAATTATACATACGTACATATATATAAGTATGTATGTATTTATAAGTATGTGTATATGTATGTACACATACACACACATAGATACATATACATATACATATGCATACACACATACATATGTATTATTATATAATATATACCATTATTATACAATATGTATGTATGTATGATATATACATATATACATACTATATAATAATAGTATGTGTGTGTGTGTATATATGTGCAGTTGCCTCAAAGGTGCAATTTATACTAAAAATAATGTATTTTTTCTTTTGGTAAATCAAAGGTTTTATAAAGTGGAAGAGGTAAAAATTGATAGTTGTACTGAACTTGAAACCCATGATCTCTGACCTCACCTAAATTTTAAGGTTAGTTAGGCGATGATGATGAGGGGAAATGAAAGAGTATTTTAGGGGATATCATACAACACAGGACCCATATCATATACCAAACCCAAATTCAAGATAACTATTTGATTTACATGACTTGTACCCATTTCAAATGATAATTATATTATATTATTGTATAATACATGATTGGGTTGTAATTGGGTTAATCCAACATTTATAATTATTGGATTTATATGACTTGAATACACACACACACACACACACACACACACACATATAGATATGCATGCATGTGTGTGTGTGTGTGCGCGTGCGCGCGTGCATATACATATACATATATGCAGTTGCCTCAAAGGTGCAAGTTACACTAGAAGGAATGTGCTTTTTTTTGGTAAATCAAAGGTTTTGTAAAGTGGAAGAGGTAAAATTTGATGGTTATACTGAACTCAAAACCCATGATTACTTACCCCACCTAAATTTTAAGGTTAGTAGGTGGTGATGGTGAGGGGCAATGAAAGGGTATTTCAGGGGATATCATATAACGCAGGACCCATATCATACACCAAACCCAAATTCAAAGAAGCTATTGGATTTACATGATATGTACCCATTGCAAATGATAATTATATTATAGTATTGTATAATACATGATTAGGTTGTGATTGGGTTAATCCCACATTAGTAATAATTGTGAGATGAAGATGATTTATTGGCACTACATTCACCAAAAACTTTTCCAATGGGGAAAGAGGCTAGAAGGTGAGAAGCCTGACGTGGTGAATTACATTCATCATTCCTCCCACCTACTAGAAAATGCTTACAATGGTTGTGTTCTATGGGCTCCCTTGCCTTGTGATTATTAAAAAAAGTTACATGAGCAAAAAATGTCATTTGGGTCATGACTAGTCATGGAGGTCATTTGGGTAAATGAGTTTTACTCATTTACCCAAATGACCTCCACGACTAGTCATGACCCAAATGACATTTTTTGCTCATGTAATTTTATACACACACACACACACACAAAGTTACCTCAAAGGTGCAAGTTACACTAGAAGGAAAATAATTTTCTATTTTGGTAAAGCAAAGGTTTTATAAAGTGAAAAGGTAAAAATTGACAACTATACCAAAATCAAAACCCATGATTGTTGACCCCCATATAAATTTTAATGTGACCTAGGTGGTGATGGTGAGGAGAAATAAAAGGGTATTTCAGGGGATATCAAACAATAAAAAATGTTTGATAAAATATTTCACCATGTATAAAGCTGTGGACCCCTTTAGAATGGTGCATGTCATGTAAATCCACTATTTACCTTGAATCTAGGTTCGGTGTACAATATGGGCCCTCTCATATCTAATATCACTTGAAATACTCTATCATTTACCCTCACCATCGCCATGAAAATCACATTGAAATATTTTACCACTTCACCATTGCTCAATCTCATCATGAAATGAAATATCTCCTTGATGCAGAGCAATTCCCTCAGCCTGCAAATCTCTTTCACTTTGCTTGTAAACTTGTAAAGCTTCCTTAGCCAACACTAGGCCAATCTTGTCCAAAGGACCAAAACTCCAAAAACTACTTAATCAAAATTTTAAGACACTTAAAACATTCTATCACATATTCCAAACCATATCAAACCACTTTCATCATCCATCTACTTGCTTTTCACTCAAAAGTCAATCTCTTGCCTTCAAATGCTACTAGCCTTGTTTCAATAAAATTACACTATTATATTTTATAAAATAATTCATCATTTAAAACTAAATAGGTTTTTGAGTACCCTTTATCATTTCATTTCTTCACATAAAATTTCAAGTTAGGTTCCTTAACAAAGATCAGTACCTGTAGGCTTACCTGACTCCACAATTAGCCCTCCTAATGGAAAAACCTCATTATTCTGAGCAATATATGGTCAACCCAGTAAAAATATGGAATTTTTTAGATACCCATTATCCTCATCCATTTTAATAAACTCTTATCTCACTCTCAACACACATGTATTTTCCTTCTTTGGCCTATTCAACTAGCCCTTCTTCTAGGCCTATTCCATCTCAATCCTTAAAAATCCATACATATTGGTCTGTACACCCCTGAAACCATAAAAATTAGTTATATAAAATTAATATTGAAAATACTAAATTTTTTTGTGAGATTGGATGGTTTAAAAAAATTCTATGCATCAAATCCTAGATCTAAGGTTTCTAGGCCACTGTATAAGTTGAGAGCCTATAAATTTGCATAATTTTTGTTTTATTGGGTTTAAAAACCCAAAATCACATGTATTATGTCTATCTCAACCCTTTGAAACTTTTCCAATCATTGAATTTATCTCCTTATCCTTTGTTACACTTTTCTACTCTTAGATGCACTTGATTGTGCACAATAAATGACTATATACATGTCTGTGACCTTGTAGAAGTGGAACAAACCCTATTTTTTGAAATATAAAGATTAAATGATCTCTAAAAACATTATATACATTTACTCCAATGATCCAAAACATTTACCTGCCATTTCAATGATCTTTCCTTTTGAGAAACCAACTCACAACCCACCTTGATCATGCACACTACTGGAAAAATACAGTATGTTCATTTAAGAGTCTTAACAACAGTGAATCCTTTTCACTTCTCTTAGATAATATGGTCTATAATATAATCCAATCTATCCTTAGATATATATTGGAATAGATTATAAATACTACTTCTTGCATTATATTGAGACACTCAGTCCTTGTAACTCAAAATCAACACAGGGTTCATACAACTTTTCCCACTCAAAAAATAGGGGTTCTTGGTTAGTTTGAAACTTAAAACACTTGAATCAATGTGAATCTCAATATATAAATCATTGAAACAATATGGAATTTGAACTTCACTCACCAACGTGCAATATTTTTCTCAACATTCTTAAACAAGTCCTTTTTTTCATAAACCTGTAGCTTCTTATTCACAAACACAGAATTTGTATATAATGCAGGGTATAAACATTCTCTATCTTAAGTTTGAAATCAACATATTATCATGAAAATATTATCAACACTTACTGGATTCAAAAATTGCTTCACTAATATATTCACTTGAAGCTTTAATTCAATACAAATAAAGACTTACATAGTCCATTAAACCATGTTGGCAAACTTTCTTCTCTTTTCCTCTCTTGTCTGCCCTACTTCCCCTCATCTATCTTCCTTTCTATGGACCAAAAATCTAAATTCTCTTTCTACAGGTTCAAATACTCTCAAAACAATAATTATAATAGTTTTTTGGATCAAGAAACTCCTCATCACTCCCTAACCCATGTAGGGTGATGGATATTATGAATGCCACCTCATCCTTACAACATGACACATACATTCAACATCATCTTAGGACCCTTAAAATACTTTATAGTTATATTAAAATATTATTCAACATGAACATATTCTTAAACCACTCTCAATCCTTCATTTTCAAGTTTGAAAATTCAAATTAGAAAAAGGTGGGAAAACTAAAAATTCAAATTTGCATACACATACAAGACTATAAGACACATTATAAACCATTCTTGGGCATTCCTAAGATTCCCTTGCATCGTATTCCCAAGGGGAGAAAAGAAATTAACTCCAATGTTCTTCTTCATTTAGGTTCTCATATAAATATGTGTGATCCTTGCTACCACACCTATGCCTCTACTTCTTCATCCAAGTTCTCCTTTGCTCTCTCTTCTATTACTGCTCTTACTACTAATTTTACCTACATTCACTCTTCTTTCTTTGCTTTCTCTTATGATCCTCCTCAATATTCATGACTTTGAGCATGAATTGTCATTCCCTTTCTATGGCTTCCTCTATCATTGCCTCTTCATCAACATACTTGCTCCATATCATACTCTCTTCCTCTTTTGACCATTCCAAGGTCTCTTACTTGTTCATACACTTGTCATCCACATCTATTATCTTATTTTCCTCTATTACAACTGCTCCTTCTTTGATTGTCCAATCAGCCAACTCACCACCTTGCATCTTTTCTTCATGGTCTATTTCTTCAATCTCATCTTATTTTACATGTTCACTACTTTCCTCAAACACTTCATGTGCTTCTTGATTCTTTGTTGATCCAATGAAATCTTCAAACAAACCTATTGTGTCTTTATACAACACATCATCTTCCTCTTCAAAATACTCATAAAAAATCACATGCACTTCATTACTTGTTGTGCCTTTGCTTTCTTGATCACTTATTATTTGCTTCTCTTCATTTCTCCACTCTTCTCCATCAAGTAGATCACCATATTTAGGGTGACAAAACACCTCATCTTTAGTTGCATCTTCATTCTTCCATGCATCATCTTCTTCTTCCCATTCATGCACTTCACATGCATTCAACCATGACAAATCATTATTAGTTTGAAAATTTTGAGGCTCTTTTGCCTCTTTCTCCTCTTTTATGGCAAGTTGTGTTTCCAAATTATTTAACTACCTCTCCAAATGCTCCATCACCTGATGGTTCTCTCTCTCTTGCATTCTTTATATAAAGATACGCTTGACTCTTTTCTTGATCTTGAGCCCACATTACAAACTATACACATTCCACATCCTCAATAACTCTCTTTCCATTTTTACCAATGCATTCTTCATCTCCTTTATCTCTATCTCCATATTTCGCTCACTTTAGCTTTCATATTTATCCCTATCTTTCACTTTCATTTATACCTCTCCTTTCATCTTCATCTTGATTACCTCACTTGGGTATATATTATCTATCATTTTGTTTTGGTCTCACTTGGACCACTTGCCTCTTAGTTCACACTTAGAACCTTTAACTCTCACTATATCAAACCTCACTTAGGCCTTTCACACACTTTTCCTTCACATTTTGACTATCTCTTCTCTTCTCTAAGCTCTATTTATGAGCTTATCTCCTTCCTCATCTTGCAATTCTCTTTCACTTTGCTTGCAAACTTGTAAAGCTTCCTTGGCCAACACTGGGCCAATCTTGTCCAAATGGACTAAAAATCAAACACATATTAAATAAAGTTTAAAAATACTTAAAACATTATATCACATGATTTAAAACCATATCAAATCAATTACATCACTCACACCTTGCATTTTCATTCAATAGTCAATCTCTTGCTTTCACATGCTACTAGCCCTATTAAAGTATAAATCATTTGTTCTATTCCATAAAAAATATAATCTAGGGGAAAAAATAGGTTTTTTAGTACCCTTTACCATGCTTATGCTTCACTCAAAATTTTAGGTTAATCTCCTTTGCAAAGTTTAGTACCTGTAGGCTTACCTGACTTCATAATTAGCCCTCCTAATGGACAAACCTCCTTGGTCTAAGTAATATATGGTCAATCCAATAAAACTATTGACCTTTTTGGATACCTATTATCCTATTCTATCTTAATCAACTCTTTTTTCAATCTCACTCTTCACACACATACCCTTTTCTTCTTTGGCCTATTTAACTAGCCCTTCTTCTAAGCCTATTCCATCTCAGTCCTCAATAATCCATACATATTGGTATGTACACCTCTGAAACCATTAAAATCTATTAGAGAACATTAATATTGATAATAATACAAGTTTTTATGAGATTTGGATGGTTAGAACTCCTTTTATACTTTAAACCCTAAATCTAGGGTTTCTATGCCATTGTATAAGCTAAGAGCCTTCTAAAAGGCATAACTTTTGTTATAGGAGGTTTCAATGGACCAAAAAGATAGAGATTAGATAACATGCATAAAGGATACATGATTCCATGTATGATATTATAGTCATATGAAAGTGACAGATAAAGAGAAGATAATGAATTAAAGCCTTTCGGATTCTACAGTGCTACACGCATCCCATGCTAGGGTTATTATAATGAACATTATGATAACTATGACCATTCAAACATATTTAGAATTGGTGGTGAATAATATCATTTCAAAAGAAGGTTGTTTGAAGTGCAAGAGATTGGAGCTGTGGAATACCATACAATCCAATGGAGATTGATAGTAAAAGATATTCACTATGGTCTAAATCTTTGTAGAAAATGAATATTCTATGTGTTCAAGTAACAAACGAGAAGAAGAAATAGATATTTTTAAGCAAGCCTCAATGTAGGAAGATTTATATTTAATGAATGTGCCAAGGAGTTCCATAAAATGGAAAGGAGTATGTTAAAAATCTATTTTATACTATATGTAAATAAATGAATTATTGAATCATATAATGAGAATTATTTGTAGAGTATTGGAGGCAGAGCAGAGAAATCCATAAATCTATTCAATGATCTAATGCAATAGGTTAAAGAGTGGATAACTAATTTTTAATTATAGGTATTAGAGGTTGAATTTTGGTAGAGTTTGAGTGATGCTCTACATCATTATGATGTAGAGCAATTCCCTCAGCCTGCAAATCTCTTTCACTTTGTTTGCAAACTTGCAAAGCTTACTTAGCCAACACTAGGCCAATCTTTTCCAAAATACCAAATACTCCAACACCTACTTAATCAAAGTTTCAAGAAACTCAAAACATTCTATCACATTATTCTAGGCCATATCAAACCACTTTCATCATCTATCTCCTTGTTTTTCAATCAAAAGTCAATCTCTTGCCTTCAAATGCTACTAGCCCTATTTCAGTTTAATTCCACATTATGTTACGTACAATAACTCATCATGGAAAACCAAATAGGTTTTTAAGTACTCTTTATCATGCCATTGCTCCACATAAAATTTTAGGTTAGGTTCCTTAACAAAGTTTAGTACTTATAAGCTTACCTGACTCCATAATTAGCCCTCCTAATGGACAAACCTCCTTGGTTTGAGAAATATAAGGTCAACCCAGTCAAAATATGGACCTTTTTAGATACCCATTATCCTCCTCCAACTTAATCAACTCTTTTTTTTCTCTCATTCTCAACACACATACCTTTTCTTTCTTTGGCCTATTCAATTAGCCCTCCTTCTAAGCCTATTCCATCTCAATCCTTAAAAATATATACATGTTGGTATGTACACCTATGCAACCATAAAATATATTTAGATAAGATTAAAATTTCCAAGACTATAATTTTTTGTGAGATTTGGATGGTTGAAACTTTTTATATGCACCAAACCCTAGATCCAAGGTTTCTAGGCCACTATACAGGCTGAGAACCTATAAATTTATATAACCTTTGCTTTATTGGGTTTCAAAACCCCAAATCACATAAATTATGTCTATCTCAACCCATATCAACTCTTCCAATCATTGAATGGTCTCTATTTATTCTTTGTTACACATTTTTACTCCTAGATGCACTTGACTAGGCACAATAAATGATTATATACAGGTATGTGACCTTGTAGAAGTGGAACAAACCCTGTTATTTACAATATAAAGATTTAATAATCTATAAACACATTAGATACATTTAATCCAATGATCCAAAAAAATTACCTGCCATTCCAATGATCTTTCCTTTTTAGAAACCAACTCACAACCCACCTGGATCATGCACACTACAGGAAAAATATAGTCTATTAATTTAAGAGTCTTAACGATAGTAAATCATTTTCACTTCTCTTAGAGAATATGGTATATAATAGCATCCAATCCATCCTTAGATATATATTTTAATAGATTATAAATACTACTTCTTGCATTATACTGAGACACTCAGTCCTTGATAACTCAAAACCAACACAAGGTTCATACAACTTTTCCCACTTAGAAAATAGGGGTTCTTGGTTAGTTTGCAACTCAAAACACTTGACTCAATGTGAATATCAATATATAAATCACTGAAACAATAGGTAATTTTAAATTCACTCACCAACATGCATTATTTTTCTCAACATTCTTAAACAAGTCTTTTTTTCATAAACCTGTAACTTCTTCTTGTTCACAAACACAGAATTTGTATATAATGTAGGGTATAAACATTCTCAATCTTAAGTTTGAAATCAACCTATTATCATGAAAATAGTATCAATACTTATTGGATTCAACAAGTCCTTCACTAATATATTCAATTAAATCTTTAGTTCAATACAAATAAAGACTAACACAGTCCATTAAACCATCTTGGCAAACTTTCTTCTCTTTTCTCCTCTTGTTTGCCTTGCTTCCCCTCATCTATCTTCCTTCCTATGGACCACACACTCTAAATACCCTTTCTACAGGTTCAAATACTCTCAAAATAAGAATTATAATGGTTTCTTGGATCAAGAAATTCCTCATCACTCCCTAACCCATGTAGGGTGATGGCTATTATGAATGCCACCTCATCTTTACAACATGACACATACATTCAACATCATATTAGGACCCTTAAAATACCTTATATGTATATTACAATATTATTCAACATGAACATCTTCTTAAACCAGTCTCAATCCTTCATTTTCAAGTTTGAAAATTCAAATTGGAAAAAGTCAAGAAAATTGAAAATTCAAATTTTCATACACATACAATACTCTAAGACACATTCTAAACCATTCTTGGGCATTCCTAAGATGCCCCTGCATCATTCCTCCTTACATAACTCATTTCTACATCATATGAACAAACACATAAAGTCATTTTACACTGTCACCTCCACAATAAATTATAAAATTATTCTTGCTTAAAATTTCATGCACAAAAGGAGAGATGTGGTCATCAATCATGGGTTTTGTGTGAGTTAAGAGTGTCAATTTACACTCTTTCATTTAATTTTTTTTTTTATAAAAACTAAAAATTACATCCTTTTTTATGTAACTTGCATGTTTGCGACAACTACTAGTATACTCTTTATGCTAAAGTTCATATAAAAAATTAGTTATTGTAGACACATAAAATTGGTAAAAGACCCTTATTCCCAATGTCTTATCCCTAATTTATCATTTTTGACATAGTTGTGTATATTTGCATATTTGTAGGATTTTTCAAACCATGTATATCTAGTTGGCCCTTGAGCTTTAAAATAACATATAAATACTTATATGGATTTATTTGTTGGCATCCTTGGACTAAACTTATATGTTTTTATGCTTATCATTAAGATTTGAGCCTTTGTTTGTCCCAAATCAATTTTTTTACATGCACAAGTCTATCCCCTTTACTTTTGTGGGTCCTTTTGTATGTTATCATTGATCTTGTGCCTTTAATATCACCTCTTGTCATTTTTAAAGTTGTCTAATGTACCCCATTTTTTGATAGAGTGCCTTATATATACAAGTCATTCTAAGTCATTTAAACATAATGAGAAATGGGAGCATCAGACATGTGAAAATATTAATGTCTAAACCTAGAGCAAAACTATGAATTTATCTACTTAATTACCCCTACTTCAAGTTGAGCTTAATTGAGTCACATCTTATACATTTACGATTAAGTTATCTATCTTGGTCTCTCTTTACCCCTTTGTGACAAATTAAGGTTTTAGATTATATATAATACATCATCACTTAGAGGGAAGAGAAGGTTCAACACCCTTGTTTGAGCTATTTTATTTACACTCGCTAAAAACTACATGGAGGTATAATTATAGTGTGCAAGTTACATAGTTTATAATGTCGATTCAATGGTTGCCTGAAGCCATAACCCATTTGTTTTTTTTGAGTGCCAAGCTAGGTCAAAGAGAAGGAATAAAAAATTCAACACATTTTTCCTAAAAATTTAATAAAATGTAGGTACAATAAGATCATAACACAAGGGGTAAATCAATGATATAAAAATTAAGTTCTACAACCCTGCATAGGTTAGTTTTGGCAACATAAATACAAACCTAGGTGCACAAAAATATCATGCATAAATCTATCAAGGTCAAACCTATGTAGGTATTTAAATTTGATAGAGGGTATGTATGTGTCAAATTAGAGTTTAGGACAATGCACTGTCATCTTTCCGATTTCAAACTTCCATAATATCTTGACAATCATGTGTGATCATTCACTATCTTTTTTTATTTACTTTGTATAACCTAGATGATTATAAATTTGTCTTATTATTATTACCATTTTACCCTATTTTTTATATAGTAATTAATATATTGTATAATAGGTTTAAAACTTGATAGAGATTGGAATGTTAAATATATATAATTATTAATAATTTTGATTTGTAACTTGCTAAATATGGAAATATGTTATATTAAAAAAACACTAGGAAGTAGACAACTTAGCTTAGATTTGGTTCTTGATTGACTATTTTGTATATCTAATAGTAAAAATTAGTAAAAGGCATGGTTGTGACTACTCATAATCAAAAACAAAATATGAAGATGCTTCTAGATAGGTTTTTATTCCCTAGATAGTAACACATGTCATTTATTTCTATTGATCGTAGACTTGGTTGAGTTGACTATGACTGATGAGTGACAATGAAAAACAAATAAAATTAAAATTATGATAGGGAAGGACTAGGAATAGAATATGAGAATGTTCTTGGATTAGACCATGCTCCTTAGACATGACCATGCTTCCTAGATAATATTACAAGATGACCACATCTATTGACTGTCAAGTTATCCACATTAATTATGACAAAATTGTGACTTCTCCACCTTATGCCCCTTTGTCTACTGAATGAGTTAAGATGTTGAGATTATAATATTTCTACATATACTATATACACACAATGTTTTAAAATTTATTATTCACTTAAACTTTCTCTCTTGTAGGAACCTATCAAGTTTCAATCTCTCTAAGTGCATACCTGAAAGGGTGCATCAAGAAAAGGGTAGGCAGAACTTTGGTGCTTTGAAGGATTGTTGGTCCCTATACCATTACCTAAAATCACTAAAAGTTACTTTTATCTAACTCCCTAAGAAATTAAAACCTATTTATCCACTCTTCTAAGCAATCCACCTTCCAAAATAGCCCCTGACTAAGCAAACACCATTCTTATTTATTTTCCTACTATGTCATCCAGGTTGATCATGTTACAAAATTACATCGACCTAATTGACCTTGTTCAAGACCTAACATCTATATTTCCCTCCTAACAAGATCAATATGGTCGATCTTGTTGACTAAATTTTCAAGAGGGTTTAGGGTCAATCCTAAGCTGCAAATACCACTTTTACTTTAATGCAATAAAGGGAAACATTCATTTTCACATTATTACAGCTTGTAATTCTATTATTTATAAACTTGAGGAGTCATTGCTCAGGGTTTTTATTATAAGGAAATAATCTTGTCTTTTGGGAAAGTCTTGGATGCAAAGTATGAGTCTTTTATCCTAAAGTTGATTTCTACAGTGTGATCCTTACAAAGCTATAAAAACCTCTTTCAAAGCACCATTAGCCAAGGGAGAGATTGAGACACAATAGGTTCATTCAAGGTAAGTGTTGTCACCAAATATTGCACCATAGAAGATGGTATTCAAGACTCCTCTAGATTTGGGCAACATGGGACTACTTCTAGGTATGTGGGTTTACCTATATGTAGAAGTAGACCTCTAGGTTTAAGGGCTAAATCCCTGAATATACCTTGAAATGTTTATCACTACTTAACTAGTTACTTGTGGTAAAAGAGATAGAAGTTTGTATGAAATGAAACTAATATAATGGGATGATACACTAGGATTATCTCTATAAGGCCATCATACTTCTTTCACTAAGAAACAAGGCATACAAACTATCTTCTAAGTCCTAAAATATTCTAACATAAGTGGTTCAACATAGAGTTGATATGCATGAGAAAACACAAGGTAAGTGAAGTAGAGGGAAGAATGCACACTCTAAGAATAATTATACACTTTAAAATATACTAACACATTAGTTACACTCTATATGACCTTTTATAATAGGAACTCTTACATAAACATGAGATGATAAGGAGAAGTAAGGATAGAAGATTATCACTTAGTATCACCATACATCACTTTGCACACTTATACAAATGTTCATGAACTCAAAAATAGACTTGAATTTATTTTTCAAAGGAAAAATAAAATGTCATTCCAGTAGGGCTTGACCATACATGGTGTGGTATTTGTCTACAAGAGCCAAAATGGCTACTACTTATAGAATTGGAGAGAGAGGTGAGAAGAAAGAAGTTCAAGAGTCACTAGGACATGTGTCATGCTAAGAAAAGGAGTTACACATGAAAGAGAGAGGAATATGAAATAGACCATGCAAGGTCTACTTGGAAAAATGTCCCACAAAACATGAAACTCCTAAAATGTAGTGTAGAACTCCTCAATTGCTTGCTCAAAAACTACCTTCATCATTTGGCCTTCTAAGAATGTCCCAAAACTAACTAGGTATAGATGTGATGATTTCACTAAGAGGTAAGGGTTTTGGACATGCTCCAACATGCTTTGGTTGTATTCCTAATCATCAAGATTCTTCTAGAGATGAGTTATCACTACCGACAGTCCAAATAATTCTTCTTCACTCCCCCTTCACACATGGCACCAAAGTTGGTATTAAGTTTTCCAATCTGGTCCATATAGAGGAGTTCAAGACACTTTTTAGGACCCATCAAAGCCTTAAATTCCTCAATTAGACCTTAAAAGGCCTCTCAATTAGAGTTTTCACCCTCCCACTAGCTTGTTCACTATGCCATCTTTGATTGGCTAAGATGAAGGCACTTGCAGAAGCACTTATGTACTTACATGAGGCAAGAAATGTTAAGCACAAGATATATATTTTACTTAATCAAATTCCTTTTGTTTTAACCACTTAATCATACATTCAAGATATGTAATAAAATTGAAATCAATAACATGCACCACATAAGAGAGAGAGAGACACCAGATTTTGCGTGGAAACCCAAAGTGGGAAAAACCACAGAGAATAATCTCAAGTATATAAATGAGAACCAACTCAAGTTACAATATTTACAAGCATCAACTTGCAAGAGCACCAACACCTTTGCTGAGCACCAACACATCAACTATTTGTGAGCACCAATCCACAAGAGCACCAACCCACAGGGGCACCAACCCCTTTGCTGAGCAACAACACAACAACTATTCATGAGCACCAACCCATAGGAGTGCCAACCCCTTTACTGAGCACCAATACAAAAACTATTCATGAGCACCAACCCCTTTACTGAGCACCAACACATCAACTTTTCATGAGCACCAACCCATAGGAGTACCAACCCCTTTTATGTATACCACACAACTATCTCTCAATGTTGCTTTCTCAACAAATGATAGCACACTACTATATCTCTTCTCTTTTCTATGCTTTCCTCTGCTCTTTTTAGCTAGATAAAATCATTTGCTTTCATATCTCTAAATGGCTTCCCAAGCCTCCTTTTATATCTTTCCAAATGACCTTTGGCATTCACCCTTGCATGACCCTTTGGATTTTTTCTTTGTTTTTACCTAGTGACTCTTCGAATTCCTCAAGGTGACCCTTCATGGATAAATGCATCCTTTTCCTCTTTTGTCTTCAGTGATGACTCTTTGGATTCCTCAAGGTGACCCTTCATGGAGAAATACATCCTTTTCTTCTTTTGTCTTTAGTGATGACTCTTTGACTTCCTCATGGGCCCTTTTTTTTGTCTTTATGCAACCAAAAATATATTCATTAATATTAAATAAATATTAAGACACATTTAGCCAAGATATAAACATTAAAAACACATTTAGACATTAAATGCTAATTTGACATCAATGACAATATTTCCAACAATCTCCCCCTTTGTCTTTGATGGCAACCTAAAACTGTCACCAATTTTGAAAACCTGTTCTGCATGTGCCAACTTGAAACTGAGACCTATAAACTGAACCAACTAAAAATATGTAGTAACTCCCCCTTACTATAGCATCCTATTTCTTGAACATGTTCCTGTACCTATTTTTGCACCTATTCCTTGTACCTATTTCTATACCTATTTCTTGTAGCTTACGCTTATCTCCCCCTCAAATGATATACAAATTAATCTATCAACTCACCTTCTTGTCATGCAACATAGCCAAGACCTAATAGCATCTACCATGCTTCAATTTTTCTTAAAAGTGTCTCCTTGAAGCCTAGAAGAGACACCCCACACAAAGGGTCCTAGAAAAAATTCTCAAGAGATTTACACATCTCCTCTATTACTTCCTTGATCTTCTTGTGTCTTTCTCTTAGAATCCATTTAAGCATGTCTAACTTATTTGACTTACTAACCTCATCATTCATGATGTTTTTCATCTTCTCAACTCTTGAAACTATCTTATCTTGACAAGGCTCATGCTTAAATGTAACAAGAGATTCTTCACAGTCTTTCCTATCTAATTTTTTATCTACTATAGAAAGTAATTTATTCTCACTCTTAAACTCAACCTGATCAACCTTTACTATTTTAGGTCTCCAAACATGAATTTGACTCTTCTCATATCTTCTAGGGGTTCTATATCCTTTGACATACCTTGAAGATCTCTTTACTTTTTTGGACATAATTTAGTAATATGGCCAACCTTATGACAACAAAAGCAAACAACATTTCTCATACCTTCTTCTTGAATGTGACTGAAATCTCCCTTTGAATGATTGCTTCTCCTCATATAGTCTCTTTCCCTATGACCAACATGATGACAAACAAAACAATGGCCATGAAAAGAATTTGAAAACTTGAAAGCATTGGGCTGCCTGATCAGCTTCTTTAATTTAACTTTAAAACTTGCATCCTTCTTACCTTAGACTAATATTTCATGATCTTTCTCAACCTTGATTATGATCTTCTCATGATTATCCTTTAAATAACCTAACTCAACCTTTAACTGATTACACTCTTCTTCTCTTGATTTCAAACTTGAATTTGTAACCTCTAGCTGATTCTTAAGATCCTGAATAAATATCATATTTTTTTTTGCTTCTATAGCCAACTTAGAATCCAAGATACACACATGTTCCTTAAGAGCCTCAACCATAGATTTCAACTCTTGATTCTCCTTCTTTAGCTGATTGGCCATCTTGTGTTTTCCTTGATCTACCTTCAATCTGTTAAACCCTTTATGAAGGAACCTACTCTGATACCAATTGTTAAGCATGGGATATATATTTTACTAAATCAAATTCCTTTTGTTTTAACCACTTAATCATACATTCAAGATATGTAATAAAATTGAAATCAATAACATGCACCATATAAGAGAGAGAGAGAGAGAGAGACCAGATTTTACGTGAAAACCCAAAGTGGGAAAAACCACGGAGAACAATCTAGAGTATATAAATGAGCACCAACTCAAGTTAACATATTCGCAAGCAACAACTTGTAGGAGCACCAACTTGTAGGAGCACCAACCCACAGGAACACCAACCCCTTTACTGATCGCCAACACAGTAACTATTCATGAGCACCAACCCATAGGAGCACCAACCTCTTTGCTAAGCACCAACATAAAAATTATTCATGAGCACCAACCCACAAAAGCACCAACCCCTTTGTTGAGCACCAACACAACAACTATTTGTGAGCACCAACCCACAAGAGCACCAACCCCTTTTGTGTATACCACACAACTATCTCTCAATGTTGCTTTCTCAAAAAATGATAACACACTACTATATCTCTTCTCTTTTCTTTGCTTTCCTCTACTCTTCTTAGCTAGATAAAATCATTTGCTTCCATATCTCTAAATGGCTTCCCAAGCCTCCTTTTATATCTTTCCAAATGACCTTTGGCATTCACCCTTGCATGACCCTTTGGATTATTTCTTTGTCTTTACCTAGTGACTCTTTGAATTCCTCAAGGTGACCCTTCAAGGAGAAATGTGCCCTTTTCCTCTTTTGTTTTTAGTGATGACTCTTCAGATTCCTCAAGGTGACCCTTCATAGAGAAATGCATCCTTTTCATCTTTCGTCTTTAGTGATGACTCTTCAACTTCCTCATGGGACCCTTTTTGTCTTTATGCAACCAAAAATATATTCGTTAATATTAAATAAATATTAACACACATTTAGCCAAGATATAAACATTAAAAACACCTTTAGACATTAAATGTTAATTTGACATCAATGACAATATTTCCAACAATAAATGCACATGGTGAGTTATATTAAGCCCCAATCTCTCCCTCAAAGTGGATTTCATCATTTGAAACCCTTCCATACCTGAACAACACCAAAAACAATCAAGAAAATACATTTTACACCCTATTCATATAGGTAGGGTACAACTCAAGTTGATAAGGAGGAGCCTTGGAGAGTCCTCTATAACCTCCAATCATCTCCTAATCCATTTTAGCTCATTTGGATGCCTCTATTAATTCAATTTCCTTATCAAGTCCTTAGCTAGGGTTTTAGAGGGTTTAGAGTCATTTTGCCCTATAAGGATTGCTCATACAGGTCTAACATCTAAATTGAAAAAAAATCCACAAATTTCTTGTTTAATACCTCCTTCATCATCCCCAAAATCCTTATACTCTCATGCAAATCCTCCAAGTAAGTGTGAGCATCTCAAGTTAGCCTCTTGAGCTTTGTTCTCCATTTTGCATAGGCTTGAGTTGGTCTGGGCCAATAAATGGCTTACTTATGGCTTTATCTATATGATAAAAGTGTAAACACACCTTATGACTCCACAAAAATGTTTTATAAGGCTTTTTAATGTTCCTCTAGCCCTATGAACGAAGTTTGGACCATATTAGGCATTAGGCCTAATCAAGACTTAATAGGGTTTGTCTGCATGCTCATGGGTTTAAGATATTTTGACATGTTTATCACCTATGTGAAATTTTTTCCATGTTTTTATAGGTGTAAAACAACTCTCCACATCCTCCTATAAGGTCTTATCAACCCTTATACCACCTTTTCATCTCCTTTATGTTAAACCTATAGGGTTTCATATTCTGGGAGTGCCCTCTATCTGAGATAGAATAAAGGGCATCTCCCTTATTTTCCTAGACAAAAGGAGTATATGAGGGGATTAAAAAAGTTATGGGGACCCTCTATGTAAATTTTAAATGTTACTTGATACCCCTGACCCCTTCAAACACTCTAATACCCAAGATAGACTTTTAAGGTTGACTGTGTGTAGGCCTTATATACTAACTGTGTGTTGCTTGTATGAGAACTCTCATTCCCTTATTTCTATGTGATAATTTTCTATTGAGACTATTAAAACTATTATTAAGGTGTTTAAATACCTAATTACCACCCAAACTTTTCCAAACACTTCACACATACCTTGCTCTTGACTTTGACTACACGGTTGAGTGTATTTTCTTGTTTGAGAGATACACCCTGTAGGTGGAAGTACATGGTTGAACCTTGGAAAAAATGCCTAAAGTAATTATTGGAATCCTTAGGGTCATTTTATATTTGTTTGGATTTATCCATGTCATTTCCATGTTATACCATCTTCCAAATCACTATCACCCTATAGTCAACTATAGATGACCAATTTGGAGTAGGCAAGGGTCCCGTAGGTGAACATCAACCTTGAAATCAATGCCATAGATCTTTGGATCTCTTTAGAAGTATTGAATACATCCTTCACTAGAAAATTTTAGTGTTTCAATGTCTAAACTCACCTCATGGATGATATAGAAGCTTACAGTCAACTGTAGGTAAGTTGTCATAGGACAAAGCACACTTGTAGGTATTGATGGGGTCAAAACCCTGCATTTCAACATTTTTTGATGACCTTTGAAGCACTAGTGTCTTACTCAATATTATAGTACCACTTAATATACATATATATGCTCTTAAATTTCAAGTTTTTATTGTGAAATTCTTGAGAATTCAAATCTTGTAGAGATCACTGAATGTTTGCAGTGAACAAATATGTACTTTGAAGGCCTCCAAATATCACTCTCCTCTAGTCACACATCCATTCATTTTTTAAAGGATCTTCCCATATTATAGGGATACAATATTGAAACATTTTTATTGATCAAAACTCTATGTTACATCATCATATGGCATCTCCAAAAGTGCTTAGGCCTATGTTTTGGTGTTTTAGGGAAACTGTCCCTAAAGTTCAAATTCTCTTCTCTTGAAGTGACTCCTCACTTTGCCTGCCAATATAAAACCTCACTCATGACTGTCATGGTCTCTTCAACACATAAAAACCTCATGAATTTATCTAAACATGTTAAACTCCTCCATGAAACACTTTTAAATCTCTGTAGGGCCACCTATAGGTGTGCAATTCTGTATGCCAGTAGTGACTATGAAAAAGTCGATATTATGCATGATATATGAGTATTAAATGAGGTTTAGACCTTATATAAACCTTAAAATTAACTCTTTAAAAATGTATAACCTCATCGAATAAAATACTCCCTTTCAATGTGATTAGTACTAGTGAGGCACCTGTAGATATGCCTTGATATTGTAGACAAAGTAGTGAATGGAAACATGAACAATGCACATGGTGAAAGATTTTTTAACCAGTACTAACTCTTTTAAGATTTTAAAATGAAAAATTTCCATCATAAATTAATTTAAAACAATCCAATGCCTTGTCTCAACATGATTGGCTCTTTCTATGGCACTTGTAGATGCTCGTTCAATGGCACAAGACTATGTATCCTAGAGAACTAACTGTCACAGTCAGTTGTATGGTATTATATATGTTTAACTTGTTTGATCATGTTTCAATAGTATTATCACCACCTTTGGTATATTCCTAACACCTCCATGAACATGTTCAGGACCCCATACTCCATGGTTGTAAGTAGAATTAAATAATAAGTTGATTGTATCTTACATATGACTGTGTGTATAGTTCAATGCATGATATTGAGAAGATAATCTTAGAATAATGTGATTTTTATGACATGGAAAAATTTAATTACAACATACCATATCCATAGGTAACCATTGCATAGAAATAAAACTTTTACAAATGTTAGAAACTGACTACAACCTCACTAGCAACATCAACTTGCAACTTGAACTATTTGGATCATGAAATCACTTCCAATCATGAAAAAAAACATGGGAAACATTATATAATGAATTCAACATCCTCTAGAATCAAATTAATCATTTGAGTTGTACAAAATAGCTCAAACATGAGTAAAACTTGTAGGGTGTGGGGATTGGTAAGCAAAACTAGATTGTCAACTTCTTAGGAATGGTTCATAAAGTATAGACCACCATTCATCTAATTTAAAACATGAAAATGAATCTAACCAATTATAATATCCACCACCAAGAAATTTTGACCTAGAATTCCTCCTATTAGTCATATTATCCAAAGACGTGTTGATTAGTTTTACTTGCATAGTGGAGTGATGGATAGATAGAATAGTTTTAGCCATTTTTGGAACTTTCAAAGTAGACCAAATATGTAAATGGAGTTAGTGAATCTAAAGGGTCATTTAATAAGCTTTTTCGATGTGCCACTCTCTCCCATAGGCTGTATAACCTTTGAAACTCCCTCTTTTTCACTTATTTTATTGATTTTTAGTTAACACCTGCAATTTTATATTAGTACTAACATTAATAACAGTTAATATGATATGGACTGACATGAGGGAAATTTATAAGGAGGTTTATTACACATAGACACCTATAAAACTATACCACCTCCATTTATGACCCATTTAAGACCCCTAAGTGACATAAAATAACATAAGGGTTGAAGTGGACTATGACGAAGGCTAAAAAGATATTAAATTACATCAAATGAATGATGAAACACCTTATATCATACTAATATACTCCTATATCAATTTTTTTACTATATTGGGTTGACTTATTTTTACTTGGGGTCAAAATGGTTAACATTCTTTGTGATTTCCCAAGGGTGGTATGCTTGCTATTCCAAGACCAATAGCCTAATCTTGTCCATTGGGCCATGGAGTCACCTATACAAAATTTTGACACATAATTTGCCTTTGACACCACACCAAACATAAAAAGACACACAAAATAAGGCACACCTAAAAGAAACACACATGTGTTCAACTAGAACGCTTATGGAACACAACACACTAAAAGGAGGACACACACACCTAATCTAATATTTATAAAACCTCACTCCTGAGGTGAAACATCTTATCATAACTCATCTAGGGTCAAAATTATTTCTTCTTGCATCTTTATCACTCCACGAATGTAGTTTAGCATGAGAAGCATGCTCATCATTAACCACTTGCATATGTAGGTGATCAAGAAGCCTACCACCTCTATATCTTCTTAGGCCTGTAAATGGACTATTTAGAGCCTTCATGAATGATATTTATTTCTCTCTAAGAAAATTTATTGGATATTCAATCCCCTTGATCATTGTCATATTTGATATGCCTTCCTCAAACTGTAGATTGGAATGTATGACAACTGCTTTAATCTTTCTTTCTTCTTGTGCATGACGTGTTTGGTACATGGAGACCTCAAATCTTTCTTATTTATATTCCAATACTTTTGAATGTGACTCAATATCAGATAGATATTTTGATTTCCCTTGAAGCACAACTAAATATATCTAGACCTCATTCTCCATGTCTACAACTTATCATGCAATAGCTTCATCAAGTTCTTTCATGACTACAGACTCTTGATCAACAGAATGACATTCATCCTTGTGCTTAATGGAACACTCAACAACATGTTTGTTAGTCTCATGAGCAATCTTGACATCAGATATAGAATCTCTTGTTGAAAAAGGAGTCTCACCCAACTTATCAAATTCTTTGCTTATGGCATTGAACCTTTACCATAGTTCATCCTCATTCACAACATGACACTTTTCTCCATGCTTGGCGAGACACTCAAGATCATGTTTGTTAGAACCATTATCAAACACATCAGATATAAACTTCTTAATGTGTGGAGTATCATTACCTAGTTGATCAAACTCTTGACATATGTCATTGAATCTTTTCCATAAGTCATCCTCCTCTACCTCATGAGTGTTATCATCAAGGGAAACTTCATCAATAACAGGCAAAAAGACATCATTCCTTCTAGTATGGTGATCAATCAAATTATTCAATCCATCATCATACTCATGAATCATGTATTTACCTTCAGTAGCATGTGAGAAAGAATGTTTTACACTTACTTCATCTCCTTCAAATGTCTCTTCATGCATGATATAAGTGCCAAGGTCAGTTTGATCAAAATATGCATAAGGATCATGCTCATAAGCATCTACACCATAATCATCTAGAAACAAGTCAGCTATGCCCTTAAGTTTAGAAGCACCATCATCCACATTATACTTCTCCTTCTCATTGATCACACAATTCAAGTTAGAGCTTGTTTCAATGTAGGGTTCAATTTGAAACCTTGCAAGAGGCTAAATTCTTATGGTCACCTTGGTTCTATACCTTGTCCTAAAGGCCAAGAAGGACCAATCAATTGAGAGATAGCCACCTGTCTTGGCTGTAAAGTCCCTTGAAAGGTAGATTTAAAAATTAGTAGGAAGGTCAACAACAACTATGTCTTGGAGGATGGGAAATTTAGGACAATCATGCAAGGAAACATTCATATTTTTTTATCAACCTTATTATCTTAGCAAGTGTACCATCCAACTAAAGCACTCCTTTACTATGGGGTTTATATTTTATGCCCAACTTATTAGCTACAAGTTTGGGCATGAATGATGTAGAATCACCACTATCAACTATGCAATTGTGTACCAATTTGTCACCCACAATGTGATGTAGAGGGTGATTACTTTCTCTCTATTTGCCTTTGTTTCACTTTGCACTCCTTAACAATATATCATTGGTTTATTGTACCTCTCTAGGTTCTAGGATTCAATGGACTAATTTTAGGTTCTTAACACTTTATATATACTATTTATTATCCTTTATCACATCTCACTCAAACCAAAAAACTTAACATAACATCACTTTACTCCCTACACCACTCTATATACCTTGGCAGACATAGTCTAATAGCCTTTTTCTTGGCTATTTATCCATGTACGACATTGTACGAATGTAAATGGGGAAACCAATGATTAATATTAGTAAGCTTTATCCTTCTTATACTCTATGTGATGTTTCAAACTCAAACTCAAATTGAATGACACTTTTCTCAACCTTTTTTGCTCTCTGCCTAGGCCTAATTAGGCCTTCATTACCATGTTTCTTCTCAGTCCTTTGTATTTTTAATTTCTTGTATGGAATAAAATTGAAACCTCTAAAATATGTTAACTTGACTTTAAATTTATAAAATTACAAATTTCTAGACATTTTCCATGGTTAGAACGTCTTAGGGATGAATTTTGGTGCTCAAACCTTAGTTTTAGGGTTACAGGGGACTATGTAACCCGAGAGGCTCCAAATTGATGCTTTCATCTTTCTAAGATATTTCAAGAGACTTTAATTATTTTTTTAAGTTTGAACCTTCATTATTCAAATTTTCCAAATGATGGATTCTAACCTTGAGGTCCCTAAAAATGGATTTATTCAAGTTTTAAATTGAATTCACACACAGTCATAGATCTGTTTAACAAAGACAGAATGGATTTACACTTTGACCAGTCTTATGGATTTCAAGAATTATTAGTGATAACTCTTGGTATATATAAACATATTTAATCTTGTTCAAATGTTAGATTTTCCCCTAGACATTTTTATAGGTTGTTTCATGCAAAGTTACAGGTTGACTGAACACACAATCACCATAAATTACAGGGTTTGTATACTTTTACTAATGAAGTGAGTGTCCAAACCAATGAAAACCTATTAAACACATTAATCCACATTCAATCACCTATTGAGCACTAAAAATTTATTCTTTCTCAATGAATTCAAGTAATATCTAGGAGTTTCCCAACCACTTTACCTTACTGGACGTCTGCACAGATGTGTAAGACAAAGAATGCGGGAACATATAAGGGTCTATGACAATATTTGATCATACAAAAATGAATATGAATTATAAACTAAAATAAATATTCTCAATAACAATATATGATCCCTTCAATATGTTACCAATACAAGAATAAGTTATTAATAATGCTCATTTCATCATTCATTCAAATACAATCACTTTTACTTGTTAACTAACAAAATCAGGGTATTACACAATCTACCACTTGAAAATTCATCAAGATCTTGAAACTAATTTAATAGATGTTTGTAACAACATTTGAAATCATCTGTCAACTTACCTACTTTCTCAGATGATAGGAACTTGCTTTAGTTACACTTTCCTTTGTTAATCATGCTTGCTCAGATAACTTCCATTAAACTCACACAAAGAATAAGGACTATGACTTTGATCTTCAAAAAGAAGAATTTTTATTATTAATTTATTTATGGGGTTTTATAAATTTTATATTTTGAATCCAAACCCCCTTCTTCTCTCTTCTCAGTTGAATGACTCATTACACCCCAAACTACTATTTATCTCAAAAAGACTCATAACCAACTCCTAACTCCCTTATAACTCCCACATGTGCATTGGGAATGAATAAACCATCTAACCTACTCATAAATAACCTAACCACACAACTTATGATAGTGAGACCTCTTTAAAAAAAATTAAGATCTCTTGAACTTTTGTCAAAATATTCAAATTTTTAAATAGAGCAAATTGGCAAGAAAATGCCAATGCATCCCTTATTCAAACTTGACACTATTGTAACACCTAATATTGATTCCAATAGACTTGGAATGACTAGAATAACTCCATAATGACTCCATACATAAAAATAGGCTAATATATATAAGGAGGTAGTGATGCTCTTGCATCATAATGAGAGTGAGGTAAAAAGGTGGAGGCTTCTCAACTCTAGTAGATGGTTCAAAAATGGTATTAGGGGCATTTGTGAGAGCAACATGACCATGAATTTGACTTAAAGGTGAAGGACTAGTAGGAATAGTGGACAACTACTTTTTTAATAGCTCTTTTTGGCTAGGCATATGTAAGACATCCCACAAAGAGATAAATGCTTTGGCATTCTTAAAAAAATCCACTATGTTTAGGGTAGTAGAACTCACCTTTTATTGATTCCTTGAAGGTAAAGAAGTTGTTGAAACTTGAGGATTTGAAGTACCTTGATCAAACCTTATCACATTATTATTTGGAGGAGTTATAAGAGTGTTTGGGGCTATCATGCTTGCATCCATGCTTTACTACCTTTATAAGGATTAGATGAACTTGTAGGCATGTTATTATCTCCTCCTAAAACCTTCCTCTTGGCCCTTGAGTTGTCTGCAATAGAAGTTCCTTAATTAAGTACAAAAGTATCTTCCACCAAGAAATTAGTGAAACTCTCTCCGTGAGGATACTAATCCTCATTTGCTTGCATTATGACTTCATCTTTAGGTGATAAGAGAGGAGTGACTCCTCCTTGAGAAACTAGGGCTTGTTCTCCACCTTTAAGGGCATCCATGAAGTGGCCTTATTTCCAATATTTTCCTTACACAAGTTGTTATGCACTAGTACCATTTCTCTTACATTGGTGATGTAATTGGGATTGTACACATTGAAAAGCTTGTTGAAGTTAGGTTGCCCTTGACCACTTCCTCTCCTAAATTATTGGCCATATTGCTACTAATAGGGATAATGATTTTGATAAGCACCTTTTGGCATATTGGTTTGCTTAATCTTAGCTTCTAGCCATTGAATATATGCATCTTTATCCATGGCATTATCTACCTTCTTAGGAGTAGCCTTAGGCTTGGTATTAGCATTAGGAATTTGGGCCACACTTTGAGTATCAGCTAGAGTATTGGGAAACATAGGCATAGACACCTTCAGAGGCAATTTTATTGCTTTAATGAGGCAATTTTAAACCCTAATGTCAAGTTCATATGATTCAGGAAGAGTGAAACCACCCATGGATTGAAGCATGATGGTAATATCAGTACCAATGGTCTCAAGTAGGTAGGGAACACAAAACTAGCAGGTGGTCTCATGGGAGGAGGAAATCTATACCAAGTCTTTTGAAACCTCTAATTGAATTCATACATTGTTTGCTTGGGGCCTCTCTTGATCATATTGAGTTGATTTATGAGAGAAGTATTGTCACTTTCATCTTCAAACCTTGAAGTTAACAACACTTCAAAGTCATCCCATGATGTGATGCATCCACCAGGAAAATTCCTATACCAATCAAGTGTTTTCCCTCTAAGGGACATGGAAAGGAGTCTAATGGAAATATTATCCTTAGTAACATTGTGTAAAATACAAAAATTGGAGATATCCCTGATATGTTCACTAGGTGTGACATGACCTTCACCATTGAATGTAGGTACACTCTTTGTAGCATTAGGAGGAATGTCATCATATGCCTGAAGGTGAATTGGATTTTTAGTATTAAAGGTAGGAAAGGCATGTTTCCTATCATGTTTTATTCAATATCCTCATTTTATTCAATCTCTTCACTTTTTTGGCCAACAAAATCTTCTTGCTCTTTAAAAGGCAAATTAGGATGAGGGTATTAAACTATAAGAAGTTTAGGCTAAATAGGTGGATTGATAAGATTGAGAAATCTACTAAAAGATGACCTAGTAAGGACCATGAAGTATGAGATCAAATTTATGAAAAAACAATGGTCTTGAACCAGATTCTACTTTGAATAGAGTCGTTAAATGTTGAATAACACACCAATTTGTAATTGATGTTGTCAATACCAACAATCACCTTGACAAGTTATCTTGAAGATAATGGGTCCCATCGGGCATGCCAAAACAATTGTCACCAAATATTTCACCCTAGAGGAGGGTATTCAAGTCTCCTCCATATTTTGGAAACATGGTAATACTTCTAGGTATGTGGGTTTACCTATAGGTAGAAGTAAACCTCTAGGTTTAAGGGCTAGCTCCCTGAATATAACTTGAAATGCTTATCACCTACTTAACCAGTTACTTATGGGAAAAGAAATAGAAGTTTGCATAAAATGAAAATAATCTAAGGGGTTGATACACTAGGATGATTTCCACAATACCATCATACTTCTTTCACTAAGAAACAAGGCATACAAACTAGCTTCTAAGTCCTAAAAAATTCTAACATAAGTGTTTTAACATAGAGGTGATATGCATGAGACAACATAAGGTAAATGCACCATAGGGAATAATGCACACTCTAAGAACAATTTTTCACTTGAAAATATCCTAAAACATTAGCTACACTCTATATGACCTATTAGAATAGGAAATCTTGCATAAACATGAGAGGATAAGGAGAAGGATAGAAGATTATCACTTAGCATCAATATACATCATTTTTCACACTTAGAAAAATGTTCATGATCTCAAAACCAATCTTAAATTTATTTTTTAAAGGAAAAATACAATGTCATTCTAGTAGGGCTTCACCATACATGGTGTGGTATTAGTCTACAAGAGCCAAAATGGCTACTATTTATAGAATTAGATAGAGAGGTGAGAAGAAAGAAGTCCAAGAGTCACTAGGACATGTGTCATGCTTATAAAATGAGTTACACATGTAAGAGAGAGGAATATGAAACATACCATGCAATGTATACTTTGATAAATTTCTCACAAGACATGAAACTCTTGAAATGTGGCATAGAAGTCCTCAATTGCTTGCTTAGGATACTGACTTCATCATTTGGCCTTCTTGAAACATCCCACAAATAATAGGGATAGATGTGATGATTGAAATATAATTTTGGGGTTGTATACATGATCCAACATGAATTTTTTTCATCCCTAATCATTAGAATTCTTCTAGAGATGAGTTATCAATACATGCAGTCCAAATAACTCTTCTTTCACTCCCCCTTCACACTTGGCACTACAGATGGTCTTCAATTTTCCAATCTGATCCATACAAAGGAGTTTATGGCACATTTTAGTACCCCTCATGGCCTTATATTCCTCAATTAGACATTAAAATGTCTCTCACTTAGAGTTTTCACCCTCCCACTAGCTTGTTCACTATGCCAGCTTTGACTGGCTGAGATGAAGGCACTTGTAGAGACACTTGTGTACTTAGTGTTGTCACCAAATATTGCACCTTAAAATAGGTTGTTCAAGCCTCTTCCATGTTTGGGAAACATGGGAACATTTCCAAGTATGTGGGTGTACCTATATTGGAAATGAGCCTCTCTATATTTAAGGGCTAGCTCCCTAAATATATCATGCAATGTTTATCACTTAACTATTGCTTACTTATGGGGGAAAGAGTTAGAGAATACATAAATTAAACCTAATATAAATGAGGTGATGTGCCAAAAAATTCTTCCACATGACCATCATATTTATACCATAATGAAACAAAGCATACAAACTAGTCTCTAAGCTTTAATGGATTCTAACATGAGTATTTCAATATAGAGGTGAGATGTGAGCAGTAACACAAGGCAAATGAAATAGAGGGAAGATTGAACACTCCAAGGGAAATTATACAATTGCAAAGTTTTACACACTAGACTACACTCTATATGACCTATTAGACTAAGAAATATTTGTCAAACATGAAAGGATAAGGGAAGGATAGAGAATTATCACTTCTCATCACTATACATCACTTGCAGACTTAAAAAATTGTTAAAATTTTATAAATAGACTTGTATTAATGTCCAAAGGAAAAATACAACATCAATCCAACAGGGCTTTGCCATATATGTTATGGTCTCTTTTCAATAGCTAAAATGGTCACTACTTATAGCATTTGGGAGAGAGAAGTGGGAAACAATAAACCCAAAATGGAATCAAATCAGTTCAACCCCCTTTGAACCATAGTTGCAATTTCCTCTAAAAATATGCTCCTTTGAGCTTCCTAATTGATTTGGGCTACTTCAAGTGGTTGCACAATTACATTATTATTTCATTGATTCTCCTTGATGGTTACACCAATAAGATCAAGTTATTCTAAGATGGATCCTAGAATCAATGCAATTGGAATCCTCAAATCAATCTATTAGGGCTTTGTCCTAATTTTAAACCACTCATGATTGGTTTGTTGACGTGTGACAAAGTGGAGAGAAGGATCCTTTTCATGTAGTTGGTCCTAGAAATGAGACTATTAGGGTCCACATGTATGCCCTCACATCATCCTTTGAGATACCAACTCTTGTCCAACTAGATCATGCTCAAACTCATCCCCATGTTCATAGGCTCACTATAGATGGAAAACCAATCTCAGACTATTGGGTTTCTGATTAGGTCCAAATAGACTGTGCATAGGTCTTTCTTATAATAATGGTGAACATAGTTGTATAAATGACCTTACAAACCATAAAAATGTTGAACTATAAGTCTATATTAAGCTCAAATGGTGGTCCTTTATATTCCTGAACCAGACTATATTACTATGTTCTTTTCATGGTGTTGGATTGAGCTTTAATATGGCAAATACCCTTTGAAAAGCTTGCCCTAGCTCAACCTTGGTCATGTGTTTGACTCCCAAGAAGTCCCTTTAATTTGATTGCTCATTGATACCTGACTCAGCTCATTGACATATTAGCCTTTGCTCATTCCATCTGATCAAGATGCATGAGTTAATGTGAGCCCTCAAATCCATCTTGACTTGTCAACTTTGTCGAGGCTTACACCATGTATCAAACATGTGTTGATTCTTTGGATCCATTATTATTCTTCTAGCCTCACACACTTATGCCATGTATCGATCTCTAACCCTTTGACCTATCGCACACCATTGGATTAGGATGTATGATGTAATGTGGATCATTAGATTGAATGATACCCACTGTTTGAAAGCTAATGGCTAGTTCATGTGCTTAAAGTTAATGTCCTCACTCTTATCAAATGATGTTCATGCAACCATCATTGACATCCTACAAACTATTAAATTTAGACTCGTATGGATTTTTTTAGTGACTTTAAATTGATGTTAGCATGAATGTATTATGATTTTTTGACCAATTTGAAGGCTTGGATCTTGAAGTGCAAGAATCATGGAGGCACCATATTTGTAGGAGATGTTTTTGAGGTACCATTTGACCCATTGGTCTCGAAAGATTTTTAAGTATGTCTATAAAATTCTCAAGTTGACTATTCCATTCATTCATGTATGGCATCCTGATGATGGTCTAGTTCATTTGGATAAGTATGGGAAAATTAGTGAAATCTAACTAAGGAGACAACTTTGAACATGCATAAATTCTATCGCACTTCAACAGATAGCTTGAAACTTAACATGTAGCAACTAGGGACCAAGATGAACAAACCCATGTGATCATTTTCTATTTAATCTACCACAAATGTGAGATATGTCCTTTTTAATATTCTCACTTGGCTCTATTTAATCTTCTTCAGAAATGGCTAAGTATGGAAACTTAGTAGATTTTGCTTGAGAGGCTAACTTTGGGTCTTCATATCTTTTGATGCACTTTAGTGGATGACCAAAAAACTGGTGCATATGTTCTTGAGACTAATGTAAATAAACTCATATGACCAATAATTCCTAACTTATCCACATGTGGCAATTATGATGTTAGTAAAGTGCCTACGTAGAATTTTTGCCACTAGACTCAAGATGTCTAGATGAACACAATGAAGAATGAGATAAATGTTATGCACTTTCATACTCCTTCCAAGCACTCTTGATATCCCATGGGGTCTCTAAAACATTATCAATTTAATCATCCATTAACAACTTGATCCATGCTCTAACTGCATTAATCACCATGAAGACCTACCGCTTGCATATATGACCCTAGAAGGGTCCCTTAAGACACCAAATGGCACAAAGATTAAACCAAACCATGACCAAGACCATAATGGAATATGAAATCAAATCAAATGAGATACAACATACTTCATGACATTATAAAAATCCCCTATATATATTCTGACTATAGGGGGGTTGACCATTTTGGCTTGAGGGGAAAAATGGTCAACATCTTTGGTGATTTCCCAAGGGTAGAATTCTTGTTATGCCATGACCAGTTGCCTAATCCTATCCATTGGGATATGGAATCACAAGTATATAATTTAGACCTATAAACTACCTTGAATATTTCATAAAACACAAAAAAACAATAGGGATAAAACATAAAGCAATGAACCAAGCAAAAACACACATGTGCTTAAGAGCACTTATTAGGACACAACACAATAAAAAAGGAAACACACACCTAACCTAATATTTAAAAAACCTCATCTTGATGTGAAACATCTGATCATACCTCAACCAAGCTCAAAAATATTTCCCTTGGCATCTTAATCACTCCATGAAGGTAGCCTAGCATGAGGAGCATGTTCATCACCAATCACTTGCATATGTAGGTGATCAAGAAGCCTATCACCTTTGAATATTATTAGGTATATAAGTGAACTTTTTGGGACCCTCATGAATGATATTTCTTACTCTCTAATATCTTTGGTTAGAGTTTTAATCCTCTTGATCATTTCCATATATGTTATACATTTCCCATACTATAAAATAGGAATGATGATAGCTGCCTCAACCTTTCTATCTTATTGCATAGGATAACTACCAAATGGATCTCCTAACTATCTTTTAGGCACAACAACTTCTACTTTGACCTCACTAGGTCCATCTAGAATTATAGGCTTTTCCAAAATAGATTGATGTCCATCTTCCTTAAAAACATGCCCTTTACTTTCATAATTTATAGAACACCTGAGATCCTGATAATTAGTTTCATCAACAAACACACTAGACATACATTTCTTGGGAGAAGGAATATCACCAATCTTATCAAATTCTTGACATATGGCCTCAAATCTTATCCATAAGTCATCCTCCTCTTCTTCATGAGTGTCATCATCCAGAGCATAATCATCAATATTAGGAATGAAAACATCATTATTCCCACTATGTTGCTTAATTAGATTCATCAACCTATGATCATCATACTCATGAATCATATAGTTTCACTTATCAACATGAGAATGTTTGACCTTACCTCAGCTCCTTCAAATGGCCCCTCATGCATGATATAAGTCCCAAGATTATTTTGCTCAAAGAATGCATAAGGATCATGCCCATATGCATCTACACCATATTCATCCATAAATAGATCAGAAATGCCCTGAAGCTTGGAGTAAGTTCCATCAGCTATAATGGAATCCTTTCCTTCATGAACAACACAATTCAAGTTAGAACTTGTCTCAATGTAATGTTCAATATGAAACCTTGCAAGAGGTTTTTTTCCTAATTATCACCTTGGTCCTGTACCTTGTTTTAAAATATAAGAAATACTGGTCAAATTAGAGATAGCCACCTATCTTGGCTCTAAACTTCCTTAACAAGGAGATTTCAAAGTGAGCTAGGAGGTCAACAACAACTATATCTTGAAGGATCGGAAAGCTAAGACAATCATGCAAAAAAACCTTCAAGTTTTTTATCAGCCCTATGGTTTTAGTAGGTGTACCATCTAGCTATATTACTCATTTGATATGAATCTCATATTTTAGGCCCAACTTATCAGCTACAACTATGGGCATGACTGAGGTAGAGGCTCCACTATCAACTATGCAATTGTGAACCAATTTATCACCCACTATGAGAGTGAGGTAAAATGGTGGAGGTTTCTTAGTCTGAGTAGATGGTTCAATAATAATTATAGGAGCATTTTTAAGGAAAACATGACTACTACCTTGATTTGAATATGAAGGACTAGTATGAATAGTGGACAACTACTTTTGTAGCAATTCTTTTTGGCTGGGAATATGAAAGATATCCCACAAGGAGATATATGCTTTGGCACTTGTCAAGGAATATACTATATTTAGAGCATTAGTACTCACCCTTTCTTGTGTCATTTGAGGTAATAATTTCTTGAAAATTTAGAAATAGAGGTACCTTGAATAGATGCTACCACATTTTGACTTGTTGAAGGTGTAGAAGTCTTTGGAACTACCATAGAAGTCTTTAGAACTATCACACTTGTAGTTGTGTCTTATTTCCTTGTAGGAGTATTGGATGAGCCTGTGGGCATGTTGTTTCCACATCCTAGAGCCTTACTTATGGTCCTTGTATCATTTGTAATAGAGGCTCCTTAATTTATCATAAAAGTGTCTTCAACCATCAAATTGGTAAAGATCTCTCCTTGAGGTTTCCAACCCTAATTAACTTGCATCATTACCTCATCCTCATTTTATAAGAGGGGAGTAACTACTCCTTGATCCACCAGAGCTTGTTTTCCATTCTGATTGGTATCCATGAACTGGTCTTGCTAACAATCTTCTCCCTGCACTAAATTGCTATGAACTAGTATCATCTCCTTTACATTGGTGGTAGAGTAAGGATTGTATGTATTAGCAGGCCTATTGGGATTAGGCTACCATTGGCCTCTCCCTCTTCCATATTTTTATTGATAGGGGTAAGGATTTTGATAGGCACTTTGTTGCACATTAACTTATCCATTTTGAGCCTCTAAGGCTGGGAACTTTGCTTTGCAATCAACATTATTTTTTGCTTGCCTAGGAGTGACCTTAGTTTTGGTATTGGCATTAGGAACTTAGGCTACATCTAGAGTATTAGAAAAAGCATGAGACAAAGGAGGCATAAAAAATTTAAGTGGCAATCTTCCATCTTGGATGATATTATTTTTAGCTTTGATATAAAGCTCATATGCTTCAGGGAGGGTGGATCCTCCCATAAATTGAATCATGAAAATAATTTCAGTCTCATTGGCTCTCAAGTAAATAAGGAACACAAAACTAGTAGGTGGTATCATAGGAAGAGGCAACCTATGCCAAGTCTTCTGAAATATTTCATTGAAGTCATGCATCAATTCTTTGGGTCCCCTATTTATCACATTGAGTTGATGTATGAGAGAAACATTGTCACTTTCATTTCCAAATCTAGAAGTCAACAATACTCTAAACTCATCCCATGTTGTGATGCATCCACCTTCTAGATTCATATACCAATCAAGGGCCTTCCCTTTAAGGGACATGGCAAATAATCTAATGGAAATGTTCTCTCGAATAATATTTTAGAAACTACAAAAGTTAGAAACACCTTTAATGTGCTCACTAGGTGTGATATGACTCTCACCATTGAATGTGGGCACACTTATTGTCGCATTAGGGGGGATGGCATCATATGCATGAAATTGGATTGGGTTATCAGTGTTGAAGTTAGGGAAAACATGAGGTATAACCATGTTTTATTCTTCAAGATATTCAACTTATTCAACCTCTTCCACCTTTCCTCCCTAGAAAAATCTACTCATTCTTTAAAGGGTAGATTAGGTTGTGGATACTGACTTGCAAGAGGAATTTTAGGCTGAATGGGTGGGTTAATAGGATCAAATGTTCTAGTAGAGGATGACTTAGTTAGGACCATGAATTTTGGGGTCAAGTTTATAACAAAATAATGGTCTAGAGCTATATTTACCTTTAAGGAGTTGCTAAATGCTGAGTATTATACCAATTTGCAGTTATATTTGTCAAGACCAGCATTCACCTTGACAAGTTATCTTGAAGACAATGCATCCCATTGGGCATCCCAGAACTATTGTCACCAAATCTTACACCATATAAGAGGTTGTTTAGGCCTCTTCTAGATTTTGTAAACATCGGAACATTTCTAGGTATGTGGGTGTACCTATATTAGAAATGGGCATATAGATTTAAGGGCTAGCTCCCTAAATATATCGTGCAATGTTTATCACTTAAACTACTACTTACTTATGAGGAAAAGAGTTAGAGAATGCATAAATTAAACCTACTCTAAAAGAGGTGATGCACCAAAAATGTCTTCCACATGACCATCATATTTCTACCATGATGAAATAAAGCATACAAACTAGTCTCTATGCTTTAATGAATTCTAACATGAGTATTTCAATATAGAGGTGAGATGTGAGCAGAAAAATAAGGAAAATGAACTAGAGGGAAGATTGCACACTCCAAGGACAATTGTAAAGTTGAAAATCTTTACACACTAGACTACACTCTATATGACCTATTAGACTAGGAACTCTTGCTCAAACATGAAAGGATAAGGGAAGGAAGGATAGATAATTATCACATCTCATCACCATACATCACTTGTAGACTTACACAATTGTTCAAAACTCAAAAACAAAATTGTATTAATTTTCAAAGGAAAAATATAACATCAATCTAGTAGGGCTTTGCCATACATGGTGTGGTCTCTTTTCAATAGCCAAAATGGTAACTACTTATAGAATTTGGGAGAGAGAAGTGGGAAATAAGAAGCCCAAAAGGGAATAAAATTATTTTAACCCCCTTTGAACCATATTTTCAATTGCCTCTACAAATATGCTCCTTTAAGCTTCCTAATTGATTTGGGCTACTTCAAGTGTTTGCACAGTTACATTGTTATTTAATTGATGCTCCCTGATGGTTGCAATGATAGGGTCAAGTTATTTCAAGCTGGGTCTTGGAATCAATGCAGTTTCAATCCTTGGATCAATCATTTTGGGCTTTATTAGATGTTAAACCACTCATGACTGGTTTGTTGATGTGTGCCAAAGCGGAGAGAAGGGTCCTTTTCATGTATTTGGTCCTGGAGATGAGACCATTGGAGTCCAAATCTATACCCTCATGGCATCCTTTGAAATTATAATTCTTGTCCAACTGGATCATGTTTGAACTCATCCCCATATTCATAGGTTGATCATAGATGAAAAACCAATCTCAGACTGTTGGTTTTCCTATTAGGTCCAAATAGATTGTGCATAGGTCCTTCTTCTAATAATGGAAAACATAGTCATAAAAATGACCCTACAAACCATAAATATATTGAACCATAGGTCCATATTAGGCTCTAATGGTAGTCCTTTATATTATTGAACTAGACTACATTACTATGTTCTTGTCATGGCATTAGATCGATCTTTAATGGTGACAAATACCCTTTGAAAAGCTTGCCCTAGCTTGACTTCAGTCATGTGTTCAACTCCTAAGAAGTACCTTTAATTTGATTGGTCATTGATACCTGACTCAACTCATTAACATATTTACCTTTGCTCACATCATCTGATCAAGATGCATGAGTTAACATGAGCCCTCAAATCCATCTTAAGTTATCAAATTTATCCAGGGTTACACCATATGTCAAATGTACATTAATTCTCATGATCCACTGTCAGTCTACCATCCTCACATGCTTATGACACATGTTTATATATGAACCTTTGACCTATCACACATTGTTAGATCAGGATGTATGATGCAACATAGACCATTAAATCGATTGGGACCCACTATTTGAAAGCCAACGACTAGTTCATGAGCTTAAACTTGATGTCTTTGCTCTTGTTAAATGGCGTTCATGCGACCATCATTGACGTCTCATGAACTATAAAATTTAAACTCATATAGATTTTTATAGTGGCTTTAACTTGATGTTAGCATGAACATCTTATGCTTTTTTGACCAACTTTGAAGGCTTGAATCTTGAAACACAAGAATCATGGAGGCACTAAATTTGTAGATGTTCTTGAGGCCAAAAAGAATGAACCCATTTGAGTTGATGGTATTGGGAGCTTTCTAAGTGTGTCTAAAAAATGTTCAAGTTTACTAGTCCATTCATTAATGCATGATGTCCTAACGACAGTCTGTTTCATTTGGCTAAGTATGGGAAACTTAGCAAAATATGTATGAGGATCCAATTTTGAACATGCATAACTTCTACCACACTTCAGTGGATGACCTAAAACTTAATGCATAGAAATTAGAGACAAAGTTAAACAAACCCATGTGATCATTTTCTCTTACAACTACCACATGTGAAAAATATGGCCTTGTCAATATGCTCACTTGGATCTATTTGAGCTTCTTTGAAAATGGATAAGTATGGAAACTTAGCATATTTTGCCTAAGAGGCCAAATTTAGGTCTTCATATCTTTTGATGCACTTTAATGGATGACCAGAAATTGGTGCATATGTTCTTGGGACTAATATGAATAAATCCATATAAACAATTCTCCCTAACTCACCCACATGTGTCAATTATGATGTCAGCAAAGTGTTTACTCAAAAATTTTGCCACTAGACCCAAGATGTCTAGATGAGCACAATGAAGAACTAGATGAATGATATGCACTTACATACTCCTTACAAGCACTCTTGACATCCCATGGGGTCTTTGTAACACAATCCATCTTCTTATCCATTATCAACTTGATCCATGCTCTAACTGCATTGATCACCATGAAGACCTGCCACTTGCATATATGACCCTAGAAAGGTCCTTTAAGACACCAAATGGCACAAGGATTGAACCAAACCATGGCCAAGACTAGAATGGCATATGAAATGACATCAAATGAGATACAACACACCCCATGACATTATAAAAATCCCTTATATAGATTTTAACTATAGGGGGTTGACCCATTTTGGACTGAGGGAAAAAATGGTCAACACTTAGCTAAGGTAATAAATGCACATGGTGAGTTAGATTAAGTCCCAAACTCTCCCTCAAAGTGGATTTCATCATTTAAAACCCTTCCATACCTACACAACACCAAAAATAGTCAAGAAAACACATTTTCCACCTTATTTATATAGGTAGGGTACAACTCAAGCTAATAAGGAGGATCCTTGGAGAGTCCTCTACAAACCTCCAATCATCTCCCAAGCCATTTTAGATCATCTGGATGCCTCTATTACTTCATTTTCCCAATCAAGTCCTTAGCAAGGGTTTTAGAGGATTTAGAATCATTTTTCCATCAAAGTATTTTTCATACAGGTTTGACATCTAGTTTTCAAACAAATTCCACAAATTTCTTGTTCAATACCTCCTTAATCATTCCCCAACTCCTCAAACTCCATGCAAATCCTCTAATTAGGTGTGAGCATCTGAAGTTATCCTCTCGAGCTTTGTTCTCATTCTACATAAGCTTGAGTTGGTCTAAGCCAAGAAATGGCTTACCTATGGTTTTATCTACATGATAAAATATTAACACACCTTATGACTCCTAATAAACATGTTCCAAGGCTTTTTAATGTTCCTTTATCCCTAAAAATGAAGTTTGGACCCTACTAGGCACTAGGCCTAATCAAGACATAATAAGTTTGTTTGCAAGCTCATGGGTTTAGTACACCTTGACATGTTTATCACCTCTATTAAAGGTTTTCCATATTGGTATAGGTCTAATACAACTCTTCACATCATTTTGTAAGTTCTTATCAACCCTCAACCCACCTTATCATCTCCTTTATGTTGAACCTGCAGTGTTTCATATTCTAGGATGCCCTCTATCTGAGATAGAATAGAAGGCATCTCCCTTATTTTCCAAGTTAAAATGAGGATATTAGGGGATTTAAAAAGTGATGGGGACCCTATATTTAAATTTTCAAATTTACTTGATACCCCTAACCCCTTCAAACACTTCAATACCTATGCCAAACCTTTGAGAAGGTTGACTATGTGTAAGACTTATTTGCTGAGTATATGATGCTTATATGAGAAATATCCTTCCCCTATTACTATGTGGTAAGAGTATCTTGAGACTATTACAACTATGATTAAGGTTTTTCCATACCTACTTACCACCCAAACTTTTCAAAACACTTCACACATACCTTGCTCTTGACTTTGACTAGACTATTGACTATGTTTTCTTGTTTGAGAGACACTTGTAGATGGTAGTATATGGTTGAACCTTGGAAACAATGCCTAAAGTACATATTATAATAATTAGGGTCATTTTATATTTTTATTTATTTATCCAAGTCATGTTCATGATATACCATCTTCCAAATCACTATTTTCAACTCACTATCAAACTACAGTCAACAGTAGTTGATCAATTTGGAGTAGGTAAGGGTCCTATAGGTGAACATCAACCTTAAAATTAGTGTCAAAAATATTTATATGTCTTTGGAAGTCTTGAATTCATATTTCACTAACAAATTTTGGTGTTTCGATGTCTAAACTCACCTCATGGATGATATAGGAGCTTACAGTCAACTATAGGTAAGTTATCACAGGGCAAAGCACACCTGTAGGTGTTGATGGGAAACCTTTGTTGATGATATTTGAATAAATTTATGTACATATATATTCTCTTAAATTTCAAGTTTGGATTGTGAACTTCTTGAGAGTTCAAATCTTGTAGAGATCATTGAATGTTTGCAATAAACAAATATGTACTTTGAAGGCCTCTAAATATCACTCTCCTCTAGTCACACATCCATTCATTTTTGCAAGGATCTTCCCCTGGGATAGGTATATAGTATGGAAACATTTTTATTGATCAAAACTCTATGTGACATCATCATATGTCATCTCCAAAAGTGTATAGGCCTCTATTTTGGTGTTTTAGGGAAACTATCCCTAAAGCTCAAATTCTCTTCTCTTGAAGTGACTCCTCACTTTGCTTGCCAATATAAAACCTAAATCATGATGTTAATGGTATATTAAACACATAAAAAACTCATGAAGGTATATAAACATTCTAAAATCCCCTATGAAACACTTTTAAATCCTTGTGGGGCCACTTGTAGGTGTGCATTTCTGTATGCAGGCAGTGACTGTGAGATAGTTAGTATTATGCATGATATATGAGTATTAAATGAGTTTTAGACCTTATATCAACCTTAAAATTTAATATTTAACTATTGATAACCTCATCAACAAAAATACTCCCTTTTAATGTGATTAGTATTGGTGACGCACCTGTAGATATATCTTGATGTTACAGACAAGGCAGTGAATGAAAACATGAATAATGCACATGGTGAAGGATTATTTAACCATTCCTAGATCTTTCAAGATTTTCAAATGAAAATTTTCAATCATAAGTAAATTGACAACAATTTATTTCTTGTCTCAATGTGATTGGCTCTTTTTATGGCACTTGTAGATGATCATTCAATGGCATAAGACTATGTATCCTTGAAAACTAACTATCACAATCAATTGTATGGTATTAGAGATGTTTAACTTGATTGATAATGTTGAAAAAGTATGCTCACCACCTTTGGGATCTCCCTAACACCTCCATGAACATGTTCAATACCCCACATGCCATGGTTGTAAGTGGAAGTAAGCAACAAGCTGACTGTATCTCACATATAATTATGAGTATAGTTCAATGCATGATCTTGAGAGGCTAAGCTTGGAAATAATGTTATTGTTATGACATGAAAAACCTTAAGTAAAACATATCAGATCTATATGTAACCATCACATTTAAATAAACCTTATTCAAGTGTTAGAAACTAACTGTAACCTCGCTAACAACATCAACTTACAACCTGAACTATTTGGCTCATGAAATTGTCAGGATCTTGATCCACCAAAAGAGCACAATATGATTACCAAACCAAGCAACTTAATATGCAGAAATTAACCAGATTCACCAAGTAACTAGAATTCAGAATAACACATGATATGAGAGACAATACACAACTTGTATTAACACTTTATACAGAAAAGAATACAATAAAGAAGATGCCACTTCTTCTCCACCACCTCTTCAGAGGCTCGCCACACCTCAAGTGAACAGTAATTCTTCTCCCCAAAGCTCTCCCTCTCAGGTCCCAACAACCAACTCAAATACAGAGTTGGTGTTCACCTCCTGTGCTCCACGCACACCACAAGTGCTCCATGCACTCCACAAGTACTCCACGTACTCCACAAGTACTCAAGGTACTTCAAGTAGATCTCCCATGAACCTGCAATTCAACAGACCATACTTATGGAAGGAACTCCCTTGCCTTCCTCTCTGCTCTATCCGAGTACACACATGTACTCCAAGTAGATCCTGCATGATACTGCTCCCTGTTGTGTTGCTGTCTATATGATCCTGCACACCTGAAAATCAACCCGATTCTGCACACCTATGAACCTTGACCTTGCACACACATACACCTGCAGATCAACGATCTTACTTACCATGTAGATCTCCTATATAGGCCATGCAACTGTGACCAAGATCCTACACACCTGAAGAATCCTGCTGACTCTCCAAAACCAGCACCCACCTTGGTACTGGTGTGGAACTAGGAGGAACACCCTTGCTCACCTCACACACAGAAGGAACAAACTTTGCTCAACTCAAACTAGAACACTTTTCCAATACAACCATGAGTCTATTATATAGATCTCATCCAAACAATGATTAGACATCTAATTACAATAATTAGATCCGCAGCTCTCAGTCTAAAAATAGATCTAATCATGCAAACACTTGGTTCATTAACTAACTGCCCGTAATAAGCTCGCAGTCGAACCACACAGGTGACCGACGTCGGTCCCTGTCTGCCTGGGGGTCACCGACGCCGGCCGATCCATGGCCGACATCGATTGCTTCCTTGTCTAAAACTGCCGACGTCGGTTGGCCAGACCAAACGCCAGTCTCCGTGACACTCTGCAACTCTCCTGCAACCTCCTCCATGTCTGCATCAGTGAAGCTTTTAGCTCCACAACCTAACAATCTCCCACTTGGAGATAAATAGCTGCACTGTACCTATACCTGTACATCGTCTAATCTATTTCTTGGTTTGTATCCCTCTTCAAGATCAATCCTGAAGACAACCCACCACACAACCTGTGATGTACCTCATGTCATCCGAGTACCTGCCACATCTGAACCTACAAATCCATGTAGTGAAGTCCTGACCCTGCATAGCATGAATCCCTGCTGCTGGTCCCTCTCAAATATCTGAGAATTCACTTCCCCGAATTGGCTCCTAACTCTCTGACAGCTCCCACTGCATGGGAATACTCAGGTCTATACCAAACCTCATGTGATTTCGGACACTATACCTATCCAGCCCTTAGTGTGCTCCAGCTCTGCATCCTGAACCTCACCAACACCTGATTCACATCAGCTCCCACTCGAGACAAAATCAACCAGTGATCTCCATGTCTCCCATGTCAAAGAATTTCGCTGCTCCAAACTCCTCCTGACATGCCACTAAACTAATCTTACCCTTAGCTCAGCAAAACCCTGTATGTACAATCCTGTTAGCAAAACATACCATCCACATACAGCAACAGAATGATGTCATGACTCATCATCCACCTGGTAAGGCAAACCACAGTAGTTACCCTGACATTGACTGAAGCCATGCTTCGTCCTCCACCTGTCAAAACCTGTACCACTGTCCTACAGCTCCTCAAGACCATATACCTGGTCTTCCATCTCACGTATCCGTTCTCTCTATTCTTCTACTAAGGAATCCATTCATCTCTGTGCTTTCTTCCTGCTGGCAACCCTACCAAAAACACCTGTTTGGTTCTCCTCCAAGGAATCACATCCTCATCCATGCCAATCTCACACCTATTTCCTGGATCCTTCCTGCTCTACAATCAGCAACAAGTATAAAGAAGAGGAACAATGAATTTGAGGGCCTACTTACGTCTTCAGTCCTCTGTATGGGTGTTTGAGACTCCTTGACAGCTCACTGTCCACCCAAAATCCGTTACAGTGACCGACCTTGGTCACTCCACAGTCTGCATCCGACCGAAGTCGGTTCTCATGCGTCTGTCCCTGACTACCGACCCTGCCAACATCGGTGTCCCTTTTGCCGACGTCGGTCCTCCTGACCGACATCGGTCTTACCTACTGCTGACGTCAATCCTCCTGACCGACGTCGGTCTTACCCTGCCCGACATCGCCGGCTTCGGTCCGCACATGACCGACATCGGCACCTGTCTGTTCGACGCCGGTTCCTCCTGACTGACATCGGTATCTGTGTTCGCCTGTGAGTGATGACTTTTTACCCGTGAGCTTCTTTGAATCAAAACCCATGTCCAAACTGCTCTGCTCAAAAGTATCCAGCACCATCCACTGGTTTCTGTTCGCCATCTCCTCCAAGTACACCAAGGCTTTTTAGTTCTTAAACCTGTCAAATATGTCTGTCTTCTGCTTAAGAACATGCATCTCCTTCCTGCTCATGTGACCAAGCCTACGAAGCCACGTCTCTGCAACAGAAGAAGAATTAGTAATATAAACAAGTAGATAAAGGGTACTTATTTTCTTACCACCAGCTAATTCAAGTGCATCCGCTGTGAGAGTTCTTGTGCATCTCTCATCACCCAATCTTTCTGAAGAAATTAGCCATATCTCCAAACCTGGGACCTGCATGACCTTCATCAACACCTGTGTGTTGGCCGCCTGCAATTTCAGCTTCACTTCGCCTTTGCCAATTCTTTGGCAAGGCTCACCAGCTCCTCTACCTGGGGCTACATGGAAAGAGGCAACCGAATCTTTTATCCAAGATTCAAATTTATCCAAGAAACCTCCCAGAGCATCCTGTGCAACAACACCTGCTACATCTGCTTCTTTAGTTTCTTCATGTTGATCTGCTACCAACCAACAATAATCTTTTACCTGCTCTTTCTTTCCATAGGACCGTGAGTGACCATCTATGCTTTTCAACTCCTCCATTCTTAGCTTACTTTCATCTGCCATTGCTCTACTCCCACTCGATCAGAAACCCCTGAGAGTGCCCTGCAACCAAACACAAAACCTGCTTCCTGCAACCTTAGCTCTGATACCACTTGTCAGGATCTTGCTCCACCAAAAGAGCACAATATGATTACCAAACCAAGCAACTTAATATGCGGAAATTAACCAGATTCACCAAGTAACTAGAATTCAGAATAACACATGATATGAGAGACAATACACAACTTGTATTAACACTTTATACAGAAAAGAATACAATAAAGAAGATGCCACTTCTTCTCCACCACCTCTTCAGAGGCTCGCCACACCTCAAGTGAACAATAATTCTTCTCCCCAAAGCTCTCCCTCTCAGGTCCCAACAACCAACTCAAATACAAAGTTGGTGTTCACCTCCTGTGCTCCACGCACACCACAAGTGCTCCACGAACTCCACAAGTACTCCACGTACTCCACAAGTACTCAAGGTACTTCAAGTAGATCTTCCATGAGCCTGCAACAACCTGCAATTCAATAGACCATACTTATGGAAGGAACTCCCTTGCCTTCCTCTCTGCTCTATCCGAGTACACACCTGTACTCCAAGTAGATCCTGCCTGATATTGCTCCCTGTTGTGTTGTTGTCTATATGATCCTGCACACCTGAAAATCAACCCGGTTCTGCACACCTGTGAACCTTGACCTTGCACACACATACACCTGCAGATCAACGATCTTACTTACCATGTATATCTCCTATATAGGCCATGCAACTGTGACCAAGATCCTACACACATGAAGAATCCTGCTGACTCTCCAAAACCAGCACCCACCTTGGTACTGGTGTGGAACTAGGAGGAACACCCTTGCTCACCTCACACACAGAAGGAACAAACTTTGCTCAACTCAAACTAGAACACTTTTCCAATACAACCATGAGTCTATTATATAGATCTCATCCAAACAATGATTAGACATCTAATTACAATAATTAGATCCGCAGCTCTCAGTCTAAAAATAGATCTAATCATGCAAACACTTGGTTCATTAGCTAACTGCCCATAATAAGCTCGCAGTCAAACCACACAGGCGACCGACGTCGGTCCCTGTCTGCCTGGGGGTCGCCGATGCCGGCCGATCCATGACCAACGTCGGTTGCTTCCTTGTCTAAAACTGTCGATGTCGGTTGGCCAGACCAAACGCCAGTCTCCGTGACACTCTGCAACCTCCTCCATGTCTGCATCAGTGAAGCTTTTAGCTCCACAACCTAACAGAAATCACTTCCCATCATGAAACCAAACATGGGAAATGTTATCAATCAGACTCGCACCCTTGTGAAGGTAGTTTCAAGCCTTCATAGTTTTCTAAAACATGGAAACAATCCTAGGCTATGGGTGACCTAATCAATGGATTTAATCTCTAGATTCTAAGGGCTAGTTCCCTTTGGTGTATCTCATAGGATCCCTAGTCTATGCCACAATTTTTTGAGGAAAAGGGAAGAGGGAAAAGGTAAGAAAGAAACTTGAAGGGAAATCCTATCTATGATGGTGATACACCAAAAATATGACCTTCATCTACTTGACATGCACTGAGAAAATGAACAAGGACATGAATCTAATTACACTACTAAAATGGTAGCCTCTGAGTATTAGTATTTTGCATAGGGGCTCAAGGTTGTGCATGATCTAGGGAAATTATTCAATAGGTCTATCAAAGACACTAGAGAGATCTTGTAGTTGCCATTTAAACAAGATGATAGAGCACACTATGTGACCTGAAAGGATGAGATTAACACCTAAAAATAGGTATAATGGAAAGGATAAGATGAGAGGAAGCCTTAGATATCACTTTCATCTCCCAATAGACCATGAAAATACACTAAAACATAAAATTTTGAGGAGATATGAACTCTATCTTATTTATCAAAAGAGGAAAAATATAGATGTTCTCCAAACATGGAAAAATTGATCATTGCAATGGCTCCAAAGCTTGTGCATATAGTATAAAAGACAAGAGAGAAGAGAGACTTGTGTCTTCTAGTGAGGAACTGAGAGAAGAAGTTACCAATAACTGTGGATCCCTCCTTTTTGTTCTCGATCTCCTCAACATTGAAAGCATGCAACTACTTTGATCATGAGACCAGCCATCCAAAATCACCATAAATCTCTTCGATCCCCTCATGCATTCAAGTCCCTTATTTAAGAGCTGATAGAGCCATGTTAAAGGTAGTTTCGTGTCCTTACCAAGTGTGACTGATTTGATCCTTGCATTTAAAACTTCATGTGCTCCTTATTGCAGTCTTGAACTATAGATCTTCTATTCCTGTATGTTCACACTCCAATTAGATACATATGATCTATGAATACAATTACAACTTTTGATTCTAAAAACATACAACTTTCATCCTCCAAAACAAGAAGGGAAACACATAAAGCAAGGAAAACTAACTAAACAAAGCAAAAGTGCAAACAAAACACTTGTTTAAGACAAAACAAAAACAACTAATGTGCTTGAATAAAACTTGGAGAAAAACAAATAAACTATGTACAAGAAACTTAGATCTCTTTAGTAGCAATGTTTTAAATATATCCCATTGACTGGGATTGGAAGTTCCTCACCATCCATCTTTACAAGTTGGAAGAGATTGTGGGATTTGTAGTTGGAGATTGTGTATGGGACACTCCAAAGGGAGTCAAAATTTGTGTGCCTTCCTGATTTATCTCTATCCTCATCCCACTTGAGGACCAAATCTCTTTTAAAACTTTGTGAAGAATCTCTTTTGTAAAAAGCTATCTTCACTTGTGTTTGATGAATTTCCATAGCTAGCATGGACTAGTTTCTTATTTCTTCCAACTCCATAAGCTTAGCATACCTGATCTCCATAGGTTCATTCTCCAATAACTCAAGTTTATGCATTAGTTCTAAAGTAGGAAACTCAATATAAATGGGTGAACTTGCTTCCTTACCATATACCAGCTTGTATCGAGAGTTGGCTATTGATCTTTTATAGCTGATCCTATCAGCCCATAGAGCTGAATTTAACTTGAGATGTCATGACCTATGATTATATTCAATATTCCTTATTATGATCCTCAATAGGTTCTCATTCGTAGATTCAACAACGACATTTCCTTGTGGATAATAGTTTGAAGTGCTAAGATAAATCCCAATAGGTTCAGCAAGGCCATTGCCTTGTGGATAATAGTTTGATGAAGTGCTAAGATAAATCCCATGTTAGATAACCCATTGGATGATCTTAGTTCCCAAAAAATCCATTGCATTATCATAAATAATAGTTTAAGGAACTCCAAATCTAGTAAGCAAACCTTCATATAAATCTAGAACATTGTTTCATTTGCTTCTTTCAATGCCACTGCTTCTATCCAATGTGTGAAGTAATCTATAGCAGTTAGAATCTATTTATGTCCTAAACTTGAGGGATCATTTATGAGACCAATAAATTTCAATACCCATTAGACAAAGGGCTGATCCACCATAATGAGTTGAATAGGTAAGACTGCAAGTTTCACTTTTCCTACAAACATAGCACATTGTTTGTACTTACTAACCCATGCATGGCAATCACCAAATATACTAGGCCAATAATACTCACCTCTCATGATCTTAAGGTTGTATTTCTTGAATAAATTGTCCTCCATCATATCCATCATGAAATTCTTCAAGCAATATTTGAGTTTGGCTTGGCTCAATACACATTAGCAACATATCATTGATATCTTTTTTGAATAAAACATCATCAATAAGCAAAAATAGAATTGATTGCAACCTGAAATATCTTCTCTTTGAAGCACTTAGATGAGAGGGATAAATACTATCTTGGAGATATCTTACCAATTCATGAGACCAACTAGAAGGTGAGGTATGATTGGCTGTAACCTCTTCATCATTTGACACCAAAACAACCTCATTAGTCTCCTGCAAATCTTGAGCTAAATGCTCACAAAGTCCTTTACCTCTAACCAAATTTGTGACCTTAATTTCCAAATCATACTCCATTACCTTGGTTATCAAACCAGCCCTCTTCTCATATATATCTTTATTCAAAAGGAACTCCTTGATGCTTGGATGGGAAACCATTAGGTATATCTTATTTCTAGACAACACCTATCTAAATTTTTTGATAGACCTTATAAATAAAAGTACATGTTTTTAAGTAAAATAATACTTTGTTTCATACTCTTCCAAGCCTTTAATAAATAAGGCTTTTGGCTGCTCAAAAACCTCATGATTTTGTTGCATAAAAATGCTTGAAATGGTGTCCATGTTAGCATATGTATACAAAATGAATTCTTTTATGAAATCTATATTTATAAGTGTATGAGAACTAGATATGGCCTTATTAATATCCTAAAAAATCTTTATTCCTTCTTTGGACCAGTTAAAGCTCTGATTCTTCTTTAACATGGTTGTAAATGGCTTAGCTAAAATGGCAAAATCTGAGATATATCTCTTTATGAAATTGATTTTCCCTAAGAAGCTTTGCAAAGCCTTTTTGTGCTTAGGCAAGGAGAGTGAAAGAATGGATTTTACCCTTTTATAATCTATGCTTAAACCATACTTTGAAACCACATGTCTAAGGAGCTTACCTTCATGAATCAAGAAGACACACTTTTTAGGATTTAGAGATACCCCAAATTGCCTACACCTTTCGAACACTTGCTTGAGACGAACCATGTGATCACTTGTACTCTTTTAAAACACTGTTATATCATCCAAATAAATAAGTACAAACTTATTAAGAAGTCCTTAGAATGACATATCCATGAATCTCTAAAAGGTTTCTCCGGCATTAGATAAATCGAAGGGCATATTTCTATATGTGAATGTCCCCCACTTGGTTTTGAACGTTGTCTTAAATTGGTCTTCTTCCTTGACCAAAATTTTATTGTAGCCACTATATCCATCCAACAAATAAAACCTCTCTAAACTTTCAACCATATATAAAATTTGTTCCATTGATGGCAATGGATAGTGATCTTTAAGTGAAGCTTTGTTCAAATCATGGAAGTCAACACACAATCTAATCTCACTATTTTTCTTTCATATCGAAACAAGATTTTCCACCCAAGTTGAGTGCTTGATTGAAAATATAATATCTGACTTTATGAACTTATGAAGCTCAGCTCTCATCAAAGGCTCAAGCTTAGTATTAATGGGCCTTTGTCTTTGTCTCACTATTTTAATTTCAGTGTCTAACTCAATGGTGTGTTGAGATAAACTTGGGTCAAATCCCTTGAGATCACTATATTGCCATGCAAATACATTAGTAAAACTTGTGCATAACTCAATGAAATCTTCTTTCTGTAAAGGAGTGCATACCTTACCCAACTTCAAATTCTTACCAGCCGCAATCTCTACATTGGCATAGTGTTCTTCTTTTATTGACAAGGATGAATTCTCCTTCCTTAACTCATCATCACCACTGAAAATGTTCTCAAGTGTGACCAATCCCTTGGGTAACTTATTTGTTTTTAGTTTCACAATTTGATCACCAAACTACTGCAAGTACTTTGATTAGTTTCTTGATAAAAATTTGGCCTCTTCTTGCAAGAATCTCACAATTTGATTGTCATCTTCGAACACTTGCTAATTCTTATGATTATCTAGAATAGAAGGCCTTACAACCAACTTTATGTGTAACTAAATTTTTTCACTTTTTATATCCGTTGATATACTAAATTATGCCCTAATAGCAGCCGACCTATCTATGTGTTTATTTTCACCTCTTGGTATTGCCTGAATGTTAAACGCTTGAAAATATTCAAGTAAGTCCCATATTCTATGCTTATAAGATTTAAGAAACAAATTTTTTGCATATATTCAAACCTCTTACTTGGTGAACTATAAGTTCATTATCACCAAAAACTTGTAAAGCATTGATTTTTATCATCCTAACCCACTACAAACAATGAATTAGTGCCTCATACTCTACAACATTATTTGAACAACCAAACTGGAACTTAATAGAAAATAAATATCTCTAGTTTATTAGATAAACCAAAATCATTCCAGCTTTAGTACCATGTTTATTTCTTGATCCATCAAAGTACAATTTCCACAAACCTTCACTAGATTCATCATCCTTAACCATGGTCAGAATTAGTGCATCATTCTCATGAAGGCAATACACACCGAGTCCTTATTCAATTAGCTTATAAGGATCATGCTCATGTAAAGTAGAATCCTACTCATCCAAAAATAAATCTGGAACTCCATCCAAAGATGATTCTTTTTCATCTCCACTAGTTTTTGGTACCTCATTCAAGATGATATAGTTAGTGTTTACAACACTCGGCATATATGGCTCTAAATGGAAACATGAAATAGGTTAAAAATGAATTATCACCTTGGTACCATACCTAGTTTTGAACATCAAATAATTCAAATCAGCTGATAAATATCCCCCAATCTTTGAGGTAAAGTCCCTCGAAAGACACATAACAAAGTAAGGAGGCAAGTCTACCATGACAACATCTTAGTGAATAGTATAATTGGGACAAGAATGTAATGTAAATTTCATATCTTTGATGATGCATACAATATTTTTTGGTGATCCATATAATTTTAATATCCCCTTAGTATTTAGCTCATAAATAAGTCCAAGCTTGTCTGCAATCTGCTTAGGCATAACTATGCTACTAGCTCCACTATCCACCATATAGCTATGAACCAAAGTATCACTCACTATCAAATAAAGGTAAAAATGAGGATTTTTATTTGATTTTAACTTAGTTTTATCCACCTTTACCATCTTATTCACTTGTTGTTTAGTTGGCTGATTCGAATTAGTTAAGACAACACCTTCTTTCTCAACCGGCTTTGGAGACAATTTGAGAGCTGAAAGCTCTTGGATGAGCATATCTTTTTGTCCTCAAATGAAAAGAGAATATCACATGCTAATGCTGATATTATACTTCCTTATTTGATCCACTATACTGAAAAGAGACCCACCAACCTTTGGTTGCACTTTTTGAAGCACTAGTTACTCGCGAACTAGAGGTATTTGATGAACTTTACTAACCTATATATTCTTATTTTTTTGAGTCATAAGGTCAAAAGTTGCTATTTTGTACTCTTTTAAATAATATTAAGAGTACTTGAATCATTTTTCACTTCATGAGCCTCATCAATGGATCTTATTTTATCTCTAGTTATAGCTACAACTTGACCACTTACATTGTTAAACTCAACAACCTGAGTAAAAATAGCATGATCATTGATTTGCCAATTCATATTAATGGCATCAGGATACCCTTGAACTTGTTGAGTTTCTCTTTGTGATGTCAAATATGTATCTTGGTAATGACCTCCTTTAAAAGAAAACTCTTGTGTTATTTGTGGCATAGTGATGTTTTGTGATACCAAGGCCTAGTTTTGAGCATCATTGAGATTTGAGGGTTGGCAACCTAAATCTTGCATCAAGTTGTTTTGAGGTGGGATGGGAAAAATGGATTTTGAAGTAGAAGTAGCATTAGGATTGAGGGCATCACATGGCTTAGTTTAAATTATGGTTTCTTGTGCTTGGTAAGGTGGTATATTCTCTCTGAAACCCTGATAAGGAGGCCTTTGATCTCTAAAGGGCTGATAGGTAATTTGATTTTCTTGTTGATAAGGCCTATTAACTTGAAATTATTGCCTCTTGAGTTTTATTATTTCATTCCAAAAAGACTTTAGCAAGCTTTTCAACTCTCCTATCTCACTAGCTTGACTAGTAGGGGCTACAATTTGAGCTTGAGGAGATGCTATAAGAGATAAGGATGAAATTTGAGGAATTTTAAGGGCTAGAATAGACATCAATTCTAGGAATATAGGCATTAGAGGTCTTGGAAAAATCTTACCAACTTGTATCAAACTATTCTCTGCCCTTATTGCAACTTCATAAGCATTTGGCAAAGTAGTACCACCCATTGACTATATCATCACACTAATGTCAAAGTTAAGGGATTTTAAATAATACATGAATGCATATTCAGGGGATGGCCTAATCAACACAGGTATCCTAGTCCATGTTTATTAGAATTTGAGGTTAAAATTAGACATGAACTCATGAGGAGCTCTCTTTATCATAGTTAACTACTTAATCAAAGAGAGGTGATCAGATTTGTCCTCAAATTTCTTGACTAAGGCTGTACCCAATTCATCCCAGGTAGAAATAGAACTTAGTGGGAGGTTTTTATACCACTGCAATGCTTTTCTTTTGAATGAATCAACAAGTAATCTAGTAGCAACATTATCCTGAATAACATTATGGACTAAACAAACATTGGCTACATCTTGGATGTGCTTGATAGGGGTTGTTTGATTTTCTCTTGAGAAGAATGAGATACTCTTGAGGGTAGACATAGGAATGTCATCAAATTGGGCTAAATTTAGTGGGCTACCTTTATTAAATGGAATAAACACCTGGTTTTTGATAGCCATTTGGATAGTGGGGATTGGAGTTTTGGAATAGTAGGATAACCTGGAGATAAATATTACTTTTGAGGATATGTATTTATCCTACTAAACTTTGATCTCTTATATGATGTAGAAGAAAACTCAATAAATTCAAAAGGAATAACTTTACTAGCCAACCTTGTGATAATGTTTGGCATGAAAGAATTGCTTGAATGATGTTATGAACTTTGCAACCCAAAAAATCTTTAGCTTGTGATGAAGATGGATATTCTCCTTTGCTATGAATTCTTCTCCTCAGTTCTAAACTTTAGCTATGCCAAGGAGCAAGAGGGTCCCACCAAGCATGCCAAAAACTATTGAACCAGACTCACACCCTTGTGAAGGTAGTTTCAGGCCTTCATAGTTTGTTAAAACATGGAAATAATCCTAAGCTATGGGTGACGTAATCAATGGATTGAATCTCTAGATTATAAGGGCTAGCTCCCTTTGGTGTATCCCTTAGGATCCCTATTCTATGCCACAAGTTTTTGAGGAAAAGGGAAGAGGAAAAAGGTAAGAAAGAAACTTGAAGGGAAATCCTATCTATGATGGTGATACAACAAAAATATGAACTTCATCTACTTGACATGCACTAAGAAGATGAACAAGGATGTGAATATAATTACACTACTCAAATGGTAGCCTTTGAGCATCAGTATTTTGCATAGGGTCTCGGGCTTGTACATGATCTAAGGTAATTATTCAATAGGTCTATCAAAGACACTAGAGAGAGCTTGCACTTGCCATACAAACAAGATGATAGAGCACACTATGTGACCTGCAAGGATGAGATTAACACCTAAAAATAGGTATAATGGAAAGGATAAGATGAGAATAATCCTTAGCTATTAATTTCATCTCCCAATAGAACATGAAAATACACTATAACACAAGCTTTTGAGGAGATATGAACTATGTATTATTCATCAAAAGAGGTAAAATATAGATGTTCTCCAAACATGGAAAATTTGATCATGACAATGGATCCAAAGCTTGTATATAGAGAATAAAATATAAGAGAGAAGAGGGACTTACATCTTCTAGTGAGGAACTGAGAGAAGAAGTTACTAATAACTATGTATCCCTCCTTGTTGTTCTCGAGCTCCTCAACATTGAAAGCATGCAACTACTTTGATCATGAGGTCAGCCATCCAAAATCACCACAAATATCTTCAATCCCCTCATGTATTCAAGTCCCTTCTTTAAGAACTAACAGATCCATGTCAAAGGTAGCTACATGTCCATGCTAAGTGTGAATGATTCGATCCTTGCATTTAAAACTTTGTGTGCTCCTTACTATAGTCTTGGACTATAGATCTTCTATTCTAATGTGTTCACACTCTACCTAGATGCATTAAATCAAGCTTGGGTCACTTTGTATGTTTTGTATGTGAGCTATAGACCACATCATCAGAGTTGAAAAGACAAATACTCATCCTTTTTTGTTGATTGGCTATCAAAATCCCACTAGGATCCTTTTTAAAACCTGGCCTTTTCTCGTTCATTGATCTCCTTGCTAGATCTTGACAAGTGTCAAGATTGAGGCAATCTTGATGAACCTTTTAAAAATTAACCAAAGGCAATGACTACTTTTAGGGGCTAAAACTTTTTGTTTGTGGGCCCATCATTAATTATTTTTAACTTTTGATTTTGGCTATTTCTTTGGACTATTTTCTCATAGACAATTCTCTCAAAAGAATTAACCTTGAAAGCCATTCCCTTTGGACTTTTCTTTGTTTCAGGCATTTTGCCTGAAAGAATTTCTTCAGAATTTCCTTTTTTTTGATAATAATTCTTTTGATCTTTTATTTTGAAACTTTTTTTCGAAAGAATTTCTTTCAGCATTTTCTAGGGCTTAATCCTTTGAAAGAATTTGCTCGGACTTTTTTCTCGAAGAATTTCTTTGAATTTTTTTGGGATTTTTTCTTGAAGGATTTTTTTGGGGATTTTCTTTTAGAACTTATTTCCCATGGATAATTCTCTTGAAATAATTCATTCCTTTTCTTTGGCCTTGAACAATTTTCTTCAAAAATAGACCTTCGAATTTCTTGTAAAGTGCCCTATTTTTCACTTGAAATGCCCTTTTCGAAAGGAAAGTACCCTTTAGCCTTCTTGAAAATGACCCCTTTTCCTGAAAAGTGCTCTTTGGAGTTTTTGCAATGAACCTTTCAGAATTTTTGCAAAGAACCTTTTCTGAAAGGAAGAACCCTTTAGAATTTTGAAAAAGTCCCTTTGGAATTTTTGCAAAGAACCCTTTGACCTTTTTGAAAGGGACCCTTCATAATTTTTAAATTGACCTTTGAGTTTGTGTTTTTATTGAACTTTTTTGAAAAGTCCTTTTCTGAAAGAATTTTGTAAATGGTCCCTCTGAAATTGTGAAAAAAGTCCTTTGGGTTTCTTGGAGATGGACCTTCTCGAAAGGAAAGAACCCTTTGAACTTCCTGAAAATTATCCTTTTTAGAACTAAAGAAGACTCTATAATGATTTTCTCACAAAAATCCTTTGAAAACCAAAGTGAATGCCTCAAAAAAGCCTATTAATCATGGATTATTTCAAGGACTTTTCAGGACCAACGATTGACTCACAAGAGACACTGGCATAATATGCAAGGTTTCGAATGGTAGGGGTGAAAATTTGACCTGTGGGTCAAAATTGTTAATAAGAAACATGAGAGAATGAATTCAACATCCTATGGAAGTAAATTCATTAACTGATTTGTATGAACTAACTCAAATAGGAGTAAAACCTGTAGGATATGGGGATTGGCAAGCAAAACCAAACAATCAAATTCTTAAGAATGGTTCATAAACTATATACCACCATTCCTCCAAATAAAAACATGAAAATGTACCTAACCAAGTATACTATCCACCACCAAGATATTTTCACCTGAAAGTACTACTAGTCATATTATCCAAAGACTTGTTGACTAGTTTTATTTACCTAGTGGAGTGATGGAGAGATAGAATGGTTTTAGCCATTTTTGGTACTTTCAAAGTAGACCAAATGTAGAAATGAAGTCAAGGAAGCTGAAGGGTGATTGCATAAGTTTCTCCCACATTCCACTCTCTCCCATAGGTCGTACAACCTTTGAAACTCCCTTTTTCACTTGTTTTCTTAATTTTTAGTTAAAACCTGCAAGTTTATGTTAGTATTGACATCTTGATAATGAATATGATAGGTACTCCCATTATGGATGTTGAAAAGGAGGTTTAAGACACATGGATGCCTATAAAACTATACCACCTCTATTTATGACCCATTTAAGACCCCTAAGTGACATAAAATGACATAAGGACTAAATTAGACTATGACCAAGGCTAATAAGATATTAAATTACATCAAATAAACAATGACATACCCTATATCATGATAATATACCCTTATATCTATTTTTGGACTATAGGGGGTTGACTCATTTTGACTTATGGTCAAAATGGTCAATAATAAGTATTCTTAACTTTTACTCTTTCATTTATTAAATAAATATTGCACAAAGTAATGGGATGAATGTTTTACTCATTACTTAGTTTACCTCTACATTGACTTGAGTAAGTTCTCTTTACATTTTTTTTTTGTTTGTTTAATTATCCCCTTTGTGTCACAAGCTTAAATGAGCATTAGATTAGATTTATTTTATGTATTGTAGGCCTAGATAGAGTTATTACATAGTATCATTTCCCTGAGGCTTTTGAACCCTCTCCTTTGGTATTATGTAGTAAGAGATCACTTGGTTAGGTTTAACAGATTTTAATTGGTCATGTCCCAATATAAATAGCTATGCAATGAGTTGTTTTGGTAAGATTACCTTCTCCAAGCTTAGAATTTACTAAGTATGACAAGTTACATGTCCTTCCTAATTTGTTGCATACATTCTAGTGAATTTGATGTGAATTGAACCCTTTCAATTTAATTTTTATTCCAACTACAATCAACTAGATCAAGTCTATCGATTCAGTTTTATCTTCTATGCATAAGTTTTCAACCAAATTGAGCCTATCAAAAGCGTCTTCCTTATGTGTGTAGGTTTTCAACTAGATCGAACTTGTTGATTGTGTTTTATCTTTTGTGTGTAGGTTTTCAACTAGATTAAAATTATAGATTGATAATATTTTCTATGCATATGATTTTTAGTTTCAGCCACCTACATCAAACCAGTTGATCCAATCATTTATATTGTCTTATGTTACTAACTAAATAGATATATTCAACTTTATTCATTTTGTATTTCAGTTTCAGTGAATGAAATCAATCTAGTTTCATTTGCTTATTTTTATTATATGAGTTCTACTTAGACTAGATTGACTCACTTGATTTTGTTTAATAACTATGTTTTATGCCTTTACAAGATCAAAAACTTGCTTGGATGACCCAATCAAACAATAATTTAACACTCTCAAATAATAACTAAATTGACTTGGTCGATCTTGTTCTATCCTCTAGGTTCATTCTTAACAGCTTGGTATTTCCATTTTATCAATTTTAATTAAATTTTATTTCCTAATTTTTAATTAAAATTAAAATGTCCTACTATTTCCCTCAGTTTTTTAGTTATATGAAATTGTACCCACACAGTTAACTAGATTGACCTACTCAATCTATTTATATGTTTGTCTTCATCTATTAAACTAAATTAGCTTCATCGATTTAGTGTGTTTGGGTGTATTTTACAATAGACTGAGTTGACTGGATCGATTCTATTCTATGTTGTTTTCCCAACTAGATCAACCTACTTGATCATGTTCTATATGTTTCATTTTTTAACATAAGAAAAATAAATTAACATCTATTTGATAGTAATTACCATCACTTTTCCTTTTTAGTTGGTTGCTTATTCATTTTATTTCAAAAATTGCAACTTGATTTTTGACAAATTAATTTTCTTCTTTATTTTGATCTTGTTTAGTATTCCTTAGAAACTACATACCAATAGTTTTAAAACTACTTAACTATTGTCAAAAAGGGTTACTCGATCTTTTATTTATGGTCCTTGTCTATTATTTTTAGATATCATGGCACAAAGGGCATGCCCCAATACTCATAGCAATATTACAGAGCTAAACACGATCTTTAGTTTCCATGTGCCTCACAGTATTTTGGAAATGCTTAAGATTTCTCTTTGTATTAAATCTTAGGAATCTAGCCATCTATTTGATTGTGTGGTGCATAATTGTTAGCACTGATAAGTTACTTCTAGCATACCCTTGAAATTAGGTTTATTGGGCTTAGGGAATAACACTTTCTTCATATTTAGTGCTTTAAAACATTCATTCTTCACTGTCCAATGGACAAACTAATATCTTTGGAAGCCTACATTATCAAACATAACCTTTAGTGCAATCCCTTGATCTTATTTTTGGATAATTTATTAGCATATGTAATCATAAACATTATATTTTTAGTACTTATTATCTTCCATTCTATGTTGTTTTGTAGACTGTATTATCCAGTGTTGATATAAGTTATGTGTTATGTATTTCAACTAGATTGAATAACTCGATCTAGTTGTCTATGTGATTATCTTCACTTTTGTATTTAAAATGAAATAGTCTAACTTTAGATAATTCTAAAAAAATTATAGATTATATAAATAGATTGACCAGCTTAATCTAGTAGACTTTTATGTTATCTTATCTTTCCAACTAGATCGACCAGATCGATCTAGTTAGTTTATAGGTTATTCTAATTTTATCTATTCAGAACCCAACTATATTGACTATATTGATTGGATATCTATTGGATAACTTATTTCAATATCATGTTTTTGTCCCCTATTCATAACCTCACTAGATCGACTAGCTCGATTGCATATATATTGACTAACATAGTTCACTATTATATTGTTATGTTTCCTCATTTCAGAATCTAACTAGATCAACCAACTCAATTGCGTATCTATTGGATAACATATTTCACTATTATAATATTATGTTTTTCCTATTCATAATCCAACTAGATAAACCAACTTGATTGTGTATCTACTAGCCAACATAGTTTACTATTAGGCTAAATTGTTTTCCCCATTCAGAATCTAATTAGATCAACCAGTTTGATTGCATATTTAATAGCTGACATGGTTCATTTTTTGGCCAAAATCTAATCATTTTTCTTCTTTCCACATTACTTAGCATCATGAAATCACCTATAAAAATTGTCCTTGATAATCTTAACCCTTTTTAAAGATATATGGGTTGTTCTTTCTTACCTACCTTAGCTACCCAAGAGGATAATCCCTCATGGTGCACTTATTCTCACCCTTCATCTAAATCCTTTGACTGTAACATGGTTCAAATTAACCAGAGTGATGACTTAGATGGATCTAACCCATTTCACACTTATCACTATAATAACCTAAAAACATTTATTATTATACCATTAGATTGATAGATACCAACATAGAAAATACTCTCATAGGGAATCTTCCTATAGGTAACATTCATATCCCTAACCTTGGGAATGTTTCTCATTCCAAAACTAATAGTTAAACTCATACAACACCTCCTATCACTAGAAACCAAAATACACCCATCGACACCACTCAAATTCTTGCTCAAATGGTTTAACCAATGAATGTTATTCAAACAACCAATAGTTCCCAAATGATGCAAATGTAACATCGCATATTATAAATGAATAATCAACATCCTCTCATCATGCCTCAAAATAACCAAAATTTATTCCTCCTCTTAAAGATGCTAATGTGAATATCATTCCTCAACCTCTTATGCATAACAAGATGCTAACCATTTATTCCCTTCATTGTATCCATCAACATTGGAAATATATATCCAACCATTAAATATAATGGAACTAAAGACCCTGCCTCCTTTCTTAAAGCATTCATAATCTATACAATAAATGGTTCCAAACCAATACTTTTTTTACCACCAAATTTTTCGTCAAAACATTCATAGGAGATGTTTTAAAATGGTATAAGCAACTGCCATAAAATTTTGTCTCAAAACTATAATATTTAATCAATGTTTTAGTTAAAGATTTTCAACAAAATGATCCCCTAGAATTTGTCTTAGTCATTTCATTAATGCTAGGCAACTACCCTCAAAATCATCTCATAGTTTCATCAAATGATGGATATCATTATGTTAAAAAGTAGATCACAACATGAATGATGATACTCTCTTTCAATTATTTATCATTGCTTTAATACCTTATATTTAGTACAAAGTTCTAACTTTTTCTCTACAAACTTTAAATGAGGCCTTTAAACAAGCTAAAAGATAAGAATTCGTTATGAAACAATTTGAGCCAATGCATAGCTCAATCATGAAATATTTTCAAAATTCAACCAATGCAATTATGAGTGCTAATTCACAATCTCAATATCCTCAAATAAAAAAAATTGTATTTAAAATAGATAATCAAACCTCTTCCTACCCACCACTAATGGTAAGACAAATGAAACCATTAATATCTCCATCTAAACCCTTCATCTATAATAATAACTCCCCCCCGCCATCATGATATGATCCTAATAAATTTTGTTGGTTTCATGTTGATATTGGTCATTCTCATAAAACGTGTTGTGAACTTACTAAATTTGTAGTTTCATTCATGTTAGGTGACACATTTGATCATGATGCTATAAACAAATTATGTTATTGTGATTATCTCAAAGCCTCTCAAAACAAATAGGTTACTAAACCCACCCTTCATCTCTAATAATAACTCCCCCCCCCCCCGCATCATGGTATGATCTTAATAAAAAAAATTGGTGTCATGTTGATATTGGTCATTCTTATGAAACATATCATGGACTAATTAAATTTTTAGTTTCTTTCATGTTAGGTGACACATTATAATCAAATTATGTTATTGTGATTATCTCAAAGCCTCTCAAAATAAACATGTTACTAAACCCATACCATCAAAACCTCAAAAATTCTATTCTACTCCTAATGCACAACTTTCAAATGATAATATTTATGTAATTGATGTCGATTATGATCAATATTACACCAACTCTCAGTATGTGAAAACAGCTAAAGTCAACTATAGATGTAAACCTGCTCACAAGGATATTGTCACTAAACCTAAGAAATCCTCTACTAATGAATAATTACTTATAGATACTACAACTAATTTACCAGCATATTCTGAACTAAATGATGAACCAATTCCACAACCAAAACCTCAACCTAGTTCTCCTATCCCCATGAAAAATATCATCTCTCATAAACCTCATGTCGTATCTTCATCCTCTAAACTGCATTGAAACTTCTTAGAATAAATTAATTCGGTGCCTTCTAAACTTCACCTTATGGAGTTAGTCTGAACTTCTCCATATCATCATAAATTTCTTATTCAATAATTACAAAATAGCAAAGAACCATAATCTCATGATTCATAACTCCCTTATGATGGTCTGCCATATACAAAAGTTCATATAATTGAAATCATCTCCTCATTCACAAAACCCTCCATAGAATTTATCAAAGAAGATATGATTAATGATGAGATTATTTTTTGAGCAGATGATATGTCTCTATTTATCAAAATTGGAATTAACAATACTCTCATTTTAAAAGTCTTGGTAGATGAAGGGTTAGGCATTAATGTCACCTCTCCTTGGTTAATTCAAAAAATTGGATACACCAAAGAAAATATCAAACAAACACACCTCTCATGTATAGGGTTCGATTTATACAATCAAAAACCACTTGGTTGAATTTGTATCCCACTTACCATCAAACCCAAGACAATTCACATTAAGCTTATGGTTTTGATCTGCCATTATCTTACAACATGTTCTTTGGTCACCCATAGACCCATCATATGCATGCCATTATTTCTTCAAGTAGTCATTGTATCAAATTTATACATAATGGTAAATGCTACAAACATGAAGCCAATCCTAATCTATGGAGTATTCAATTATCAAATCCAAAATCTAAATATCACATTCTTACTATTTTTCACATCAACAGTCCACCTCTCCCTGAGTTTGTTAGCATGCATTCTGATTTACATATTCTTTCATATTCAAATGAAGATGAACCAAATAAATTGTAAAATACTTGTAATACCACTTAATTACCCCAATATATAGAAAAATGGCTCCATTTTTCTCTATGCCCACATGATCACACCATTCATTTACTCAATTATAATAATGATACTCTTCCCCCATGTAATGCATATGAAGTATCTTACACAGAGGATGAATTCACTTGTAATGAATATGGAGTAGCTAAAGTTTTTCAAGATATTTTAATTATGTCTCCTCACAAATTTGGCAACATCAGTGTATCTACGAATGATTCTCCTACATAAACTAATGCATGTAATATCTCTCACACCTATGATGACAACTATACCATGGCCTAAGCTAATCATAATATTTAGATATACAACATTATCAAGACATTAATAAAATTGTATGCCTTTAGTTGTGATGTTCATGTTATTCATATATCATCTGATACTAAATAAAAAACCAAAAGTTTATGTACCCCCTACTAATCCACCAGTATTAAACACTCCATGGTTAATTGAATAAATTTTTACTATTAAATCTTATGAATATCCAAAGCAAATCAATCCAATACATCCCACTTTACCAACCATAAATATCATTTCTCTTTCTTACAAATGTATTAATCAATCTAAATTATTACCATCTAAATCTATCCAACCAAACTCAATTGAAACAAATCTTCCTAAGTTATTATCTAAAATATCATATATTGAACAAATCAATCCAATTATTGTATACCCTATTGATTTCACTCAACCTCATCTCATCAACACAAAATATTTATCCTCTACCTTACCTAAAATTACATTAGATGCTAAAGCTACTATTGTCATGCATATACCTTCTGAATATGAAAATAAAGGAAATCAAAACATTGATCTTGAAGTGGATGTCAAATATTATGGACCTTTACCCATGCTTCCCAATGATCAAGCTATAATAGACCTCCTCCATGATAGAGAACCTCAACTTCCATGCCAACATCATAATCTTGGCCACATTTAGCAAAAGGTTCCTTGCTTAAACTATTTCATTACTAGTTTGGACCCTAAAACACATATTATTTCTTCCCTCCATCTTACTCCATATCATTTCCAAGATGGAAATGCTATTCTCATAGAATAAACTACAAAAATAGAATATTGTACACCTACATATCCTCAACCTATTATTCTCTCTAAAGAGCTTACCCTTGAAGAACATGATAATTTTAGTCTCTTCTTGTAAAAATATCATGAAGCTTTCTCTAGATCATATGAAGACATGTCTAGAACTGATCCTAACATCATTGTCCATAATATCATTTCCTACCCAAACACCAAACCTGTATGACAAAATAAAATAAAAATTCCCTCTTGATATTTCTAATTTATGCCATAAAGTAATCATCAAACTTTTGGATGCTAAATTCATTAAGCATGTGGATTATGTAGAATGGGTTTTAAACATTGTCCCTATTTGTAAAAACATTACCATGGTTATTTGCATATGCATTAACTTTCACAACCTACATTTAGCCTATTTAAAAGATAATTTTCCCTTGCCATCAATTGATGTCATTATCAATTCTATCATTGATTATGAAATGTTATCACTCATGGATGGTTTCTAAACATATAATAGAATCCAAATAGCTCCCAAAAATCAACATAAAACAATATTTACCACATAATAGGGCACCTATTGTTAAGTTAAAATGCATTTTGGTCTCAAAAATGCTGGATCTACCTATCAATGTGCAATGACTCATATTTTTCATGATCTCACTCATAAAATCATCAAACATATTATTGACCAAATTTGACTTTTAGTTAAATTGGGGCACCTATAAGTAAAAACTTGATTTTCTAGGTCTATAGGGGGTGTAATATGAGTGTCATGGGGTGTAGCATAGTTTAATTAATGTCAATTAATGTTATATTAGCTTTGGTCAATTAGTTTTTATGTCTATTTATCATTTTAAGATCATTTTGAGGTCAAAAAAGGTGAATTTAATGATTTATATAGGTTTCTTGGAAAATGGGTTATGTCACATGACATGTGTCCTAATAAGTCTTAATCCACTATTGGTAACTGAAAGTTTTAGGTTCATCAAAGAAAAGTCAACTTTCTTAAAGAAAAGAAAGAAAATGGCACTTGTACGACCTCTTTGGGAAGTGTGTAACTTGTAAAAGGTTGAAATGTGACTCTTAAACTTCCCCATGCTCATCTCCATACTTGAATTGAATTGGAAGTGTCATTTCTTTCTCAAAACCGTTCATCTCTCTTCTCACCCTTCTTAGCAAGCAAAAGTGGCTTGTAAGTTTTTGCTTGGTACAGGCTGCTCAAGAGATTTTAGGAAAAATTATTGACATATTATAAACTCATTCATATTTTTTTTATGTTTTTTTGAATAGGAATGATGCCCTAAGCTTTATGAACCATTGCTAACAAGTTGATTGTGCAAATTTGCTTGCTAATATATGAACCTTGCAGATTTTACCTTGGTTTGAGAAGATTCATACAATCCACTTCCTTATATTTGTTCTAGATGATATTGGATATGTACTCTTATGTCTCCCATGCTTGGTTTCATGTTTTGTGGTGTTTGGATGAGCCAATAACCCCAAATTTGTAGACTGGTCTCTTTTGAGTGTAACAGGCAGTTTTCACTATTTTTAGGAACTTTGTGCTTTTTCATGGCTTCATATGGTTGTGATAGGTTCATTTCAATGTCTCCAATGTCTTATTGGTCTCCTCTTCTTTCAATCCCATTCTATAAGACAAACTTTCCATGAAGGTGCAGTCATGACTAATATATATACATAGTCTACCATTGGAGTATGCATCTATAGGTGATCTTATGGAGAAATTCACATTAGACATGAGGTATTGAAAACTGTTTAGATCCTTTCAAATATTATAGGTGAATTTTAAAGTTCTTTTACAATACTATAACTCATAAGGGGATCAACGTTAATGCTCACTACCTAAATTACACTTTGCTACCTACACACCAAAACACACACCTTTAGGTGACATCAATAGAGACATGAGAATCTTTAAACAAAGAGGATTGGAAGGTGTTGAACCCTGTTTGATGTCATAATGAGTTAAAATCATCATGGCATCCCTTTTTAAATTTATGGGTTGACAAACCAATAAGTGGGAACCTTCAAAATATGTAATGACTATGTTCAGGGCTTTTGTCCCAAAAAGAGCAGAACAAAGATCTTAAAGTGTTTTAAGAATAAAATTTGGCATGGATATATGAGTTCTTGATACACATAAATGTGTCTAACCTGTATCCTCTACATTATATAATTACTTGAAAAGTTGGAAGGGCATAAGATAAGTGGAAGATGGTGTTTGAGAGGCCCAAGGTTGCTCATTAAACCACTGAAATCAAATAGTAACATCTATAGATTTTGAGTTTTGAATGGCTTTTGACATCCTAAAGAATAAATAAAACATACCCATAGGTTTTTAATGACAAATGGAGGGAATTATTTTTAGATGAACATGGAAATAATTAGGAAGAAGAGTATAGGTAATGTTACAAGTCTCAAGCAGCACCTATAGTTGGCCTTTCATAAGGGAAGATCACCTACAGTTGTTACAAAGTCTCAGTCCATGGTGTGTTTTAAATAAGGTGACCTAAAAGAATGTAAACATGTTTTATAACACACTTATTATCTAAGACAACATATTCTCCTTATTTATCACTTGACATAAGTTCCAATATTTAAGGTAACTCTCAGTCCGTACAGGTTGCAAAACACTTAACAACAGAACAAAAGACATTGGGCTAACAAGTTACATCTAGGTGATGTTTTAGAACTTTAAACATAACAAAAGGTGTTAACACACATTTTTTTACCTCAATGTTTCTATTATAATCTTCAAACAACATGACCAGGTTCCCATTTAAGGGGAGAAGTCACCTACAAGTAGGGGTTACTTTTGAGGGAGAAAACTCAGTTTTGGGTTTCAAGGTGATTGCAAAAGAGGTTAGAGGGAGACTAATATGTTAAGACAAGTTATGATAAATTTCATGAGGATAATTATGACCTACATTATATATCAAAAATTTAATCCAATCACACTTATACCTTATAGGGATCTAATGCAACCTATAGCCAAGTCAATAATGGATACATGTAGTGGACTGAGGAGTGAGGTGTGAAAGTTGTCAAGTCATAAAAATGATCTCAAATGAGCCAAGTAAATATAAAAATGAACCTTTAGAGAAGGATTAGGTTGTAAAATTTGTCCTCAAGGTTAAACCATTGTATAATACACCTACAGATTCTTGTCTAAGCCAAACACAGTCAGTCAAGGTAAAGCACACAATTTGAGAGCTCAAGGTGTATGAGGGGTATAGGTGAAAGCCTAGTAAGATGAATGGATTTGAGATATATAAGCCATGTTTTGATAATAAATATATAACCATATCATGTAAAAATAGGTAGATAAAGGACTCCAATAGTGCAACATATAGTCCACTTTAGGAACCTTACACAGTCTGCACTCTAAGAGGTTTGTCTTGGAAATTGAGGAAGTTTGAAGGTTTAAACACTTGATTAAGGGTTAAAATTTGGTAAAAAACATGTATAAAATTTTATTAATATCATAAACCACTCAATTTGTATGATAAAATAGGGTAATTTACCTTTGTTTTATCTTAGACAGAGGGCACTTTCCCCACGCATGAAACCTGCAAATCTTGAGAGATGGGTAAGAAGTTGAAGCTAGAAGCTACTTGGAAGTTATAAAAGGTTTAGGAGGTTACATAACACATAAAAATATATAAAACACCAATCATAGAAGGATAAATCTAAACAAGATGGCCTAAACCTTAGAGGTGCAGTTAGGCCTAAAGGCAAGATTAAGGCCTAAAGGCCAAAAGGAGAGCCACTTCCTTTTATAGCATGAGACATGCTTTAAAACTTGTTAGATAATGTTTAGGAGGTCAATATGGAAGTTTTTTGAGCCTTTTTATGTGGGAAAAAACATCAAGAGGGTCATTTGTGCTCAAAACTTGCAGATAAGCATACTAGGCATGTTAAGACCTAGTGTCCAAATGAGGAGCCAGTCATACTTTTGTCATTAGATATTGGTTCTAACCTATGGAAAAATGTTTAAGGGACCATGAAAAAAGTGTTAAATCATGTATTTTTTAGGTGAAATCATGAAGAGGTCATCTTGGGTCTTGAACCAATATAGGCCTAGTGCCCAAATGGAGATACAAGTCACACTCTTAGTATTAGATATGATTTATATCCTATTGAATAATGTTCATATGGTGACTAAAAGTGTGTTTCATCTTATATCTAGTAGAGAAAGCATTGGGAAATTAAATTTTGGATTAAGACCATCATTAGGCTTATTGGAATGGAAAGAAGAGCTTAAATAGGTAACTTTAAGTGCTCACGTCTCATATCAATCTTTGCATGGAGACTAGAGAGGTTTATAGGAGTAAGAGAGGGTCTTGAAAAACAACTTTGTGAATTTTTTTTGAAGATTCAACATCCAAATTTTATGAAACAACCTTAAGAGATCAAACTACTTAGACACCCTTGAAAACCCTTGCTTAAGACATGACGGAGAAAATGGAGCTAGATATATAATCACATGGAATATTTTTCTCATGAAACCTATTGGAAGTTTTAGATGACTCACTCAACCTCCCTCAAAAGCTAACTATTTGTACGAACTTGTACGAATGGGGGGAAAATAGAGTTTTTCTTACTATTTTTTGTGTTTTGAAGGTTTTAGAGGTTTCAAGAGATGAAAAGAACATGGATGGAAATATTAAGAATTAATATAACTCCCCATATCACTCTCATGCCTTTAATTAACTCCTAAGTGTCCAAACCAGGTGCTTCAACCCAGCCAGTCAAAAATGGCCTAATGGACAAGCTAGGAAGAAGTGGGAAAAATTTAAATGGATGGATTTTTAAGGTTTCCTTTGTGATTATAAGGACATGTAGGGTATTTAAAGGTTTCATTAAATTCCTCACATGTATTTTCATGTGAAATTGATGTTAATTTTGAGTCCAAGTGTACAGGGTGCATGAAAGGAGTCTTTTTTGGACTGCAAATAATGATTGCTCATTTCTAGGTTATTCTAGATGAGCAAGCCTAAAAATAATGCATGAAGAGGAATGTTTGATGTCCTTACACTTTTTCCCAATTATTTTTCCTACTCTTAATTAGTTATAATTCATTCAAATAGGGCTAATCTTGTAGGCAATTTTTCTGAGCTAAAATGAGGAGTTTCGTACCACTTTTCATGAAGTTTATGACTTGGATTGACACTTGTAGCTCCTAATATTACATGGTTCATTACATACCCTCTCCACATGCAAAATTAACTCCTTGGATCAGATTTATAAGTGTCCTTGTGACCCTTAGACTTCTCTCTTCTTCTCTCTCTCACAAGTTCTAAAAGAACCAGCCATTTTGGCATTGTATAGTATGCTCCACCTAAGTATGGCAAATCCCTACTCAAATGTATACCTTTTTTCAATAATACTAATATTTTTTACCTCTTACATTCTTTTTCATAAGTGTGTTTGACTTGTATGATGAATCTTGTTTAGTGAAGACTAGATTTCTAACATGTGGTCTCATTCTTTCACCTTATTTGCAGTTGGAAAGCCTCTTCTTGTAGGGTATGTGAAGTGTTCCAGGATATTTTCATAGTTTAATTGAGTTATTATATTAATTATTGTCCTCATAGGCCTCTTTTATAGTCCTCCTAACTTTGCACATTCATAAATAACCTCACAATTTAGCATTGATGTGAGAAGATGAAGATTGGAGAAGTGTATGTTTAATTTGTCCTTTGATTTCAAGTGTAATATGCATATGGTTGGATGTCATCATGTTATTTTATGTATCACCTCCCTTAGATTAGTTTTATTTATTTATCCTTCTCCCTTTTCACTCCCCAAGTTTAGTATTAGTTGCAATCCAAAGTGGTATATCAACGGAGCTAGCCCTATCTAGAGATTCACCTCATCCCTTAGGCTACCCACAAGCCTAGAGGTGATTCCATTGTGATACTTAGATGAGGAGAGATTTTCCATCTCCTCAAAGGGTGAAAATTCAAGTGACAACACCTATGTTGATGATCTTATTTCCATATCTGAACATCATGACACTCATATTCATGATATAGCCATCATCTTTGATTGACTCATCAAATACAAAGTTAGACCTAATCCCTTCAAATGTGTGTTCGTTGTTACTTCTAGTAAACTATTAGGTTTTATAGTATTTTATTAATGCATTGATTTTGATCTAACTAAAATCAAAGTTATTATCAATATGCCTATCCCTCACTCCATTCCATACATACGAACATACCTTGGGGAACTTGAGGCAATTCACCACTTTGTTCTAGAAATGGCTTATTGTATATACTCTATTAATTCCCTTATTAAAAAAGGTAATGATCTAGAATGGATAGATTCATGCCAAAAATTGTTTGATATCATGAAATAATCCTAACTTCATCCTTCTACTCTTTGAACACCTTCAAATGATCATCTATTAATCTTATATACATCCTCTGCCCCCTTAGCAATTAGGGAAATGCTCACTGAACAAGATGAAATAGGTGGAGAATGTGCCATCTAATATATTAATCAAGGCCTAATCAATTAAAAAAAAATTAATATAAAGGTAGACATTGATTATCTATCAATTTATTTCACAGTTGAAAAGATCCATCATTATATGCTCTATCAAACTGCTTATGCCATTGTTCATTTTGATCCACTTTGTCATTTTTTATCCAAAGCTTTATCACTTGGAGATTTAATCAAAAAATGGATGGTATTATTGATGGAATTTGGTCTCAAAATTATCACACAAAAATATGTCAAAGGACAAGTCATTACAGATCAACTTATTGTTGCCTACTTACCATCTATTAATCACCTTCAGGATACTCTTCATGATGAAGAGATTATTTATATTGAAGGTCTTATCAAAAAAAATTCACTTAAAGATTATTTTTGGAACTTCACTATTGATATGGAAGTAAATAACCATGAATAAACTAACCCTCCTCCTTATGCTACTAAATCTAAAATAATCATTGAAAAATTACCATAAATTTCAGTTGACTTACATGAAGAAACTTGGAACTTCACTTTGATGGTGCAAAATGCCTTTAAATAAATGGGGCATGATATGTTTTAACAAACCCCCAAGTGAAATCATACCTCTATCATTTCAACTAACTTTTGATGTCACTAATAATATGGCTGAATATGAAGCCCTTATATTAGGCATGCAAGCCATGATCGATTTAGATATCCCATATTTACATGTTATATGCAATTCACAACTCATATGTCATCAAGTTAGTGGATATTATCAATGTAAAAGTGAGAATATTATCACATATCATCAAATTACCACTACACTTGCCAAGTAATTTGCTTCATTTACCATTGAACCAATCCCAAAAGAGAAAAATGCTATAGTTGATTCTCTCGCTTCATCAACTTCTATATTTCATCCTCATCAAGTTTTTCATGATTCCTAATTCCTTATCCTAATGAAGAAGTTAGATTATTATATACAAAATAAAAAATATTCCCTTATATATCACATATAAATTGTCACTATTTGACAGAGCTTATGGTACAAAAATCTCATCAAACATCAGACTTACCCCCAGAAGCAGATTCTTATGAAAAGTCCCAAATTTGCAAACAAACGTGTAAATATGTACTTTGATATAACACCATATATTATCATAATATGAAAGGTACCTTACTCCTTCATTTAATGCTTGAATAATTTATTGGTCTCCTTGAACAAACACATGGGAGCATTTACAATGGTAAGTGTAGCGGCCATGCCATAGCCTGTAAATGCCTACAAATGGGTTACTCTTTCCTACTTTTAAAAAATATGCAATTAATTTTACTAAAAAGTATAATCCTTATCAAATTCAAGACGATCTCATTACACTCCTCTCATGGAACTTTAAACCTTGGAATCTCCTTGCATATTTTCTATGTGGGGATTAGATCTCATTGATAAATTACCTAGATCACAAATGTCATTTATTCATTATCACTGCCACTGAATATTTTACCAAGTGGGTGGAAGATATGCCACTTGTTAACATTACAGGCATTACCATTTCCAAATTTGATCTCAATCAAATCATATGTCATTTTTAGATTCCTAATACCATCATTTCCAACAATGGTAGCAATTTCAAAAACAAAGATATGAAATAACTATGTGCAAAATTCAAAATTATGCAAAAATTTTCATACCTTATTATCCTCATTGCAATGGACAAGAATAATTCAACACAAAAATATTTCAAAATACTATTAGATCATCTCGTAATAATTGACACCTACAACTCTACCTCACACTCTGGGCTTATTGCACTAGTATGTTTATTGTTACTTGGGCAACACCATTTTCGTTAGTATATGGGTTTGAATCAGTATTACCTCTAGAAGTTGAACTACCATCCTACATTTCAATTCATGTTATTATTCATGATGAAGTTTTAAATGAAGCCCATCTTCATGCTTTATATTTCATTGATGAATGATGTATGACATCTTTACAACATAATCGCCAGTACAAAGCTCACATTTCCAAACAAACAACAAGAAATTCAAAGTACTTACTTTCAATATTGGTGACCTAGTCCTCAAATTAGTTTATATCCATGATAAGGAAGGCAAGTACACCCAAAAATGGTGGGGTCATTACCTTGTCAAAGATATTCTTGGTCCTAGTAATTATAGACTACAAACTAACGAAGGACACATTTTCAAAGAACCCACTAATGCTCAATTTTTAAGGAAATGTTTTTCTTAAATATTTACTATTATACATGTTTCTCATATTTCTATATACTATAAATATTAACACTTTTTTTAGGTTTTCTACAAGATCCCCAATGTGTAGCATTACATTACTCTCAGTAGCCTTAGTTCCTATTGTTGGTCTTTTGGTCTATATATATTCCTTCATTTTAATTCATGAGTTGTAGCGTAAGATTGTGAATAGGACCAAACCATCTTCATGAATATATTTTATTTTCATTATTCTTAGTCAAATCTTGATGTCTCTTTTGGATCATTAATTCATTACTTTACAAACTTATTTTCACCTCTTTATTTTATCTTTTGTGAGTTACACCGTAAGACCCTAGATAGGACCAAGCTTTCCTCACAAAATACTCTTATACTAGTCTTCATTTTTTTGGTTTACCTTTTATGAGTTGCAGTGTAAGACCTTGGATAGGACCAGGATCTCCTCACAAAATTTTCATTGCATAAATTCTCTTCTATCTAAATGTTTTCCTTGAAAAATAAGGCAATGGATAAAACTTATTATTCCATACTCTAAAAATTAATTATATTATATGGTATTAACAATTTTAAACAACTTATTTTTCACGTCTCCCCTTACCCACACTATTTCTAATGATATGGAATCAAGTGTACCAATCATTATATCATTTTTACATGTCACATTTTTTATGAGTTGAGGTAACTCAATAATTCCATGTTCATTTTCATCCTCTCCCCTATTTTCATTATAGGCACACCAAGGCTAGTTTCAAGATAGCACTCTTATTTAACTAGGAAGCACAAGAGTCTTAAACACCATGCTCTTTGAGTTTTTTATTAGCTATCAAGTCTAAGTTCTTTAGTGATATTCATTGTTAACACCCATGTTTGGTTTTATAAATACATATAGAGGAATAGAAAAAGCCATAAAAAAGTCAAAATCTAAATCATTTAAAAGAAAAGGCAATGATAAAAAGGCATCTATCAAATCAAAATTCAATATCACAATTAAATACATGATTATCAAGCACATCTCTTATTCTAGTCAAAACATAAACTCCACAGTTGGCCTCATGATAGATCCAAAGTTTATTGGGATGTGATAGGCTAGTAGACTGGGATAGGAGGTCTCAAACTTCTCTATAGTGCTACCTAATTTCTCATGCAATTACCTAATCTTTACAGTAGATCGATGTCTCTATAAGGGGTCCTGAGGAATGGGGATCACATTGTGGGAAAGTAGGTCCATTTTAATTTTCATGTATATAGCCTTAATGGGATAATATTTATACTTCACTAGATAACCCAACTTTTTGTGGCTAACGAATGTTCTCTAGATTCCTTAATGTCAAGAGTCTTCTTGCTTTGGAAACTTAATTTTCGTGTCTTATTTCCAACAAAAAATTATTTACCTTTGTACCACTTGCATTTCCCCCACCACCCATTTCATATTTTCCCTTTACAGGCAAGTGTTTTTCTAAATCTTTTTCCCAACTTCTCTATTCCTTATTATTCATCCTTTGTTAGACATGCTCAAAATAGGATTGTTTTAAATTATCTATCATTAGAATAGGAGTTGTATCTTTGAGTGACTATGTGTTACTTCCTTAAACCAATGTCTTATCCTTATTGAATTTCCTTAGTTATACTTAAGGTTTTGAGATTGTCTTTTACCTTTTTTGTGAACCATTTCGTTCCTTTTTTTGTATTTAATTTTTCCATTCTTTAGTGATTTCAGATTGTTAGTTCTCTTTCATCAATGTTGTTTACATTTTTCATTTTTTTTCCATATTTTTTTTAGCATAGTTTGTTACCTCTTTTACATTGATGTTAGATCTATTATTTCAGTTTCATGTATCCATGGTTTGATCTAGTTTATTAATTTTCTTAACTAAGGTCATTGGTTGGGTTTATCAGTCATTTAGTAGACTTAGCTATTCTATTACATGATTTACTTTCATTATATCTACTCTACTTGGTATTTTGTTTCTCGTCTAGCATTGGTCATCTCCGCTTACCAATTTTCCAAGTGACTAATCTAGTTATGTAAAGTTCATTTATTTTGGACTTCCCTATGTTTGTTTGTTTTTGGTTTTTAGCCTTGAATCCTTAGGGTTTGTCCAAAGCATACAAATTCACCATCCAAAATAAATATGGAAAATACAATAAATAATCATTCAACAATAAGGTAACTCAAGGTATGTATATGATACTTTCAATTATTTCAAAAAGTTCCCTGCTGACATTGTCAATTATTTAATTTAATTTTTTTTATTTTTACTATAATTTATTAGCTCGATTTTGTGTGTTGATATTTTTATTTCTCAAAACACCATCCCATGTTACAAATGTGTGACACATGATGTGATTTAAGTGGGGCATATGTATACACAATATTTTTAAACTTTATCATTTACCGATGATTTCTCTCTTGAAAGAACCTGTCGAGTTTTAATCTCTCTGAGTGCATGCCTTAAAGAGTGCACTAGGAAAGGGGTGGGAAAAACTTTGGTGCTTTGTAATATTTTTGGTCCCTATACAGTTACCTAAAAACACTTCAAGTTACTTGTATCCAACTCCCTATGCAATATAAACCCATTTGTCCACTCCTCAAAGTAATTCACCTTCCAAAATAGCCCCTGACTAAGTAAACACCCTTCTTATTCATTTTCCTACTATGTTTCCCAAGTTGATCTTGTTACGGATTGATCACATATTACAAAAATACTTTGACTTAACTGACCTAGTTTGATACCTAACAACTATCTTTCCCACCTAACAAGATCGAGTCGATTAATCTTGACAATTAAATTTACAAAAGGGTTTAGGCTCAATCCTTAGCTATAAATACCACCTTCACTTCAATACAATAGAGGTAAAATTCAATTTTACATTATTAAAATTTATAATTTTGTTATTTCTAAACTTGAGGAGTCATTTCTTAGGGTTTTTCCTTAGAAGGAAAGAAGCTTATCTTGTGGAAAAGTCTTGGATGAGTCTTTTAGCGTAGAGTTGATTTTTATAGTGTGATCCTTACAAAGCCACAACAACCTCTTGAAAATCACCATTATCCAAGGGAGAGATTGAGGCATGACATTTTCATTCAAGGTAAGCATTCCTAGCTTTTACTCTTTCATTTGGTATATAGATATTGTACAAAGTAATAGGATGAATGGTTCACTCCTTGCTTAGTTTACCTCTACATTGACTTGAGTAGAGTTATATTTTCATGTTTTTTTTTGTTTGTTTAACTATCCCCATTTTTGCTACAAGATTTAATGAGAATTAGATTAGATTTATTTTATGTATTGTAAGCCTAGTTAGGGTTATCATAAAGTATCTTTTGCCTAGAGGATTTCTAACCCTCTCCTTTGGTATTGTGTAGTAAATATCCTTTGGTTAGGTTTAAGGGATCCGAATTGGTCATGGCACAATATAAAAAACTATGCAATCAGTTGTTTTTGTAAGATTACCTTCTCTATTCCTACAATTCACTAAGAAAGACAAGTTGCATTTCTATTTTAATTCATTACATATAATACAATGTTGTTTTGTCTCTTATTTTCTTTGTAAACCTTAGAGGTCTTCGTGAGACCTATAAACCTTAAGAAAGAGGAGGGAAGTGTAATGGGTTGAACATAACTCAATCATCCCCTTGATGATTGAATGTTGCTTATGTATCCAAATACTTTGAAGAATAAAATTAAACCATATTTAGTTCTCCCAACTAAAATGATTGTGAAATTACGTTTCTTGACTATATGCATGAATATAGAAATATGGATTTGATACTTGACAATAATAGATATTTACTTACTTTGAGATGCATTATACTTGCCTCATGGTTTTTCCTTATGAATAATATTGAATTTGGGAAGAATAGGTCAAATTTTCTCAATGTGCAATAATGTGTAAGTGTTAAATAGATAGTGCTAAGCTAGGAATAATGAATGATATTTTATTTGTATTTATAGTAAATTTTTTTTATAATATCCTTTAGCCGACCTTATGAAACATGTGGGAATACCCAAAAGAGTATTTCAAAATTTGAAAACTAGCCATTAATTATCAAAGGACATAGTCATGCTAGGTGAACAAGTTTACAATAGTAGATTTGTCTGCCTAGAGTGGATATGTAAGAGAATTAGGTAAAATTGTCCTAAATTAAAAATAATTTGAGAGTGATATAATAGAGGTTTGAGCATTAAATTCAAAATTTATTTGTATTAATGATAATGAAAAGGGGATTGATCTCACATATAGATAAATGGCTTAGAAGAATGGCAAATAAGATTCATGTTTTTAGGTGCAAGTCGAGTGGCTTAGGATGTGTCAAGAATTACATTGTCAAGTACTTGTGACCTAAATTAGGTATCTATAATTACTTAGCCTATTGGATAGTTTTGAATTATTTAATTTTATAGACATTGTAAGATTTATTCATTTCAATAGATTATTTTTATTGTGTAAAACTAGAATTAGGTAAAACATAAATGGTGAACCCAATGGATTAATTACCTTCTATATACAACATATTTTTAGACCATAGGTCAATATCTTACAAAGACAAATAATTTTGTTCATATCATGCAAAAAGGGGACATTCAATTTATAGATGCATAACTTTAAGAGATGATTCAAGGCCTATTCAACGAAGACAAAATCATGTTTCTTCGTTAAACTTTTATAGGAAAGGGCACTATATTCAAATAAATCAATCTCTTAAAGATAATTCAAAATCATCAAATTTCAACACCAATAAGAAATATCAATGTAACCAAAACTTTGATGGCGATGATCTATTTTACAAAGAGACATATTGGGAGGATATTAACCATTCCCAATACATGGATTAATGCCTCAGAAGGCACATCAAGGGGATTAAATGCATACATATTATGACATTTTTTTGTATTATAAGTTTGCTTGCTTTTTTCTTTAATATGGTTTCAATACACGTAGTCATCTACTTGAGAGTTTATACTACATATTTATATTTTCATTATATATGACATATCTAGACTCTCAATACTTATTTCTTTGAAGTAAAGCTATGCCTCATTATTCATGGCAATTTATTATATTCATGATCTAGGGTTTATTCACATATTGCATGCTACTTTTGATATGCAGTCTATCATATTTATACATTGATGACAATGATACTTTGCTTTACATAGAACATACATACGTATAAAAATTTACACTAGTCATATATACATCTATTTATTAATTGATGCATCATTATACACAACTTCTTGTGTGTATGTAATGCTAAAATACAAAAGCAATACAAAATATGAAAATACAAACATATTCATAAAAGATCAAAAAATAAAAAATCGCTTTACCTTTTTCTTAGTCATATGATACATACCATTCTAATTATACCTATCTTAGAGGTTTTTATACATTCATGTTTCCACATGTGCTTCCCATTATATGATTTAATAGGTAATATGCACGAGGTTGCCACATACTAAAAATTACCTTAACACATATGTTCATATTAGGGCTTTTAGTATTAGTCCAAATTCAGTCAATATTTTGCCCCATATTAATGGGTCTTAAAATAATGTTTTTTTTAATATTTGGGGTAGGGTACATGTGTGAAAGAGGGGGAGTAGATAGGTGTACATGGATAAAGAGGATGGAGTCACAATGGAGTTGAGCATAGAAAAGCCAAAAACCTAAATTTCACATCATTTCCCCTCTTTTTGTTTCAGGAGAAACAAAGGTATCTAGCTACATAGAAGGATTAGAAAAAATAATTTGATTCAAGGTAGAAGAAATCTATCAGATTTTATGTATTTCCATGGTTATTCATCCCATTAAAATGCAATTACCACCATGGCAATGACAATTCATTCATTTCAGCTTCCCAAATGTACAAAACATTTACCTTGTTTTCCCTCTGAGAAGATTGGTCCTATGACCTATACTAGCAATGGAGTGTATATGTTGGGTGGTGGAAGTTTAGGCCTAGTTTACCTATGGGAGATGCCCATGGGATAGTTGGTTCGTTCATGGCATGCAAAAAAACTATAGGTTTTATAATATTTATTTATGATGAATCATTGTTGATTTCAATTAGTGATGATGCTTTTGTTATTTTTGTGCCACTTATTAGGATTTTAGACATTGCAAGGCTTAGATAAGGATGCCTAATTGCCAAGTCTATCTAGTTAGACTACTCATAATTTTCTTGTGACTAGGATTGCTTCTAGTATTTGGGGGGTGAAATGTTATTGTTGTTTCTTGTTCATTTAATTACACTATAAAGATTTGGAGCTAGATTTGGGAACCCATTTGATGATGATTAGGTTACCTTGTGGAAAAAATTATATTGTTTTTGAACCCTCTAAACATGCCTTCTATGCTAGGGGAAATTATGAGAGGATCTATGTTGTTATTGTTAAATTATATTTCGAAGAAAACAATGGGATTAATGATGAGGATGGGGTAATTGTTTAAATTTTTAATCATAATGGACCCATAACATCCCTAAGTTTTATCATGGATGGAACTATTTTGGTTTTGGAATTCAAAGACTAAACTATTCACCTATGGGGTACCTATTCTAATTATGTTGTTAATATGTTTAATCATAGTAGGGTTTTTCCCATAAATATTTAGTACTACCACTACTTATACAAGTTTTAAGGCCTTAATATTGTGCTTCATAGTTGAGTAGTCATGATAGTTATGTTGATATGGAATATGGGGGTTTTAGTAATTATGGCTATCCCATGGGCATGACATGATTTTTCTTACCAAAGATAAAAAATGTTGACATTAGTGTAGAATCAAAGTGCTATAGTATTGGAATATTGGAACAATAAATAAAAGAGTTTTAGGCCACCAAATTAAATTTAGAACATGTAAATGAGGATCATCAACATGCTTGAGATATGCTTCATAAATCGATAGAAATTTACCTTAAACTCAGAAGACTTTTCATGTTTGAGGCTAGAGCAGACAATGATAAGCTAGATATAGAAGAATCATAAGGAAATAAAAAAAAATTATTCATAGATGAGAGTTGTCGTGTGTTGAAATAAATTGTAAAATTTGTTTTATCCCTAAAGTGTAGAAAAAAGGGTGAATAGTGAGTGTTTGTTTCACCAGGAAGTTTTGGTTTATATTTCATGTGGATCACTACATGGATAATGTTAAATAACATGTTGATTTTCCTTATACTGATCAATTATTTGTTATATTTGTGCTAATAAACTGTGGTCTTTATAAGTATGTTTTCCATTAAAAAAACCATCAACCTATTAGGGAAGATGGGTTCAAATTTATTTGCAAATATCTAAACTTTGTATAAAACTACATTATGATTGAAGATATCAATGTTTAGAATCATAATTTTAGCACTAAAATCCTATTGATCATAACACATGATTTTTTATTTGATTGGGGTAAATGCTTTTGAAGTCAAAGTTATGAACTGGACAAGTGAGTGTTTTGATTACTTGTTCCAAAACCAAGAGAGGGTTTTAAACAATGAACCCATAACCAAGAGGGTTTGAAGGATCCCACAACAATCCCAGATCATAATAAGAGGGTTTGGTGGCTCCCACAACCACCCCAGATCATAATGACAGGGTTTTAAGGATCCCATAACTGAAGATGGAACAACAAGAAGGTTTGATATATCCCACAACCATAACACCAAGAGGGTTTGAAGGATCCCACAACCTTAGGAAAATAATTAAGACAACTCCTCAATAATCAAAAAATATAGACAAAAAGCTAGTTATAAACATACAACCTTCTACTAAACTTTTGTATCCTTGAAACATCCACACAACCTTCACCTAAATGAAGCATAATAAGTGGGCTTGTACACCCATTGAGCCAAACAATAGCTAAATCATAGCATAGTGTTGTTCCCAAAATCAGCTATGCTTGTTTTGTGGACAACCCCTACGAAACTAGTCTATTTTGTAATATTCACTCTAAGTTCGTCGATCGAGACAAGATTCTTTTGATCTCAAGTAAAGTTGAATGACATCCTAGGAAAGTTTACAACACTCCCTCGTCACAATTTCTCAAAAATTAATGAAACTTGTTGTAGTCTTTATCTGATCAAAATGTCAATTTTGCTCATTTTTAAGGTGTTAAAATTTTATTTTCTTCATGCAAAGGTGGCAGTTTTTGTCGCTCTTGCATGTTTTTTTCATTTTCTTCATGCAAAGGTGGCATTTTTTGCCGCTCTTACATATATTTTTTTATTTTCTTCATGCAAAGGTGGCAATTTTTACTGCTCTTGCATGTTTTTCATTTTCTTCATGCAAAGGCGGCAATTTTTGCCGCTCTTGCATGTTTTTCATTTTCTCCATGCAAAGGCGGCAGTTTTTGCCACCAATACATGAATTTCCCTTGTCACATGCAAGGGTGGTTATTTTTTCCACCGAAGTAAAATGAAAATATCCTCCATATGCAAGGGCAGCTATTTTTGCTACCCATGCAAACATCTTCTCAAATTTTTTAACTTTGAGATATTTTTTATTTTGCTTTTCTAATCCAACTTTTCTCTAGTTTTTAGCCTACTTGCACTTTAGCCCTTTCAGGTGCATCCCCATGGTCATGATCATTGACATGCAATTTTTCTAGATTTTTAGTATTTCCCCTAATTGCATAATCATGACTTTTGTTGTAGTTTCTTCTGTGGATCCTTCTTCATCGACATCTTTTTGGTTGAAGTCCTTTCAGATGACTGATTTTTCTCTAAGTCGAAGGCAATGAAGTATAAATATTAAGGTGTTTTTCCAATCACCTCAGTTACCTCTAATGTCGACGACATTAGAGATACAGAGATTGGTCATGTGGACATGGCTGAGTTTGTGGAAAGAACTAAGTCAAGTAATCCCAGCTACGAGATGAAGAAGATAATTGACAGCAATATTCTAGATAATCAGTTAACTCTGGATAATCTAAAAACTAGGTTAACTAGTCATGCAAAATTAGTCACAATAGTAAGAGATGCCATAGTCATAGCTAAGATGATTTTCAAGAACACTGTTAGTCCAGACAGTATCAGGATGCAAGCAGCTTTTTCTATGTACGATGTTCACATGAAGAAAGATGGGGATACAAATTGAAACTATTTTTCCCTTAGTTTAATTTTCACTTTTTTGATGTACTTTTATAACTACTTTAGACATTTTTACATGTACTTTTTTCATATATAATTACATGTAAAAATATAGGAAGTCCTAAGTCAAAAAGGACTCTTATCTTTGACTCGGTCAAAGTAATTAGGTCTTTTCTAAAAATCCTCAAGGCCTCTCCCTATAAATAAAGAGGGCCTCTATTGTAAATATATCTTGGAGTTATTGGAAGTAAAACTCTACCAAAATTGAAAGACATTTTGAGACTTTGAGCTCAGATTGTAGATTTAAGTTTTATCAAGTGAATGAGAAAGCAAGTGACCTTTCAAACTTTGTATTGGAATAACTTGTGTTGTGTAGGAAATTGTTCTTATATCCTTTTCCTAATACAATCTTATCTATTTGATTAAATAAGTAGAGTGAGTGAAAATAAATGGAAGATGTTCTGAAGTTGATTATGGAGACTTGGTGCTACTATAATTGTCTTTAGTTTGTGTTTTATTTTTTTAGAATGAAAGATATTGGAAAGACTTTGAACTACTTATATCTTTTGTGATTATATACTTTGTTATAGTTTTCAGTGAAGACTTTGGGTTGCACCTCATTTTACTGTGATATAAGTTATAAATCAACAAGAGAAGCAATGATAGGCTTTATACTCTCATGGGTTTCTTGTAAATTCAATTAATATCAAGAAAGTTTTCCTTTACTTTGTAAACATCATTTTTGAAAAAATAGAAATGGATGATATGATCTCACCCCTGAGTTAATTTTTAGTTTAGATTAGTTTATGATAGTTTATAGGAAACCTCCCCTTGCTGAGAGGAGAGATTTATCTCATTACACTGTGGCTGATATAACCAATTTGCCTTTAGTTAGCTGACGACAAAATATTCACCCAACAATTTTTTGGTGACTCCACTGGGGAAGAACACACAATTTGAAGCCTCAAGCTTTGAGTTGAAGCATTTCTAGTTCTTTTCTATTCTACACTATGGCAGATTCATGGTATACGTGAAGCCAGAGAGCTTGAGGTATTATTGATCCTATATTTGAATTGATACAACAAAATAATTTTGCACTCTTGCCTCTACGATCTTTCCTTCAACAAACTATAAGTTTTCCTCCTACCAGTGCCAGATCTTCAATACCAAGTAAAGCTTCTAGTCCTAGTGCTAGCAGAGTTTTATCTATTCATACTCCATAAAGGTTTGTTATCCCTCCTTTTAATCATCATATCATGGCAACCCAAGGCCCTTGGGGTAACACTTTTGGACTTCTAAATCTAACCCCACCTTTGCATGAGCTACCTCATAGTTCAAGAAAGAATTTTCTTAAGTTCTATGGTGATGGGAAAGTTTACCCTGATGAGCATATTGTAGCTTTCTGCATAGCTTGTGGTGTGATAGGTGTTGAATATGAAGATATAACAGTCAGAATTTTTGTAGAAACACTAAAAAGTGCTACTGTAGATTGGTTTTATCATCTTCAAGCTTAGACTATAACCAATTGGAACACTCTCAAGCCAAGTTTGAGGCTAGGTTCAAATCCGTAGAAGATGCACATGCCTTATTGGCTCAGCTTACATAAATGAAGGAGCCTCATGAGCTTAGACTTCATCGCTAAATTCAATAAGTTGAGAAATAAGATTCCTGTAATTGCTTAGCCAACACCAAAAAAATTTAAGTGCTTCTTTATCAATTCTCAACTTCTCGAAGTGAGTTTTCTGTTAAGGCAAGCTGGCCTTTTATATCTTTCTATGGCTCAAATTTTGGCTACTAAAGTTGAATATGATCTTATCCTTACAGGTAAGATAAGAAAATATTCTAACAAAAATAGATTTTTCTCTTCTACTAAAAAATTTTCCACAAGCACCACTGATCCTATGGTGCAAAAGTTAGCAAATGAATTACTAGCTTTGAAAATGCAAATGTCCCAAGGTATGTCTACTCCTCCTTATTATCAATATATGCCAAAGAGGACATTTTTCAACAATTCATATCAAGGTAATGCTACCAGAAATCAAGGGCAACCCAATCATCTTATTCCCACACAGGGGAAGCTTGCCATTAAAGCAGCACCGATCAACTCAACAGTTGGTTATTATGAAGTTGAACATGATCATTCTTTTCAACCTAAGTTGGACCAAGAAAATGAAGCTAATATCTTTGTAGAAGCAGAATAAGAATTAGTTGGTGACTCCACTATTGGTTTTCTAAATTACCAAGATGAAGCTAAAAAAAGAGAGGTGTATGATGGAGCATATGCTATTTTTACCAGATCTCAAAACCAGTCAACTCAGTAAGTTGATAAGGGAAAAGTAAGAGAAGAACCTCAGCCATTGATCTCAATTGCTAAACAGGAAACTTTGTTCCCTTTCTAATCAAAGGACTTGATGGCAAATAAACAATTTGATAGGTTGGATGAATATGTCAAAAACAAAACCATCCCTACAAGACAAGATTTTCCAAAAGTAACCCAAGATCTCCCAAAGAATAAATCCACCCAAAATAATCTTGTCGCTACTCCTCTTGCTGCCTCTGGAAAAATAGAACCTTTCTATGTTTCTCTCTTGATAAATGGTCATAAGTTGAGTAATTGTATAATAGACTCTGGAGCCTCTGATAATATTATAACGGTTAAGGTAGCAGATTCTCTCGGTCTTACCTTAACTAAGACTTTTGGGAGATGTTTTTTCATGAAAAACAAGAAAGTACCACTTTTAGGTCAAATCAAAGATGCCTAATTTATATTTATGACTTTTCCAGATAAGAGGATTAAGATGACAGTCTTAGTGGCTGATGTTCCAACTTCTTATGCCATTTTGCTCAGATGTAATTTTTGTAAGGATGTAGGTGGAGAGTTGAACATGGATCTATCTGAAGCAAGGATGCCTATTAAAGGTGTCATATAAAAATGTTTTTTGATAAAGAGTTAAAATATATTATTACCCAAATGTCAAACCCCAAAGCTCAAAATTTTTTTGAATCCTTGGGAATAGGTCATTATTTTCTATTCATTGAAGATGTTTTTAATTCATCAGATGAAAGTTCATTAGGTGATAATTCAGACAAGAAATCAGAAGAATTTTTAGAGAAAATTTTGGGTAAAAAAGAATCTTTCCTCACTGATGAAGAGGAATCTTTAAGAAGATTAAGTTCTAATGAGGTTTGGATTTTAAAATTTGATGACATCTGCTCCTCTACCAATTTTGGAGCTGAAATTATTTTGATATCTCCACAAAGAGATATTTTCCCTTGCTCATATAAATTGCAATTCAACAATACTAATAACACCATTGAATACGAATCATTTTTACTTGGATTGAAAGCTACCCGTGCTAGAGGTGTTAAGATTATTCATGCTCAAGGAGATACTAAATTGGTGGTTTGTCAAGTAATAAATTTGTATCAAACCAAAAATGAAAGATTGTGACATTATTGCAATCGTGTATGGGATTTCATTGAAAGTTTTGATGCTTTAAATATTTCTATGGTGCTAAGAGAGTTTAATGATCATGTAGATTTATTGGCTATCTCTGCAACCCTCATGGTTCCTCATAAAGATTTCAAAGGGAATAAGTACACTATTGAATTAGTTTTTTGACCAAGTGTACCTGATAATGCTGACTATTGGCAAGTGTTTAATGGTGATAATCAAATTATTTCTTTTCTTGAAAAGATGGATAGCTTTGAGGAGCTATATTTTGAAGGTAGTGAATCTCTACCATAGGAATCAATTCTCGAAATAGATTCACAAACTGGTGAAGAGTTTCTTCAACTAAAAGGGAATAAAATTCTAAAAGGTTTAGTTTCTCTTGAAAAGCTTTTTGATAGGCATGATAGATATATCAAGCAACAACAAAAAACGGATTCAAGTTTCACTATAGAGTTTGATCAAGTGAATTAGAGTTCTGAAGAATATCCCAAAATAGTAAACATTGGGAAATATTGCACTACTTATGAAAAGTTCAAATTCATTACTCTTCTTCATCATTACATTGATGTTTTGGCATATTCTTATGATGATTTGAAATCCTTCAGGTCTAAATAAATTTAGCATGAAATTCCTCTTAAAGTTGGGTCATTACCTCATAAGCAAAAACAAAGGCAATATAATCCCAAAATATCAGGTACTATCCTTTTTGAGATTCAAAAGATGCTGAATGCAAGAATAATTTTTTCAATTCATCATTCCACCTAGATCATGAACATAGTTCCTGTAAGGAAAAAGAATGGAGAAATTTGTATTTGTGTTGATTTCAAGAATCTCAATCAATCTTCTCTAAAGGATAACCACCCCCTACCCATCAAGGATCAAGTATTGCAAACAGTAACTAGCTCAAAAATGTTATCTATGTTAGATGATTTTTTTGGATATAATCAAGTGGAAGTTAATGAAGTAAATCAATATAAAATCACTTTCACTACACCTTGGGGCACATTTACATATCGTATAATGCCTTTTGGTCTGATCAATGCTGGCACCACATTCCAAAGAGCAATGGACCTTACCTTTAGAGATGAAATAGGAAAGTTTATTATGGTGTATCTTGATGACTTGACCATTTTCTCCAAACATCATCCTAATCTTGTGCATCATTTACAACAAGTGTTGGAATGTTGTTGGCAAAATGATATTTCTCTCAATCTTAAAAAGTCAGTTTTTAGGGTTACAAAAGTTAAAATTATTGATCACATTGTATCCTGAGAAGGCACAAAAATTGACTCATAAATAGTAAAATCTATTCAAAATTTTACTCTGCCTACTAGTAAGACTGCATTTCATTCCTTCTTTGGAAAAGTAAACTTTTTGCGAAGATTTATTCTTAAATTGTCAGAGAAAACTCACCACATTATTGACATGATGAAGGGTAAGGCTACTTATAGTTGGACTACAGAAGGCAAATCGGCATTTGAAGATATCAAAAAGGCTATTGCTCATGCTCCAATCCTAGTTTGTCTGGATTATACCAAATATTTCATAGTATATAGCTATGCTTCTAAACATACACTTTTAGCCATTTTGGTTTAGTAGAATGAAGAAGGTGTGGAATCTCCCATATCATTTATGAGTTGTCCTCTCAAAGCTCACAAATTAAAATATTCAAACATGGAGAAGCATGCTAATGCTATGGTTAAGATGGTAAAATACTTCTGATTCTATATCCTAAATTCATATACTATTGTTCTGGCGCCTAATACGATAGTAAAGTCTATTTTAACTCAACAGGAGTTCAGTACTAAAAGGGGTAATTGGATTGATAAAATTAAAGAGTTTGATCTTGATATCAAACCTACTAAGCTTTTACAGAGAAGAGGTTTCTGTCAATTGATTGTTGATAACATACCAAAAGAAATAAAATATGAAGAAGCAGAAGTTGAGGACATGCCGACAGTTTTTTTTATCACTACTACTTGTTGGGTGAATATTTTGTTGACCAATTAACTGGTGAGCAAAATAGGTCTCTTCAACCACAACATAGGGAGATTTGTCGGCCTAGTGTGTAGGTTTACTACATCAAAGGTGGACAAATCTCTCCTCTCATCAAGGGGAGGTTCCCTATAAATATGCAGGAGCTATATACTATATATTTAAGCAGAAAATAACACTCAAGGGTAGGATATACCATCCATCTCTCTTCTTTTAGAGATGATGTTTACAAACAAAGGATAAAATCCTACTAAAAACACTGAAGGCACTTCTCTTCTTTTAGAAGTGTTCTTGCAGTAAACAATAGGAGTTCTTTTAGGGAGGATAAGTAACTAGTAACAGAGTACAGAGTAACCAGCAATCTAAGATGTAGCACAAAGTCTCCACCTTGATTGCCCAAGAGTGAGATACAAAGAACAATGGGGGCACAAAGTCATCCCAAGGTCCTTTACATAAAAACAAAAAATAAACACACACTGTAGACAACTATGACAGCACAAAGTTTGAAAGTAGCTGGCTTCAGGACACCTTCCTTATCACTTCTACTAGCTCTACTTGTTAAATTGCATAAACAAGAATACATTTAGGAAATATACATAAGAACAATCTCCTAGAATGATACAAGCTATAATAGCACAAAGTCTGAAAGTAACTTGCTTTCTGATTCAAACAAAGAAATATGATAAACAATCTGAGTTCAAAGTCTCAGTGATGCCTTTCAATTTGGGCAGATTTTTGCTTCTAGTAACAGGAAGATCTTCTTAAAACAATAAAAGAGATTACAATATATAGCGCTCTAAGAAAGACTTGGGTGCTTGTTTTCATGAAAAAGGCCCATGCTGAATTGAATGCCTTCAATGCACCTTTAGTTTTGTCTAGAGAGACCATGCTGGGAACAGTGCATTGCCATAATGATGGTGTGTCCATTCCTCTAATATGTCTCTTCCTTGGTATGGACTATCTAGTCCTTTCCCTGATGTCTATGCAGCTGTCTAATTTGTCTTTATTTTTAGGAAGAAAAATAGGCCGCGTCCTTGATTTGGTGTGCTTCAAAAATCCAATTGATCCACTGTTTCACCTACTGGAAATAACTGTTAGGGTGTGGAGCTAAAAGCTTCAACCTTTGCAAACTGAGGAATAATGGTTGCTGAGTTCTACAGGAACCGGCGTCGGCAGCATGACCGACGTCGACAGGATCCAGTGCAGAAGGAAACCGGCGACGGCAGGAAGTCGGCCGACGTCGGCAGAACCAGACCATCAGGGACCGACGTCGGTCTCCTGTGTGTTCCCGAAGTGTTCGTTTCACGGACAGTTAGTTAAGTGAACTATGAGTTTGCATGTCAAGACCAGTCAGAGTCTTGGGTTGCGAGGACAATTGTCTAAATTAAGAGTCTATGTTATTGTTTGAGTTAAGGATCTATTTATAGACCCATTGGCATGTATTGTATAAGGCATGAGATAGAAAGGAAGAGTTCCTTCTAGTTGTAAGATCTATGAGTTGCAGGTTGTTGCAAGCTCATTGCATGATCTACATGTAAGCTTGGTCTTTGAATTGCAGGTTGCAGGTTCATGAGAGATCAGCTTGAAGTGCTATAGAGTGCTTGATGTACCGGCAGGGTTATTACTGACTGGTTGGTGAGGTGAACACCAATTCTGTGTGTGAGTTGGTTGTTGGGACCGTTTTTGTGTAGGAGAGTGTGTGTGAGAAGAATTACTGTACACTTGAGGTGTGGCGAATCTCTGTAAGGTGAAAGAGTGTGGCGGCTCTTTGATGTATTCTTTTCTGTTAGTGTTAATACAAAATAGTGTATTGTCTCTCATATTCTGTGCTATTGGTGAATTCTAGTTACTTGTGTTTCTGGTTATTTCCGCATATTCAATTGCTTATATATTTGGTAATCATACTGTGCTCTTTCTGAGGAGCAAGATCCTAACCAGTGGAGTCAGAGCATGTTTGTTGTTCCCTGATTTCCTGACAATAACTCCCTTGAAGATATTTTGGCCTTTCCCTCTTTTTGCTATGATTTGAGCCCTCGAGCTATCTTTTCCCCTTTCTAGTTTTGTCTTTTCCTGGCATTTGAGCTCTCAAGGCTATATTCTCAGCCTTGCTGGCTCTTTATGCTCTTCCATCAATGGTTCTTCCCTTTGGCATTTTAGCCTTTAAATGCATTCGAGTCCATCATCCTTAGAAATTCCTTCGTGTCTTTCCCGCTTGCTTTGGCTAATTTCCACTGATCTCAACAAGTGACACATGGCATGTTTCACTGTGAAACAGGTGAGGACACGTGGTAGCATCCGCTTACTTTATCAACTCACTCGGGGCCCACCATAGTCTTTAAAAAATGAAAGGGAGAGACCACGAATGTTGACACTTGGCGGCTTCCATCGAGCTTTTTAAGGGACACGTGGCATGTTTTGCGTAATCTAGCAATCACACGAACAATGACACTTGGAGCGCTCCACTCTCGAGCTTTTTCCTTTCGGGCGTTCCTTTGGTCGGGCTTATTTCCTTCAGACAAAAGTCTGAAGGAATTCCTTCAGGCTTTGCCTTAGTCATTTTCCCATGGAAAATACTTTTGAAAAAATTCTAACGGCTCTTTCACTTAATAATTTCCTTCAGATAAAAAGTCTGAAGGAAATGTTTCATGTCAGCCTTTGAACAAATCTGAAGGAATTCTATCTTTTATGTCTTCTCTTTGACCCTTGAACCATTGTTGCCTAACCTCCGCAAGGGCACTTGCCTCTAGGTCACTGCCCTCCCCAAGGGTATTTTTTCCTTTGGCTTTGGGGCAGCCCCTTGAACCTACCGATTGAACCAACCTTGGTTCAACGGTTTAATGGTTCAATCGGTTCAATCTCTTTGTTTGGATAAGTTCTTTGTCCGCTTGAACCAACCGCGTGTTGAACCTTTGAACCTGTTGAACCTTTGAGCCAAAATGGTTCAAAGGTTCAACGGTTCAATGGTTCAAGCCTTTATTTTTCTCTAAGTGTTTTAAAGCCATTAAACTGTGAAGCGGTTAAACTTGATGAACTTTAGACAAAGCACTTAACTCTTGCCGATGACATTGAACCTTTGAACCCATTGAACTCGTTGAACCAAAATGGTTCAATGGTTCAATCCTTGCTTAGATGCTTGTCGATGGACATTTTTTATTAAACCAAGTCATTAAACCAATCTTGAAAATGACCAAGTGTTGGAAACTTGTTCTTTTGATTGAACTCTCCTGCAGAAGCCTTTGAACCTGTTGAACCTGCTAGTCCCTATACTGAAAAAGCTTGAAAAATGAGGAATTTGAAAGCTTAGAACAAATTTTGAGAAGGGAAGAGATTATTTTGGTCTGTCGAACCAAAATAGTTCACATGTTGTCCCAAAAATGAGAAATCTATTTTTGGGGACAAGAGTTGGCTCTAGTTGGGGAACTTCCTTCAGATGAAAACTTGGAACATAGCTGAGGCGAGTAGAAACCAGAATCTCCAGTGCCTTTGAAGTATGCCATTGGGCTATGGATTCATGCTACCCAAAAAGAAAGGCTCCAAAAAATGAAAATGAACAACACATAATAGAAATAAAGGCTATACAAATATACATATGTACAGGTGAACTTATCTGATACTTCAAGAATTGAAGTGATTAAGATGCTGCCCATTGTGAGATAATGAAAATGGTGTTTTGTCTTGATAAACCAACAAGAAACTATTTTTTCCCCAGAATCGGTGATGGGCGAATGGAACTCTCCATCAAGAATCACATTTTCTATGCACTCCTTTTGGCTCTCTCTTCTTGCTCCATGGCAAGACATGGTCCTCAATCTAAAAACCATAACTCCTTGCTCTCTTGGTGAAGAGTTTCTTTTGCTGACTTCAGAGTATAGTAGTATGGTCCACTACCATAGCTTGTTATTCTACTGGTTCAGTCCAGCACATGTTTCGATTGTCAGCATCAGACCCCTAACAAACTATCGGTTCAACATCTCCTTTGGCATGAAGGAGTTTGACATCTTCATCCTGAGCAGCCTTTAATCTGAGTAATAGAGATTCATACTCGGTAGTGTTGTTGGTGTTGCTAAACTACAACTTGTGTGAAGGAGGAAGAATATCTCCTTGAGGAGATATCAACACCATCCTAGCTTCAATACCGGTCGAGGAATTGTTGCCATCAAATTCCCAAATCCAAACATCATCAGAAATTGATCTTCTATTAGATTTATCTTTATTAGAGATGGAAGATCCTTTTTAATTTATATTGCACCCTACCAATTCTTCTGATGTCTTATTTGAATCAATTCTTGGATTGCCAGCTACAGGACTTTCATCTGCAGAAACATGAACATCCTCTATAGACAAAAAATAATTACCCCTGCTTGAAGACTCAAATAGAATATGAGCTTCAGGTGCTAATGTCTGAGTGATTGGGATGGGCATGTTCCTTGGGGGATCATGAGTTACCTTTCTAGTCTCTTGTCCTGCAGGGACGGTTGTATTCTTCACACACTCCACCAACCTATCCAACTGCTCAGGGTTGGCTTGTAGGAATTCAAATTTAGTCATTTAAATTTTAGTTTTCTTGACATGGTCGACTATGTAAAATGACTGAAATGGACTAGGAAGAGAGGATGGGATTTTATCCTTTTGGTTTTTGGGAGGGGGAGGACTGGCCTGTGAATTTGAAGCAAAAGATGTAGGAATGCTTGATGTATTTACCTTTTTATCAGTCACTGGGTCCTTTGGTTGGAAGGGCAGTAGGTGATTCCCTGCTTAGCAATTAAAATTATAGGCTGAGTTCATTCCTCTATTCTTTCTTTATCAGCTTGTTGGGCTGACTGATTCTTGGACCGAGTGAACACAGTGTATGATCCATCAAACACTTCACCTTTACTTCTAGGTTCATCGTGATAATTTAGGAAACCAATATGGGAGTCACCAGCTGATTCTTCTTGATCCTTCGTGAAGCGATCAGCATCATTTTCTTGCTCAAACTCAGGTTAGAAAGAGAAATCATGTTCTATTTCCAAATATCCAACTATTGAGTTAGTTGGAGGTGCTTCAAGGGCAAGGTTCTTCTGTGGGGAAGGAAGACGATTTAGTTATCCTTGATTCCTAGTAGCATGGCCTTGATATGCCTGATTCTAAAATATCCTCCTTGGCATATCCTAATTAGGGGGAGTAGACATACCTTGGGCCATTTGCCTTTTCAAGGCTAGCAGTTCATTTGCCAGCTTTTACACCATTTGATCAGTGGTGGTTGAAGGTGGATACTCAAAAGATGAAGAGTATTTACCTCTATTAGGATCTCTCCTTATCTTTCCTACCAAGATAAGGTCATCTGCTATCTCAATAGCCAAGTCTTGAGCAGCCTCAAGGTCTATGTGTCTAGCCCATCTCAACAGAAAACTCACTTCAGGCAGTTGCGAGTTCATGAAGAAACACTTGAGATTTTGAGGTGTCAACTGGGCGATCATGAGAATCATGTGCCTCAGCTTGTCAAACTTGGAAATGAAGTCCCTTATAGGTTCATGGGGCTCCTTCTTCATTTGTGTGAGTTGGGCCAATAAGGCATGCGCATCTTCTATAGGTTTGAACTTGGCTTCAAATTTAGCTTTGAGTGTATCCCAATTGGTCACTGATCTAGCCTGCAGATGGTAGAACCAGTCTGTAGTAGCGCCTTATAGTGTCTCCACAAAAATCCTCACTGCAACGTCCTCAAATTCCACTCCTATTATGCCACAGGCTATGCTGAAGGCTGTAATGTGTTCATCAGGGTGAACTCTCCCATCACCAAAAAATTTAAAGAATTTTTCTTGAGCTGCGTGGAAGTTCATGCAGGGGTGGAGTAAGATTTAATGGGCCAAATGAGTTACCCCAAGGGCCTTGAACTGTCATGATGGGATTATGAAAAAGAGGGATAATAAATTTGGGTAACATGTGGATAGGTAAAGCTCTGCTAATAGTAGAAAAAGTAGTTCTACCTTAGGCTCTCTGGCTTTTTGTATAGCATGGAGTTGCCAGATTGTAAAACAAAAATGGGAAAGAATTGGCCATGCTTTAACTTGAAGCTTGAGGCTTCAAACTATGCATTCTATCCCAGTGGCTCTAGTTTTGTAGACCAGATAATATAATGGAGATGGAGGAAGATGGTAAGGCTATAATGATAATGGGTAAGACACAGAATGGAGTCGCTAGAGTCTATAATGGATAAGGGTAGGGACTGATTCAATCTAAAACTTGAGGCTTCAGACTGCACGTTCATCTCCATTGGAGTCACCAAAAACTGTTGGATGAATATTTTTTCGACCAGCTAACTGGTGAGCAAAATAGGTCTCTTCAACCATAGCATAGGGAGATTGGTCAGCCCAGTGTGCAAGTTTACTACATCAGAGGTGGACAAATCTCTCCTTTAATCAAGGGGAGGTTCCCTATAAATATGCAGGAGCTATATAGTATATATATAAGCAAAAAATAACACTCAGGGGTAGGATATACTATCCATCTCTCTTCTTTATGATATGATGTTCACAAACAAAGGAAAATGTCTCGGTGAAAACACTAAAGGCACTTCTCTTCTTTCAGAGGTGTTCTTGCAAGAAATAGCAGGAGTTCTTTTAGGTAAGATAAGTAACTAGTAACAGAGTACAGAGTAACCAACAATCTAAGACGTAGCACAAAGTCTCCACCTTGACTACCCAAGAGTGAGATACAAAGAACAATGGGGGCACAAAGTCGTCCTAAGGTCCTTTACACAGAAATAGAAAATAAACACACACTGAAGACAACTATAACATCACAAAGTCTAAAAGTAGCTGGCTTTAGGACACTTTCCTTATCACTTCTACTAGCTCTACTTGTTAAATTGCATAAACAAGAATACATTTAGGAAATAGACATAAGAACAATCTCCTAGAATGATACAAGTTATAATAGCACAAAGTCTAAAAGTAATTTGCTTTCTAATTCAAACAAAGAAATATGATAAACAATCTGAGCTCAAAGTCTCAGTGATGCCTTTCAATTTGGGTAGAGTTTTACTTCTGGTAACGGGAATATATCCTTAAAATAATAAAAGAGATTACAATATATAGCGCTCTAAGAAAGACTTGGGTGCTTGTTTTCATGAAAAAGGCCCATGCTGAATTGAATGCCTTCAATGTGCCTTCAGTTCTATCTAAAGGGACCATACTAGGAACAGTGCATTGCCATAACTATGGCATGTCCATTCCTCTAAGATGTCTCTTGGTATGGATTGTCTGGTCCTTTCCCTGATGTCTACACAACTGTCCAATTTGTCTTTACTTTTAGGAAAAAAATAGGCCACATCCTTGATTTGGTGTGCTTCAGAAATCCAATTGATCCACTGTTTCACCTACTGGAAATAACTGCCTTGAAGATATTTTGGCCTTTCCCTCTTTCTGCTATGATTTGAGCCCTCGGGCTATCTTTTCCCCTTTATAGTTTTGTCTTTTCCTAGCATTTGAGCTCTCAAGGCTATATCATCGGCCTTGCTGGCTCTTTACGCTCTTCCATTAGTGATTTTTCCCTTTGGCATTTTGGCTTTTAAATGAATTCGAGTCCGTCATCTTCCTTAGCAATTCCTTCGTGTCTTTCCTGCTTGATTTGGCCACTTTCCATTGATCTCAACAAGTGACACATGGCATGTTCTACTGTGAAATAGGTGAAGACACATGGCAGCATCTGCTTACTTTATCAACTCACTCGAGGCCCACCATAGTCTTTACAAAATGAAATGGAGAGATTGTAGATGTTGACACTTGGTGGCTTCCATCGAGCTTTTCAAGGGACACATGGCATGTTCTTCGTAATCTAGAAATCACATGGATGATGACACTTAGAGCACTCCGCTCTCGAGCTTTTTCCTTTTAGGCGTTCCTTTGGTCGGGCTTATTTCCTTCAGACAAAAATCTGAAGGAATTCCTTCAGGATTTACCTTAGTCATTTTCCCGTGGAAAATACTTCTAAAAGAATTCTAACGGCTCTTTCACTTAATAATTTCCATCGGAAAAAAAGTCTGAAGGAAATGTTCCCTGTCAGCCTTTGAACAAATATGAAGGAATTCTATCTTTTTTGTCTTCTCTTTGACCCTTGAACCAATGTTTTCTGCCCTCCGCAAGGGCACTTGCCTCTAGTTCACTGTCCTCTACAAGGGTATTTGTTCCTTTGGCTTTGGGGTAGCCCCTTGAACCTACCGATTGAACCCACTGATTGAACCAACCTTGGTTCAACGGTTTAATGGTTCAATCGGTTCAATCTCTTTATTTGGCTAAGTTCTTTGTTTGCTTGAACCAACCACACACTGAACCTTTGAACCTTTGAACCCATTGAACCTTTGAACCAAAATGGTTTAAAGGTTCAACGGTTCAATGGTTCAATCCTTTGTTTTTCTCTAAGTGTTTTAAAGCCATTAAATCGTAAAGCAGTTGAACTTGATGAACTTTAGACAAAGCGCTTAACTCTTGCCGATGACATTGAACCTTTGAACCCATTGAAACCGTTGAACCAAAATGGTTTAAGGTTCAATGGTTCAATGGTTCAATCCTTGCTTAGATGCTTGCTGATGGACATTTTTGATTGAACCAAGTCATTGAACCAATCCTGAAAATGACCAAGTGTTGGAAACTTGTTCTTTTGATTGAACTCATCTATAGAAGCCTTTGAACCTGTTGAACCTTTTAGTCCCTTTACTAAAAAATCTTGAAAAATGAGGACTTTGAAAGCTCAAAACAAATTTTGAGAAGGGAAGAGATTATTTTGGTCTGTCGAACCAAAATAGTTCACATGTCCCAAAAATGAGAAAGCTATTTTTGGGGACAACACTACTGATGAGTGGTATTCCAATATCACTCATTTTCTTACTTATGGTGAGTGTCCTACCCATCTTTCTTATAAAGAAAAAAAAAATGTTAAGTTGAAAGATGTTAACTACATCTTATGAGATAATGGTTTGTATAAAAGAAGCCTTGATGGAGTATTTCTTCGTTGCATGGATAAAGTGCAATAAAGTAAATTTTTAGAGTCTTTCCATAATTTGGATTATGAAGGACATTTTTTTGCACCTATAATGGCTCATAAGATTCTATGATCTAGATACTATTGACCTACACTATTTCAAGATGTGTAAAATTGGGTATGTAGGTGTGAGTTATGTCAACAGTTTGTTGGCAAACCCAAGTTGGTTGCATTACCTCTCAAGCCAGTGGTGATTGAAGAACCTTTTCAGCAATGGGGGGTCAACTTCATTGGTGTTATAAACCCATTCTCAAGTGCCAGACATGATTATGTTCTCACCATAATAAACTATTTTACCAAGTGGGTGGAAGCCATTCTAGTTAAGCATGCTACTTCGGAAGTGGTATGTAATTTCTTTAAGAAAAATATTATTTCTCGATTTGGAGTTCCAAACAAGATTATAGCAGATAATGCTACTTGTTTTTCTTCTCATGAGATTACTAACTTTTTCTAAAATCATAGGATTATTCTTTTCCACTCTTCAAACTATTATCCGCAAGAAAATAGTCAGGAAAAATCAAGCAACAAGAATCTGGTTACTATTATCAGGAAACTGATAGATGACAATCAGAGAACTTGGCATAAAGTATTGTTTGATGCTTTATGGGTGGATAAGATTATGCCTATAAGGGCAATAGGTATGTCACTATTTTAACTTCTATATGGTCTAAATGCGGAGATACCAATTACTCTGGAGCTACCAGCACTGAAGTTGGCAAAAGCAGTGGAAGACCAAACTTTTAAAAACTCTATTGATAAGAGGATCATGTACCTAACTGAACTAGAAGAGCAACAAACTATGGTAGTGGACCGTATTGCTAAAAATTAAAATTAGGTAAAGAAACTCTTTGACAAAAAAGCAAGGATTCGTGAGTTTTAGATTGGAGATCAAGTCTTGTTATGGGGCAAGAAGAGAGAACCAAAAGGAATGCATAGAAAATTTAATTCCTTTGGAGAGGTCCATTCACCATTCATAAATTCTATGGTAAAAATAATTTCTTATTGGAATATCAAGATGAAACACCATTCTCATTACCTCACAGTAGGCAACATCTGAAACACTTCAATCTTTGAAGTATCAAATAAGTTCATTTGTATATTTGTATAGTTTTATGTTTTTATTTATATTTTTGTTTAGTTTTTTTGTGTCTTTTTCTTTTTGGTAGCTTGACTCCATGGTCCAATGGCATGGATGAAGGCACTTAGAGACTGGATTCTACTCCCTTTGATCATTTCAAAGTTCAATTGATGAAAGTTCTCTGACTGGAGCCAGCTGTTGTTCCCAAAATTAGCTACACTTATTTTGTGGATAACCCCTACGAAACTAGTCCATTTCTTAATCTTTACTCTAAGTTCATCGTTTGAGATAAGATTCTCTTGATCTCAAGTGAAGTTAACTGACATCTTGGGAAAGTTTAAAGAACTTCCTCATCACGATTTATCAAAAATCATGAAATCTATTGTAATCTTTATCTGATCAAAATGTCAATTTTGATCATTTTTAAGGTGTTAGAAAATTTTCATTTTCTTCATGCAAAGGCGGCAATTTTTACCGCTCTTGCATATTTTTTATGTTCTTAATGCAAAGGCGATAGTTTTTTCCACTCTTGCATGTTTTTTTCTTTTTTTTCATGTAAAGGTGGTAGTTTTTGCCACTCTTGCATGTTTTTCATTTTCTTCATGCAAAGGCAACAGTTTTTGTCGCTCTTGTATGTTTTTCATTTTCTCCATGCAAAGGCAGCAGTTTTTACTGCCAATACATGGATTTCCCCTATCACATGAAAGGGAAGTGATTTTTGCTACTGAAGCAAAATGCAAATATCACCCATATGCAAGGGTGGCTATTTTTGATGCCCATACAAACATCTTCTCAATTTTTCTAGCTCTAGGATATTTTCAATTTTGCTTTTCTAAGCCTGCTTTCCTCTAATTTTTTAGCCTACTCGCACTTTATCCCTTTCAGGCACATACCCATGGTCGTGATCATCAACATATAATTTTTATAGGTTGCCAATATTTCCCCTGATTACATAATAATGACTTTTTTTGCAATGTCTTTTGTGGATCCTTCTTCATCGACATCCTTTTGGTTGAAGTCCTTTCAGATGACTAAGTTTTCTCTGAAGAAGTTGAAGGTAATGAAGTATAAATACCAAAGTGTTTTTCTAATCACCTTAGTTATCTCTAATGTCAATGACATTAGAGATATAGAGATTGGTCATGTGGACATGGCTGAGTTTATGGAAAGAACTAAGTCAAGTAATCCCAACTACGAGATGAAGAAGATAATTGACAGCAATATTTTGGATAATATGTTAACTCTGGATAATCTAAAAACTAGGTTAACTAGTCATGCAAAATTAGTCACAGCAGTAAGAGATGCTATAGTCAGAGCTAAGATAATTTTCAAGAACACTGTTAGTTCAGACAGTATCGGGATGCAAGTAGCTTTTGCTAAGTATGATGCTCACATGAAGAAAGATGGGGATACAAATTGAAATTATTTTTCTATTAGTTTAATTTTCACTTTTCCAATGTACTTTTATAACCACTTTAGACATTTTTACATGTACTTTTTTCATACGTAATTACATGTAAAAATATAGGAAGTCCTAAGTTAGAAAGGACTCTTATCTTTGACTCGATCAAAGTAATTAGGTCTTTTCTAAAAATCCTCAAGGCCTCTCCTTATAAATAAAGAGGGCCTCTATTGTAAATATATATTGGAGTTATTGGAAGTAAAACTTTGCCAAAATTGAAAGGTATTTTGAGACTTTGAGCTCAAATTGTAGATTTAAGTTTTATCAGGTGAATGAGAAAGCAAGTGACCTTTTAAACTTTGTATTGGAATAACTTGTGTTGTGTAAGAAATTGTTCTTATATCCTTTTCCTAATACAATCTTATCTATTTGATTAAATAAGTAGAGTGAGTGAAAATAATCTGGAAGATGTTCTGAAGTTGATTATGGAGACTTGGTGCTACTATAATTGTCTTTAGTTTGTGTTTTATTGTTTTAGAATGAAAGATATTGGAAAGACTTTGAACTACTTGTATCTTTTGTGATTATATACTTTGTTGTAGTTTTCGGTGAAGACTTTGGGCTGCACCTCATTCTACTGTGATATAAATTATAAATCAGCAAGAGAAGCAACGATAGGCTTTGTACTCTCATAGGTTTCTTGTGAATTCAGTTAATATCAAGAAAATGTTTCTTTACTTTGTAAACATCATTTCTAAAAAAAGAGAAATGGATGATATGATCTCACCCCTGAGTTAATTTTTAGTTTAGATTAGTTTATGATAGTTTATAAGGAACCCCCCCTTGTTGAGAGGAGAGATTTATCTCATTACAATGTGGCTAATATAACCATTTTGCCTTCAGTTAGATGACGACAAAATATTCATCCAACACAGAAATATCTAAATCATCCTTAATAATCTCATAGCATCTTAATACAAGTCAAGAATCTTCAACCCATCATAAACCACCTTTGTCTCTACCTTGGTGAAGAAACCTTCAAAAAATTATCTACCATCATTTCTCTTCCTATGATGCTGGTTGGGATGACCATTGCATAGTAGGTTGACTAGCCAATAAATATTACCCTAAGGTTTTAAGATAAACCCCAGAAACCAGAAAAGGCAAGGGTGAAATCGTCTAACATCCACCCTTCCCTGATAAAGTAATATTTTCCACTTTTCTACCTTGCATAGAGGGATATCCTTCCCATAAAGTAATATTTTGACTTTAACTATCATTATTTATATGGATATTAATTGAGAGAGGTCAATTTAATATGTTTTTTTATTTCCTACAAAAATGTACCTCTGGAATGATCTCTCATCTGGTATAATTAGATGATTATTTATTATGATTTTTGTTGCTTTCTCAATTAATTTATATTCAAACATTGATATGGAACATACTAAAATCATGTATATTTGAGGCATAAATTTCTACCCCATATGATAAATAAAACTGGAAAATGTTCAAATCCTAGATTGGTGACTCCTAATCTACATAGTGGGATGTGACGACACGCATGTAATGTAAATTATGTGAAATGGATGTATAATTCCTAAGTTTGAGGCATTGGATCTTCATCATAATTTTCTAATAAATTGGTATTGTCAACGACAACAATAATTTATTTTCCAACATTATTTCCTTTTTATGGAGCCTCTTCCAGTTTGCCTTCCTTGCCCTTAATATTTTGTTACCATTTCTTTTTTTCTCACATATAAAGAGTTTTTGAAATTAAAATTAGTGTCTAATTACTTACCTTTGAAATATTTTAAAGATAATTTGAATGTAGTCATAAGTGTGCCATCACAAGAAGCCTATGATTTCAAGATGTCATACCCATTACTAGCGTATATAGATCTCTTATCCTCAAACATGACACTAGTTATATATCAATATGTTTTAGCATATATTCTAGGGTGAAATAATTATAAAAATGTACAATATGTTTTTGGATTTGATTCATAGTAATTGAGAAATTGTGTCTCTTGTTATGAAGCTTAAAGGAGGCAATCTTGTGATAAGCATTAATATTTATATAATGTTATGTAGGTTTAAATCAATTATACTAAAACATTTTTTTATGTAGAAACATATCAGCCATGACAGATTATGTTAGTTATATGGTAATATGGTAGTATAACCTAATTGAGTCATCAATTAGGAAGTCGTTATTAAGAAATTTTTAGCCACAATAATCCGACCCTATAGGTGACAAAAGGAATATAAATTCAATTATATTAAGGCCTTAAATCCTACAGGTATTATAAAGGGCTTTAAGCCATAGTGAAATTATGACTTTCTGGCTGGAAAAAACATTGACCTGGATCTGATATAATCATTCATGCTTGAATGGAGCATCCATACTTCTCTTGGATTAGACTTGAGTTGGCACCCATACTTTCTCAAGGGATTTTGTTTTGTTTGTGTATTGTTTGGAATAATTTTAGTGCATTATAGCCTTATTTAATATTTGTCTCAAATGATTTAGTTTGATTCTAAAAATATTGTAGATTCTTGAAGCTTTAAGATTTTGTTCTTTAAAAAATGGTTCTAGATTTTTGTTATAGTTTTTAGTTTAGAACTACCACTATTATGAACCAAAATGTTGAGATACCATTGGTTGGTCAAAAAACTCCAAGGAAATGTTTTTGTACTTCAATTCCATTGTTGTAGCTTTGATATTGTAATATTCTCCAAGACATCCCCAACCATCCTATTTCACCACCCCTTTCAAGATTAGTCACAAATTATGTGAATGGGGTGTCTCCAAGTATCAAGAAACTCCATCATAAGAATCATTATCCTAAATTTTTTTGGTAGTTTCATAAAGTTTATTATCAATTTTCTAACTTCTGTAACATCCCCACTAGGATTTAATAGAATAACACAATTTTTTTTAGAAATAATTTCTATGTATTCAACATTAGAATTCACCATGAGAATATAATTAGTGATAAAAATATACTGAATATGTCAATCGTAAACTAGGCATAGAACGCTCCATTTAGTTATTGTTCACTATGAAATAAATAAGCAAAATTTAACTACATACATTCCAGAAAGTAATTACATAATTCCATCCATGACTGGTACAATATTATAGCCATTACTATAAATGTACATATGTGTAAATAATTACATTTTCATCAGGAATAATGTTTCAATAATAAATAAAATATTAGATACAAGGCTCCACGAAACATGAGTCTCATGGACTCTAATATCTATGGTAATCTCAAGTGTAGTCTCCAAGAAGTACTATTGTGGGGAGGGAGAGCATCATCCGATTGTTTTAAGATATTTAATACATAATCTAGAGAGACAAACTAGTACCCATCAGGGAATGGCCTCCCTTCATGAATGGGTAGATAGTGATGGTGCGATAATCTAGAGAGACAAACTAGTACCCATGTGTTGTAAGATATTTAATGCATGATGTGTACTATAAAGAAAATATGTTTTAACATGATATCACACAAACATGTAAATCATACATATGAAATGATAATGTTTAACTAAACATTCCTTTGGTAAAAGTTTTCAAATATTTAATGATCTCTAGGATCAGTAAAATTCATACATACCACTTGATCGGATTACCCTCATCTAGAATTTGTAATGCTAAGTAAGCTATTAAAGTCCATCTCACCACTTATTTAGTATCATCAATACTAGATTTGGTTAATATAAAATATAATTAACTGCCTGATAGGGTTGCATGCCTGATATGCAAAGACTAATAGCCTTGAATTGATCCATTGGATAAACAAAGTCATAGTATTGCCTCTCAACTAATGTGAAAACTGACTCAAGGTTGATCAAATTTGAAACTTCCTCTTGAAGTAAGAGGGGACAAAAGAGTAAGACAAATAACTATGTCATAGGTACTTATTGAAAAGGAAACACATAACTAAAAGGAAATGTGCATAAGGAATTTAGAGGAAATCATATAAAACTACTCTAATATGTTACAATATCATACAATAGCTATAAAATTTTATAATAACAAAGATTTAATTGAATTCCATTAACTAGGATGGGTAATACCTTTACATCTAGTTGGGAAAGTTGAAAATCATTATGTTGTTTGCATCTATGGATCAAATAAGGTCCACTCCATAAGTTATCTAACTTTTTATGGTTGCCTATAATGGGCTTATTTGAGTCCCCTAAAAATTATGCAACCATAAAAAGTATGATAACTTATGGAGTGGACCTTATTTGATCCATAGATGCAAACAACATAATGATTTTCAACTTTCCCAACTAGATGTAAAGGTATTACCCATCCTAGTTAATGGAATTCAATTAAAAAGGGGACTCAAATAAGCCCATTATAGGCAACCATAAAAATTATGATAACTTATGGAGTGGACCTTATTTGATCCATAGATGCAAACAACATAATGATTTTAAACTTTCCTAACTAGATGTAAAGGTATTACCCATCCTAGTTAATGGAATTCAATTAAATATTTGTTATTATAAAATTTTATAGCTATTGTATGATATTGTAACATATTAGAGTAGTTTTATATGCTTTCCTCTAAATTCCCTATGCACATTTCCTTTTAGTTATGTGTTTCCTTTTCAATAAGTACCTATGACATAGTTATTTGTCTTACTCTTTTGTCCCCTCTTACTTCAAGAGGAAGTTTCAAAAAGGATCAACCTTGAGTCAGTTTTCACATTAGTTGAGAGGCAATACTATGACTTTGTTTATCCAATGAATCAATTCAAGGCTATTAGTCTTTGCATATCAGGCATGCATATCAGCACTTTATCTTGAATTAGAAGTAAGTGTTAGTCTTTTTATTTTTAGTTTTTTTTTCAATTGATAAATGTGTACATGGAAAATAACTGTGATATTGTTATTTGTCATAGAATGAACTACATTTGAGTTAGTTACAAAAATTAGAAACATGTAGTCTAAGTGTAAAATATACCCAGTTGGTATAATCTATACTTGTTTATGTTTATTATTTAATAATAAATAATATGTTTGAGATTCATTGCATATGTTTAATGGATTAAATGTATGTACTTTGATTATTTATATATTTAATGTGCTTTATGTTTGTAGATAAGAAATAATCCATATGAATATGTTAATTATATTTTATATTAACCAAATCTAGTATTGTTGATACTAAATGATAAATTCCTCAAATAGTTAATGATCTCTAGGATCAGTAAAATTCATACATACCACTTGATCGGATTACCCTCATCTAGAATTTGTGATGCTAAGTAAGCTATTAAATTCCGTCTCACCACTTATTTAGTATCATCAATACTAGATTTGGTTAATATAAAATATAATTAACATATTCATATGGATTATTTCTTATCTACAAACATAAAGCATGTTAAATATATAAATAATCAAAGTACATACATTTAATCCATTAAACATATGTAATGAATCTCAAACATATTATTTATTATTAAATAATAAACATAAACAAGTATAGATTATACCAACTGGGTATATTTTACACTTAGACTACATGTTTCTAATTTTTGTAACTAACTCAAATGTAGTTCATTCTATGACAAATAACAATATCACAGTTTATTTTCCATGTACACATTTATCAATTGAAAAAAATCCACTCATAATAATTTTAGAGATTAATTACCTCCTAAAAAATGTCTTCTTTCACATGAAACATAATCTTTCATTTATATAACTTGTACTTTTAGGAGCTTTTATGCATATAATCATAGTGTCTTATCCCTCAGGATTTTATGGCTTAATTTAACAGTCAACATATACTATAATTATAAGCTCACATCTCCTATGTACAAATGTATGCTATATATGTGTATGGGTACGTAAGTCCCTCATACAGATATATTTCATATATCTAAGTACCTTTTCATATTAAATACATACATAATATGTACTAAATAAATGTATTTATTAATATACAAAAATATTGTTTTGTACTAAAGTAACAGTCATTTTTATTTTCCATTATGAACTATATATGATTTAAACAAAACATTAAATATTTACCTATTTAAAGAATAGTATTCAAGATAAAACATATGATTCTAACATCCTCAAAACCATGTTTTATTTATCTTATTTTAAATTGAAAAGTCAAAATCTAGTTATGATGGAAAACCATTCAAAGTCTATTACTATGTTTTCCCCTGATTCGGGTCATTAAGTTTATATATCATTTGTTTGATAACCAGGCCCTTTTCACATACTGTAGGCTTATAGTTTTTCTGAGTTTCACAAGCGTCAATTCAAATCAAATCAACATCTATCTTAGAATATTTATGATTCGCATAACAATCTATCCATTGCATAGAATATATAAGTATTTAACTTACTATAATCTATGCACAGTTTATAAACACTAACACATATATTATTCCAAGTTCAACTGTATTGACTATCTTTTATTTAAACAGATACACTAAACGATTCCAAACTGTGCTATTGGTTTCTATATAGGGTTCAAACCAAATACCCAATCCAAATAAACAAAATACAAGTCGTATGATCTATATAATATATATGTGAGATCCTAGTAATATAGATATCCAATTCAATGCTAATATCCATTTCTTGTATATGTTAATGAATATCTAACTGGTTATAATAGTCACCTCACATAACACAAATTTCTATATTAAGAATACAGAGTTGAGATAGGACTTAACCACTTACTATGTCCATTCTAGGATAGTTCTATCTTATCCCTCAACCCAAACCATAGCTAATTTATACAGACTTAGCTTATCACACTAGGATTTATAATAATATTCACACAGTACTTTTTTGGTCTTGAAAATAATAGTACACAGTCCTTATATGTGTTCACAGTTTTAAATGACAATGTACATAGTCCTTGTGTGTGTGTGTGTGTGTTTTCACAGTTTTGATTGATAAATGTACACAGTCTTTATATATGTATACTAAAATCCTAAACAAAATTCATAACAATAAATGCACATAATTCTATATCAATCCATTCATTCAACAAACTAACTCAAACTTAGTCTTATTACCCCCCCTCCCCCCCTGATAATTCAAAATATACACACAGTCTTGTGTATTATAAATCTATGCTCAAATTTTTGATAGATGCTTAACTCTCTCTCTCTCTCTCTGTGTAAGGGTTTTCAAAAAAAACACAGTCATCATATTTATTAAAACCATATGCCAAAGTCCTATAGTTCTTTAATTTGTGCATATTGCCATCACAACAAAATAATTCCATTTAACCCTAACAATTTACATACACACAGTACTATTATGCATTCCATAAGGATTTATTGGATATAGGTTTGGTTATTTGTATGGATGAGCCATCCATAGGGTTAAACCTGTATCAATAATTAAAATACAAATCATTTCCCAAATCCCTAAGAGAGATATATATGCACAGATTTTCCTGTTTCAAACAATAATTAAATAACTTTGTCAAACTTTTAATTATTTCTGGGTTAATACTATTTGAACCAAAATAATCCTCACTCCTCTATCTGTTCTTATTTCTTCTCCTCTTAGTGTTATGTCATGCTCTTCTCTTCTTGCCCCTTCTTATCCTTTCTCCATCGACTTTCCTTCTTCATGCAATGCATATAACTGTTGCACTAAACTCAGAGTGTTGCCATCATTCCACCATGCATAATCCACATTATCCACCCAAATTGTTACTAATCCAATTTAACTCCATTTGACACAAACAAGAAACCCCTAATTCTATCAAACTTTCCCCAAATTGTTCAATCATTAAATAAATCATTTATTTTTTGCATGTTTATTCTTGACTTACATGCTCGTATATCAACTTCACAAATTCCACTATTGATATTATTTCCAATAATAACTAACACTTCACAAATCACCATTATCTATGTATTTGAATATTGACTAGGTTTAGTTCATAGGATAACTTAGGATAATAATGCAATTTTGGCAATAACTTCAGAAAAGATAAAAAAACATTATGACTTTAAATAATAATGTGAATAATATAAAGTCAATGACATGCTTTTGACTGAATAGTAAGTCTAACAGTTGTTATACTAAAACATAATGTTATTATAACAATGTAGTCATTGTTATTACCACTCTATATAGATTATCCAAATGTATTTATTTATCTTTAATATATGAAGACATTAAGTCAAAACAATGATATTTCCTAAATATCATTATAACCACTAATTAATTAAGACATTAATAAGACATTTCAGTTAGGCTATAAACAGTAGTAAATAGATACTATTCATGCAACTTTAATTACTTGTAACTCTTTAGTATTAACAATCATGAATATGATAACTCAACATGATAAAAAAACATCATTATGCACTCAATCTATGTATAACAGTCATAATGCAATCACATAAAATTAACTCCACATAATAAACTAAACTAAATCACAATTAACACACAATCAATTATCTAAATATAGATAACATCAAAGATGTGCAAAAGCTAACAATTAAAGCAATGCATATAATAAGTACTATCTATCGTACCTCCATCTACACCATCCTCTTTGATGATGCCCTCTCTCTGTCATGCTCTAAGGGATGGATGTCTCCTACATCAAACTCATGATAAGAAGGTAGTTAGTCTATAACATCATGATACATATTACAAAATACTACCGTAAAAACTAATCAACATGATCATAATGTAAAGAATATATAAATATAGCTAACTCTTGTTAATAAAATAATGTGATCTAAGCAACATACAATTGTCCCATAACAACATATGGCTTACTGCTTAATTAAATAGTAATTAATCAATTTAACAACCATAATAATCCATAGATAATAAGGTAAATTAGCTTAATGAGAAATCGAGATGTGGCATACTTCTCCCTTAAAGCTGGTCATCATCCCAATTACACTTTTTCAAACATAAGTTCTGATTTAAACATTATTCATTAGAAAAATAACATAGTATGAAGCATCAAATCAAACAAACAAATGTGAAATAGCCTATATAATTCAACATAGTCCTCCCAAGTGAAACTATCCTTAGATTATTAGTCCCATAGGACCTTACACTATATCACTTATCTATTATGTTAATGAAGTTATGAGTGTCAATTGCTTTGATTGGTTCTACCATGACCATCCTAACATCTATAACCTACAAAACATTCCAATCCAACACATGTGAAGGATCAACTATATATTTTTTAAGATAAGACACATGAAATACATTATGCAATAGAGTTAAGGGTGGTGGTAATGCAAGCCTATACACTATAGGGTTGACCACTTACAAAACCTCAAAAGATCCCACATATCTCTGTGAAGGTTTCATTGACTTTTAGAATTTAATTGAGCTATTTCATAGTTTAACCCACAAAAACACTTTATCACCTACTAAAAATTGCCTAGTTGTTCTCTTCATATCAGCATAAATCTTCTTCTTATAAATGGCCTTAGCCAATCTCTATCTGATTGATCTAACTTTATCTTCCATTTCTAAAAGCATGTCAGGTCCAAAGACTACTCTATCTTCTAACCTGCCCTAATTGATTGGTGTCCTACACCTTCTTCCATACAATGCTTTGAATGATGACATCTTCAAAGAAAATTGGTATGAGTTATTGTAAGCAAACTCAACAAATGAAATGTACTCCTCCCACTTGTATTGTTGATCCATGTAATACATATGAAGGAGATCCTCTAACACCTGATTAACTCACTCAGTCTGACCATCAATTTATGGGTGATATATAGTGTTGAAGTTTACTTGCATACCCAAAGCTAAATTCAGAGTTAATCAAAACTTAGAAGTCATCCTTAGATCATGATCCAAAATGATCTTCTCTAGAAATACATGCAACTGATATGCTTCCTTTATGAATCTCTTTGCAAGAGTAGATGCATCATCTGTCAAATTGACTAGTATAAATGAACTACATTGGTTAGTTTATCAACTACTACCAAGATCATATCATGCCTATTTCATGATAATGGTAAACTTTGGACAAATTGCATATTAATCACCTTCCACTTCCATTCTGGTATTTCACGTGGATACAACAATCTATCTAGATGTACATGTTCAAATTTCACACATTGGCATTATAGACAATGAGACACAAAGTCCATTGCATCTTTATTAATTTCTTTCCAGAAATTAAGTGGTTTAATCTATATCATGAGCTTGGTTACTCTTGGATGTCTTGAATATGTGGTATTGTACAGTTCTTTCATCACTGTGAACCTCAAATTCTCCTTATCTGGTACATACATCCTTCCATTGAATTGAAAAGGACCATCATTCTCTATTATAAATCCTTTATATCTAAGATCCTGAGCATTATTAGATAATGCTTTCCTAACCTAGTCATAAAATTCATCTCCTAGAGAGAATTTGATCACTTGATCCCTAAAAGTACTCTTAATAGTATCCATGGCCGCTATATACCTCCTACGACTTAGGAGATTAGCTACTCTATTTTCTTTACCTTCGATATATTCAATGTGAAAATCATAATCATACAAGAACTCTAACCAATGCCTCTAATGAGAATTTAGATTTGGTTGGGTGAATATGTACTTGATTCCCAAGTTATCTATCTTGAGCTCAAATGGTTTTCCCAATAAATAATGCCTCCAAACTTGCAAAGTATGCACAATTGTTGTAAGTTATAGGTCATAAGGGGCATAGGTCACCTCATAAGACTTCATTTTCCTTGATTCATAGGCTACCACTACACCATCCTACATAAGGACTCCTCCAAGTCTATCCCCATATGTATTTGTGATCACTGAGAATTGGCCATTTGGATCAGGAACCCTTAGTATTGGTGTTGAAGTAAGCTTCTTTTTTAATTCTTAAAAAGATACTTCACACTTATCCAACCAAATAAAACTTTGATTCTTCTATTGCAAAGAAGCAATCGAATTAGCTATCTTTAAAAAAATTAGAATGAATTTCTTGTAATAGCCCACTAATCCCATGAAAATCCTTATCTCATGGACATTCTTTGGTGTCGGCAACTCCATAATAGCTCTTATCTCTACTAGATCTATTAAAATACCATTTGTAGAGATAATATGTTCCATATATTACACTTTATTTTTAAAAAATGCACACTTAGACAATTTGTCGTAAAACTTGTGCTTCCACAAACATTACAAAACTAGTTCCATATGTTGAAAATGCTCTTTTTCATCCTTAGAATATATAAGAATGTCATCTAGAGATACCAAAACAAAATGATCTAGATAATCTCTAAACACATTATTCATGAGATTCATGTTGTCAGAGCATTTATCAACCCAAATAGTAATATTATGAACTCATAGTGCCCATATCATATTCTAAACACTATCTTTGGAATATCCTCATCTTTTATCCTCAGCTAATGATATCTTGCTATGAGATCAATCTTAGAAAAGACTATTACCCTTCATATTTGATTGAATAGATCATCTATATGAGGTAGTGGATACATGTTTTTGATAGTCACCTTATTCAACATTTTGTAATCTATACAGTAGTAAAGAGTATCATCCTTATTATTGATGAAGACAACTAGTGTACCCTATGGTGACACAATTGGTATGATCAACCCTTTTGATAACAAATCTTGGATTTGAGCCTTCAATTCAACTAATTCAGTGGTTGTCATTCTATATGGTGCTCTAGACTATCGTTTTGATCCAGGTATGATATCAATTAAGAAATCAAACTTTTGTTTAGGAGGCAACCTTGGCAATTCTTCCAAAAACACAACATGAAAATTCCTAAGAAAAGGATAATCTTCAAGGGATAGTTCCTTAGATTCCTCCATTTCATTTATGATTACAATAAATACTTGGCATCCTTTTCCTTGAGCCTTCTTGAGTTGCATTATAGAAATTTGCCTAAGCCTCAACACTCTTTTCTCATCCTGAATTAGTGTCTGATTTCAAAATCATTTTACCACTCAACCTTATTCAAGTAGCAGTCAACCTTGGCCTTATGCTTTTCTATCCAATTAACTCCTAGGATCACATCATATGACCTTATCAATTCTACATAAAGATCCACTACTATTGTGAATTTGGGTAACCTAATCTCAGCTTCAACTAAACATTTGTCAACTTTGACCTTTGACTCATTCTCATATTATATCGACCATGCATTTGCCATCAATCCATCTTTTCTAGATAACTTACTTAGTATTTTAGGATTAATAAAACATTCTATAGCCCTTGTATCTATCAAAATAGAAATTGGATATTCAAATAAAATACTTGACAGTTCTATGGGTGAAGCTTGGAATTTGGCTTATCAATTGTCAATTATCGCATGAATACTTTGATAAAATGTTTCCTATTAAGGAGAAGAACCTTTATTCCTTGACTTATCCTGGGTATACTCATGAGCAAAATGGTCACCTCCACAAATAAAACAACCTCAAAGTGGTCCCTTCCTATCAGACTATTGGTTTCCCTTGAAACCACCTTTGAAACCATTACCTAGTTTCTTGTTACTTGAAGCACTATTGAATCTAATATTCTGACTCTTAGAGTCTCCACTCCTCTGCTTCTAGTTCTTCTTTTTGAAATTTAGTTTAGAACTTCCAAACTTTTTCTTAAACTTATCTCTGACCTGAGCAAGAGATTTCAATTTTTGTTCCTGCTTGATTGTCTTCTTAAATACCTAGTCTATGGTAGATGGCCCATGAATATCCACCTCTCCACCAATCTAGGGTTTTAGTCACATAATGAAATTCTTAATTTTTAACATCTCATTTTCTTAATATTGAGGTACATGCTTTAGAAGTTTGGTGAACTGTTCCTAATACTCATTCACCGATAGATCTCCTTGTTTAAGATTCTAAAAATCTATAAGCTTTTGGCTAAAGTATAACTATGGAAGCCACCATGATCTTTAAAATGTTACAAAATACTCCCATATGGTGTTTGTTGAGTTAGGATTTATTTCCATCTTTTTGTTGGCCCGCCACGTAGATGTTTCACTAGCTAATTAGTAAGCTCCCCAAAATACTTTAGTGACTTTGGATTAATTTTGAATCTCAAAATACTTTTCCATCTTAGTCAATCATGCTTTATCTCTATCTTCCATAATGGTTCCACGAAACTTAGGTGGATTCACCTTTTTCATAGCTTTAGCCAATTCCATAGTTACATGTGCTCTCACATCCTGAGGAACTTCCTCATGTCTCTGCTCTTGAGGTATTTCTTGCTTGACAAGATGCTCTTTAGGTACATCCTAGTGGGCTTCTTTTTTATTTCCATGAATTTCCTATTCTAGGGATACAATTTGATCACTAGTTTTATTCATGGCTATAAGAATCTAATCCAACTTTTTTATTTTCTCAGTGACAAATTGGTTAGGATCAAACAGAGGGTTATTGTCATTGACATTTGAAAGACTTTATTTCCATCTTTTTTTTGGCCCACCACGTACTTGTTTCACTAGCTAACTAGTAAGCTCCCCAAACTGCTTTAGTGACTTTGGATTAATTTTGAATCTCAAAATACTTCTCCATCTTAGTTAACCATTATTTATCTTTATCTCTCATAATGGTTCCACCAAACTTAGGTGGATTCACCTTTTTCATATCTTTAGCCAATTCCATAGTTACATGTGCTCTCGCATCCTGAGGCACTTCCTCATGTCTTTGCTCTTGAGGGATTTTTTGCTAGATAGGATGCTCTTTAGGCACATCCTAGTGGGTTTTCTTTTTCTTTCCATTAATTTCCTATTCTAGGGCTACAATTTGATCCCTAGTTTTATTCATGGCTATAAGAATCTAATCCAACTTTGTTGTTTGCTCGGTGATAAATTAGTTAGGATCAAACAAAGGGTTATTGTCATTGACATTTGAAGGACCCTCACCAAATGATCTATCTCACTCCATTCTCCTTTATGTTAAACAGAAAGATACAAAAATGTTAGCAAACTCATTAAGTCTAGAATTCAAGTTACAGCTATGATACCACAAATTTAACATCTCCACTGGGATTTACTATAATAATGAAAAAAAATTACAAATAATTTCCACGTATTCAACATTAGAATTCACCACAAAAATATGATTAGTGATAAAAACATACTGAATATGTTAACCATAAACTAGGCATATAACACTCCATTTAGTTATTATTCACTATGAAAAAAATAATAAAAAATTAATTGCGTACATAATTCCAACCATGGATGGTACAATATTACAACCACTATTGTCAATGTACATATGTGTAAATAATTACATTTTCATCAGGAATAATGTTTTAATAATAAATATAATACTAAATACAAGGCTTCATAGAGCACGATTCTCACAAACTCTAGTATTCATAGTAATCTCAAGTGTAGTATTCAAAAAGTATTGATTTGGGGAGGGAGAGCATCATTCAAGTGATTTTTTACACCAACTATGGACCATCGGTCCCCTACATAATCCCCCAATCAAAGAATGACCCTCCCTTCATGGATAAGTAGATAGTGATGGTGCAGGAATCCAGAAAGACAAACTAGTACCAGTGTGATGTAAGATATCTAATACATGATGTGTACCATAAAGAAAATGTGTTCTAACATGATATAACACAAACATGTATACCATACATATGAAATGATAGTGTTTAACTAAACATTCCTTTGGCTAAAGTTTTTAAATAGTTAATGATCTTTAGGATCAGTCAAATTCATACACATCACTTGATCAGATTACCCTCATCTAGCATTGGTGATGCTAAGTAAGTTAATGAAGTCTATTTCACTACTTATTTAATATCATCAATACTAGATTTGGTTAATATAAAATATAACCAACAAATTCATATGGATTACTTCTTATTAGAAGGCATAAAACATGCTAAATATAGAAATAATCAATTTACATACATATAATCTGTCAAACGTATGCAAATAATCTCAAACATATTATTTATTATTAAATAATAAACATAAACAAGTACAGTCTATACCAATCAGGAATATTTTACACTTAGACTGCATGTTTCTAATTTTTGTAACTCAAATGTAGTACATTCTATGATAAATAATAATATCACAGTTTATTTTCCATGTACACATTTATCAATTGCAAACAAGCCATTCATAATAATTTTAGAGATTAATTACCTGCTAAATAATGTCTTCTTTCACATGAAACATAATCCTTTCATTGATATAACTTGTACTTTTAGGAGGTTGTATGCATATAATCATAGTTTCCTATCCCTCGAGATTTTATGACTCAATTTAACAATCAACATATACTATAATTATAAGCTCACATATCCGATGTACAAATATATGATATATGTGTGTATGGGTGCGTAAGTTCCACATACAGATATATTTCATATATCTATTTACTTTTGCATATTAAATACATAATATGTAATAAATAAATGTATTTATTCATATAAAAAAATATTGTTCTATGCTAAAATAACAATCATTTTTATTTTCCCTTATGAACTACATGTGATTTAAATAAAACATTAAATATTTACCTTTTCACATAATAGTATTCAAGCTAAAACATATGATTTCAACATCCTTGAACCCCTATTCTTATTTCTCTTGTTTTAAATTGAAAATTCAAAATCCAATTATGATGGAAAACCATTCAAAGTCTATTACCCAGTTTTCTCGTGATTCAGGTCAATAATTTTATATACCATTTGTTTGATAACCAGTGTATTATAATCAACTACCAACTTAAATCTAATATTTTGCCCTTTTCACATATTGTAGGCTTGAACTTTTTCCAAGTTTCAAAAGCGTCAATTAAAATCAAATCAACATCTATCTCAAAATCTTTGTGATTTGCATAACAATCTATCCATTGCATAGAATATATATGTATTTAACTTATTATAATCTATACATAGCTTATAAACACTAACATATATATTATGTTTAACTCTGTTGACTATCTTTTATTTAAATGAATACACTAAAGGATTTCAAACTACACTATTGGTTTCTATATAGAGTTTGAACCAAATACCAATCCAAATAAACAAAATACAAGTCACATGATCTATATAGTATATATAAAATGACCTTTTAAAATTGTGCATGTAAATATCTTTATTGAAAGCCTAGTTAATTGCTAGTTTAAGTCTGCTTAAGTCTAATTTTAGACTTTTAATTCTCAAAAAATCCATGCATTAAATTAAAGTTAAATTTCCTTATTTTAATGTAATCTGGTAACTACCTCAATAAAAGATAAATAAAACTAATTAATTATCCAATTTATGTCATAAAACTAATGCCACCTGTATTTTAATCTTCTAACTGTGGTTAGTTTCATAATGCAACTATGGTCATTAATTCAATAGGTTAACTATATTTTAATTTTGAATAGTAAATCGACTATGGAGAAATCAATGACCAGGATTCAAAATCTATTATCACACTCGAAGATGTTATAGTAATGCTAACATTGTCATTATCTCATCAAATATTTTACACTAATGCCTTGACTATTTCTTACACATAAAGACATCAAATCAAGACAATGATATTTACAGAATATCATTTAAACCAGTCATTATGTTAGGCAACCAATTTAGTGTAAGCATCGATTACATGGTCATAAAACAACATTGTATGAGTAAATCTATGCACTAAAATCATACATAAAATCACACAATTCAAATCATCATAAGCATCAATTAAAAACATGATCATAGCAGAAGTATATTATCACTCAAAACAAACTATCTAGATCAAATTGAGAGTTAAACAAGATATTTTATTGTGGTGTGTGTGTTGGGTTACTAACAGTTCTTCCATCATCACCCAATCATCCCATGTACTCCATGCTCTCTAATGATACTCTCCCTCTGTCATTTTCTAAAGGAAGGATTAATCCTACATCTACCTCGTGACAAGTAGGTATTTAGCTTGAGTCATCATATATATCAAAACTAATGATGCATAACTAACAAATATACATCCACAATGTATAGACAATAGAAAGTAAAACTATCACATAATTAATCTATTATGTAAACTAATCATCATATCATTGTCCCATAACTAGTATATGTCATAAAGCTCAAATCAAATCAATAATAATCAAATGATAACCATAATAATCCATGGATTCAAAAGTTATAAAACTTTAGGGTGAAATCGGAATGCAACATCAAGGATACACTCAAAATGATTTAAATGGTACTACCACTATTCTTAAAGGTTATGATGGTATTATATAGACACTCTTTGGGGTATTACATTACCTATAATTGTAGATCCTAAGACTATTATAGTGTGGTTTCATGTATTGTTGGTTGAAGAGATATAAGGCATATTACTTGGACACCCTTGGATTAATCAAATGAGAGTAATCTTATCTATATTACATCAATGTCTAATGTCTATGCATGATATCAAAGTGAATAATATTTAAGGCACATATTATGAGTCATATATTGGACATCAATATGAGGAAATACCTAAATTACTGCCAAAACAACAAATCATACAATCTTAAGTGAAAACTTCTAGAGTTCAAGTACCTACTCTTTTGATGTACGAGCATCACTAGTTGGTTCTAATTTTGGAATGAAGTGAGTGTGATGGGCCTGATAGGTTCCCTTAGATTGTTTGGGATGTAGTAAGAGTCATTAGATGTGTGTTTATGCTCGTTTAGAGCTTTCCCACCAAAAAATAGAATTTTGAGTATTTGAATATTATAACTTACTTTGTATGGTATTTTGAGATCTTGGGAAGAATGAAAAAGTTGTTAAATGTTTGTATTGAGTCCTAGTTAGTCCTAGGAATATGTGTACATGATCTATGATATACACATCATGGAAAGCAATGCAATTCAAGAAAAGTAAAAAGAAACATGCATGTTTTAACTACCACCTACGTGAAGTCGGCCAAAAATTAGGAGTTATATTGCATGATAAAGTGCAATAAAAGGTGAATAATCCATGTAGGTGTGTATAGGTGAATAGAATAAGGATGGTAAGATGGAAGAACTTTGAAGGGATAGAGATAGATATTTAATAAAGTTAAGGAAGTGAATGAATTTTGTCTACTTGGAGGAGTATGTTCAGAGAATATATACAAGTTTGAAAAAATTGAATAAAGGATATGTTTGAAGAACCATTGTAGGATTCTTATGACTATAGGTGATGTGTTTTTTTGATAGGTATGAGGGTTTTATGCTTCCATAAGCTTTTCTCAAATAATAGGGTGATCACCTATAACATAGTCCTATTGAGAATAATTTTGTGTTTTGTAACAAAAAATTTGTTAGAGTTCTTAAGGATTTTCAGTAGTTATTGAGCAATGAATAATTTTGTCTTGTTGTTCCTTACATACAATGTTTTCTAGATAGAAACTCTCAAATTACAAATCAAATTACTCTATATAGTTTAAATTGAAAGTACTCTATTTTGAACACAGACTCGAAAGAAGGGAACATGGGAGTTGAGGAGATATTTAAAGTGTTATAAGGATGAGAATATAGTAAGGAATGCATTTTCTGTGAGCTAATTTGTTTTGCTACTTAATAAATCCATTAGGAATGTGATAACCTATAGCACAGTCCCCTTAAGAATAATTTTGTCATGCACAGTCTAGATTTTCTATAAAGTTTTATAGGGAAGATGGGTATTTGAGAGATATTTGAATGTTTTGGAATAAAACAATCATTATAGATTATATTCATATTAAGTTTGATCAATTTGGAGGGTTATATATCCATTAGAAGTATTGTAGTCTAATGAAATCTTCACATAGCCCTGCAAGTGCACATAGAATTTTAGAAACTTGGTTGTTGGGGGTTTTTTGAGATTGTCCAGTCATAAAGGATTATTAGATAAGGTATATTAAGTTGGGATAGACATAATATAGGTATTTTATGTGTTCAAATTAGGCCCTTTTGTTGGTCCTCAGGCTTGTATAGGCTTGAGTAACACTAGACTAGGGTTTTGAGATGAAAATTGGAATACATTGTGATCCCATTTGTCAAAAGTCTTAAAAATTGGTTATCTAATGTTTTTGAACATGATTTATAATATTTTTGGGTTTTTGAGTTGGTATGGTATGGTCATGTATGGTATCCCAGTCTAAGGCATTAAAGAAGGCATATGAGACCTAATTGGTAGAATGGGGTGTATAGTTAAGTGGTCCCCCTTGTGAGTTATGTCATAAAATTTATGTGGAATTTTTAGAAGATAAAGGGTATCTATAAATATGTTTAGTTTGTTAACAACCCTTATCAATTGTTTAAACTAAGGAGCTTTTCATGTTAGGAGGGCTACTATGAATAAGCCTTCAAGATAGGCAATGTTGTTTGTTGGAGATTTTTAACATAAGGGTTGAGTATTATATTAGATAAGTGTGGGAGTTATATTATGCATGTGAAATATGAACCCCATAGGATGGGTCCATAATCCTAAGAATGAGTTTTAGGCTTTCTTTTATACATATGAACAAAGTGAGATGAAACAAGCTAGAAACAAGAAGAGTGAATGAGATTGTGTAAATTGGATTTGTATAGATTAATATTGATGCTAAGGGAGTGAGAGGATAGAGAATGATGAAGTGTGATGTGTTTTCAAGGAAACAAAGAGGTTTGAATGTATATAAGAGGCTTAAAAACCTGGGTTGTCAAAAAATTATCAAGTAAAGTAAGAAAAAAACAAAGTACCAAAGTCAAGCAAGCAAATCATAAAGACATAATTGGTAGATGTCAGGGCTCTACATCAAATTGGTATCAAAACATCAAGATTTTTGGGAAGAGGAGAAAGTGAATGAATAAAACAAGAAACATATAGGTGAATGCCAAAGCATTGAGAAGCTTCAGGTCCTAAGGTAAGAAGTTAAATTTGTTTATGAAGTTTTAGGTATTTTAAGATTTAAGAAGCTTTTTTTTGGAGTTATAAGAATAAGATCAAGTTTTAGGCCTTCTAGGCCAATGAGTACTAGTGGATCCCAAGAGAATTGTAAACAAGAAAGAAGAGAGATGAATGTAGAAGAATTTGATGTAGATATTACAAGTTACCAAGGTGCATAAAGAGGTGAAAGAGAAGTCCCAATTGAGGACAATGTAAGAGAATGTCTCAAGTGAAGACCAACATGGTACCCAAATGAGGTGCCAAGAAGAAAGAGGAAAGCTGGAAGGACTTGCAATGAGGTGATGGATTATGAGAATACAAAAATAAGTTCATGATTTAAGAGGATTTTCCCTAAGGAGAAGATGAAAGATGATGAGAGAAAGAGAGAGTTACAGTGGGAAGAAGAAATAATAGATTTGAGGCAAAGTCTAGGGAAGTTAGACAAATTGATGTCCATGATAGATTAAATGTAGGAAGAAGAGAACCCATGGTATGGATGGTTCATGAAGAGAAATAAAGTTCAATGGCCTATAAGGCTACTTAATGAGAGGAGAAAGAGGAAAGCTATGAGAAAAGAAAAGAAGAAGAAGTTGTTTTGTAAGCAACTCAAGAGAGAGATGAAGAGGTTTTAGAAGAGTGAGCAACCTAGTATGCATGAAGAATAAGGTGATCGGTAATTTAGAGAAGATGAAATGATCATAGAGAATGTTAAAGAGGTGTCCATTTACTATCTAGAGGAAGGATCAACTCTTAGTGATGAAGAAGAGGGTGAACTCAAATATGAAGAGCAGAGAGGAGGAAGAATGTTAATGATTGAGGCATCAAGAGAGGCACATGAGCCTCCAAGTTTTAAAACTAATGATTTGTGTATGTTTACAGGTGGAGAAAATGAGGAAACATATGATTTTTGAAATTAATAAGATGACTTAGAGGGTTGGAAATAAGCTAAGAAGCAAGAGATCGATGCATGGTATGAATAAATGGTTGCTAGTACAAGAGAGAGAGAGATTAAAGGAGGATTATAAGAAGCTAAAACTAAAATAAGAAGGTGATAAAAAAATAAGCCAAGAGGAATAGGTGAACAAAGAAGTTGTACAAGTTGAGTTGTATCCAATCAAGAGTGGTGAGGTAGACAATCAAGCTGAAGACAAGCAAGCAAGTGAAGAAAAGATCAAGGTTGCAACTGAGGTGTTGATTGAAGAAAAGGTAATTATTGAGCTTTTACTATTCTTAGAGGTTATAGGTAACCATTTGGGTACCCAATTACATATGATTTTAGTTTTAGTGGTTTGGAAATCCAAGGAAGTGATGGAAACTAAATGCATGCAGATGAGATCATGTAGAGGCAAGAGTCCAAGTGGACCAGTAGAATTTTGGACCAAAAATTGGCCATATGATAGAGAAAAAGAACAAAGGATGAATGCACATAAAGTGAAAAATGGTGAAAGTAAACAATGGAGGAAAGAATAAAGAGTTGTCTTTGATAGAGGTAAACAAGAGCAAGAGAGAGTGACACAAAAACAAGAAGAAAGAGAGAGATAGAGACAAAAAGGAAAAAGAAGTTGATTTCAAGATAGAATAAGGATGGATGAAAGAGGTAGCTGATGGGACTCAAGAATCTCAATTTTATATAGGTTTTACTTTGATTAACATGGCATGTTCAGGTTTTCTCATAGAGGTGATGTAAAACATTGACAAATAAGCTCTTGAGAGAGCTCAAATGGAGAACATATAGGTTGCATCATTGAATATACTCATTTTAGAGGGCAAGTACATGAAAAAGAATATGGAGATGTAGAAACATGAAGAAACATGGATTAAAGCAAGGGAGAAGAGAGAGTTATATGAAGGTCAAAAGAATTGCATTATTTTTTGTAGAGGAAAGAATGAAGGAGACAATGAGTAGATGGAAAGTTGTAGAACAATAGAAGGAGAAGAACCAAGAGGCATGAATTAGAATATTAGGAAGAAAAGAGAAGAAGGCATGAAGGTGCATTTTAACAAGAGTTCAAATTTCTCCCACCTAGGGAGTATGATGCAGGATCATCACTAGTTGGTTCCAATTTTAGATTGGAGTGAGTGTGATGGGTCTCATAGGATCCCTTAGAGTGTTTGGGATTCAATAAGAGTCATTAGATGTGTGTTTGTGCTCATTTAGAGCTTTCCCACCAAAAACCAAAATTTATAATATTTGAATGTTATAACTTGCTTTCTAAGTTATTTTGGGATCTTGGGAATAATGAAAAAGTTGTTAAATGTTTTTATTGAGTCCTAGTTAGTCCTAGGAAGGTGTGTACATGATCTATAACGTGCAAGTCATAGAAAGCAATGTAATTCAAGAAAATAAAAAAGAAACATGCATGTTGTAACTTCCACCTACATGAGGTTGGCCAAAAATTAGGAGTTATCTTGCATGATAAAGTGAAATAAAAGGTGAATAATTCATGTAGGTGTGTAGATGTGAATATAATCAAGATATTAGGATGCAAAAACTTTGAGGGGATAGAGATGGAGCTTCAAGAAAGTTAAGGAAGTGATTAAAGTTTTCTACTTGGAGGAGTCTGCTTTATGACTGTAAGTTATGTGTTTTTTTGATAAAATTTGTGTTTTGTTGATAGGTGTGAGGGTTTTATGCTTTCATAATCTTTGCTTAGATAATAGGGTGATAATCTACAACATAGTCCTATTGAGAATAATTTTGTGTTTTATAACCAGTGTATGTATCTAGATATGAATGTTAAAAATATTTAGAGTTCTTAAGGATTTTAAATAGTTTTTTATCAATGAATAATGTTGTCTTTTTGTTCCTTACATATAATGTTTTCTAGATAGCAACTCTCAAATTACTCTATACAATTCAAGTTAAAAGTACTTTGTTTTGAACACAGACTAGAAAGAAGAGAACATGAGAGTCGAGGAGATACCTAAAGTGTTTAGAGGATGATAATATAGTAGGGATTGCATCTTTTGTGAGATAATTTATTTTTTTACTCAAGAAATCCATTAGGAATGTGATAACATATAGCACAGAAGAACAATTTTGTTATGCACAGTCCATAATTTCTATCAAGTTGTATATGAAAGATGTGTATTTGAGAGATATTTGAATGGTTCAGAATAAATAAATTAGTATATATTATATTCCTATTAATGGTGATATATTTGGAGGTCTAGATATCCATTAGAGCATCATAGTCCATTAAAATCTTCACATAGTCCTACAAGTGTACATAAAATTTTAGAAACTTGGTTGTTGGGGTGTTTTGAGATTTTACAAGCATAAATAGTTATTTAAGAAGGCAGACTAAGTTGGGATAGACCTAATACAAGTATTTTAGGTGTTTAAATTTGGTTTAAATTAAAATTAGGCCCTTTTTTTGGTCCTCAGGCTTGTACAAGCCTGAGTAACACTAGACTAGGGTTTTGAGATGAAAATTGGAATATCTTGTGATCCCACCTATAAAATTTCTTAAAAATTGTTTATTTGATCTTTTTAAACATGATATACAATATTTTTGGGTTTTTTAGTTGGTATGGTATGGTCCTATACAATATCCCACTCTGAGGCATTGACAAAGGCCTAATAGATATAATTGGTAGAATGGGGTGTATAGTTAAGTGGTCCCCCTTGTGAGTTGTGTCCTAAAACTTTGTGTGAATTTATTAGAATATAAATGGTATCTATAATTATGTTTATTTTGATAAGAACTTCTGTCAACTATGCAAACCAAGAGCTTTGCATGTTAGGAGGGCTACTAGGAATAAGCCTTCAAGATAGACAATGTTGTTTGTTGGAGATTTTTAACCTAAGGGTTGAGTATTATGTTTGATAAGTGTGTGAGTTATATAATGTAGTTAAAATTTCATATTAAATCCATATTATGATTCAAGAATCCCAAGAACAAGTTTTAGGCTTTCTTTTAGACCTATGAACAAAGTGAGATGAAACAAGCTAGAAACAAGAAGAGTGAATGAGATTGTGGAAATTGGATATGCAGAGATTGATATTGGTGATAAGAGAGTAGGAGGATAGATAATTATGAATTTTTATGTGTATTCAAGGAAACAAAGATGTTTGAATGTATACAAGAGTATTTATAACTTGGATTGTCAAAAATTAATCAAGTAAATTAACAAAAGAATAAAGCCCCAAAGTCAAGCAAGTAAATCATTAAGAGATAATTGGTAGATGTCAGAGATACATAATCTTCCATTCACTAAATTAACATTACTATAACCTCTTCTTTTTTTTCAAGCTAAAACACCTATCAAGGTTTCACTTACACAATCCAAGAAAAGTTCTTTACAAGAGGATGATTATAGTGAGTGTTGGAGTTCTAGATTTGCACCCTATATGAGTAAGGAGATTGTTCAGATATTCTTACTCAAATTTAGTCCAACATAGGACTGATCCTAGGATATGGGTGTCCTAATAATGGATCTAACCTCTGGATAATGTTAGCTTCCTTCTGGATCTATCACCTAAACTAGACCTAATTTAACACTTCTTAGAAAAGAGATAGAGAAATACAACAATATATGAAAGCATGTAAAATGGGATGATACACTAGTAATTGGAATACTTATACTTTGCACAAGACACACTAAGAGACACATTCAAGACCAAAAATATCAATCCTACATGAATATTTCATAACAAGGCATGAATCAGTTATTAACTAGTATGAGAGGGCAAATATTCACTTTCAAGCTAAACAACAAACTGTAAATTGCACTTGTAATGACCTGTGAGAAGTTCAAAGTATTTAATTAAGGTGAGAAAACTTAGACATAGACAAGGAACATACATTCACTTAACTATAGTACATGAATTCATATAACACACTTCAATCTAGCTTGCAAAAATGATGGAATTTAGTCTTTATTGCATCAAAAGGTGTCACAGTACAAATTTTGGCATAGCCTAAGTAAGCCAAAGTATAAGAGTCTATTTATCTAAAAAATGTCAGAGATTTCTTTCTAAAATTTCTAGAGAGTCCCATAATGTGGTACAAAATGGAACATATATAGAAAAAGGGAAGAGAGAGAGGGAACTGTGATGTATTAACACAAGTTTAAAGATGTTGACTCGTGACCTTATCAATAAGGAACAAATTATGTAAAATAATTGAATGTCCATTATCCTTATCCAGCTACCAAGTCCTTTTCTTGGAACTCTATGTTATTATCTATCTAATCTGTTGACAAGGATTATGTCTTGGAATTGATAGAATTATGCCACATTTGCTTTGGGTGGCCATGGGTACCTATTTATCGTAAATGTGGCCATGTTAATAGAATAAACACTTTTTCATGATCACGTTTACCTTTGTATTTTATCTAATATCAAACATAGGTCTATTATAGGTTAAAACCAATTCAATTATTGGTTTTCACACAATCACATATACATGAAAACCTACAAACTATTTGACCTTGGTTCATTATTACTGGTCCATCTTCAATCTTTGTATTAGGCCATAAGAGACCTTTTCTGCATTCAAACCCTATAAGAGCTTATGAGGACCCTCTATCTAAAATAAATGAACATGTTAATGGAATGACCTTGCAATAGGGTCGACAGGTCCCAAGTTATAGACCAAAGGTCCTATTTAACTTAAATGGCGGCAGAGCCTTGTCGTTAACCATTTTGCCTGTATGACTATGTTTATTCTATGGTGTTTGGTCAAGATTTAATGGTGGCAGGATGACCCCTATAATATTTTATTCTCCTAGGTCTTTTATTGGTTCATTGACTTTCAATGGAAGCTTTTTATATTTACCTGATGTTCATTGGTTGTTGATTGCCAACTCAAACCATTTAATTATGCATAACTATCTTTATTCTTATTGGTCCTAAAGATACATGGACTTATTTGAATCCTTGTGTATTGTTAGATCTGAATTTATAAATGCATGTGAGTCCTTGATTTCCTACCAGCCAAGATCCTTTGACATTTTGCCTTGACCTCGACCCGTCGATCTAAATGTATGAGCTCATGCACATTAAAGATCTCATTGGGCCCATTTTCCTATCAATTCTTGCACACTATTAGATTATTGGTATGATTGAATGTTGATCATTGATCTAGGCTCAAACCCACCTTTTGTCAGTGAACATGCATCATTAGATCTTGGCTTGATGTACTTGCATCATTAGATCATGTCCAACTTGTAGGTCTCTAAGGGATTTTAACCCAGGGACCTTTTGACTTGTTTGATCCAAGCGTGAACCATTAGATCAATGTTGTCAGTATGTGATCTCATGTAGACCATTAGATCTTAATTAACTTTAAACCTTGTAAGGACCTTTTGAACTCAAACGGTCACTTTATGGATCTTAAACTTGACATTTGCATGAACGTCTCATTTTGCAAGCCTATCTTTAAACACTTAAATCTTGAGCTAGAATTTTTTTGCAAATATGAAATTTTTAGAGCATGTTCTTGGCACAAGGGAATTTATGGTGCTATAATTATTTGGCTCATGAGATTTATTGAGGTGCATTTATTAAATGCATAGGTAAATTGGTCCATTCTTTTTTTAGATGACGTCCTCATGATGGTTTGTTTATTTAAACTTGCATAGTCCAAATTTTGCTCAATATTTCAAGGCTATGATGATCTTTTAAGGCTTGTGAAACCTAGTTCATGTTATTGAATGCTTCAGATACAATGAAACCTTCTTGGACCCTTCATATGTAATTGTAAACCTATCCCTTGAAGATTAATTAGATCACACTTTAAGCTTGTGTAAAGTGTTTCAAGAGTTTTTAAAAAGCTATATGATCTCCATTTGAGGTCAATCTGCTCATCATGACATTGGATCACTTCTTCAATCAGATCCTACTCAACTTCTGGACTCTTGGACTAGGCACATTTTTGGTATGTAGACCAAAATTTGGTCAACATCTTTGGTGACTTGGTTGGACATCATGCCTGCTATGCTTGAGAACTTGGGCCATATATATGACTCTTATATCATTTATATGATACATGGACCATTTACATTGACTTTAAGACAACCTTTTGACTTTTAAAACAAAGAATTCTAACAAACAAGGAAAGAAAAAAACTTGAAAGGGAAACTAACCTAATAAAGCAGAGGCAACTAACCTATCAAATAATTGTGTAATAAAACACTTATTTGGGACAAGACATAAACAAACTAATGTGTTAGAATAACACCTAGATAAAATCAAAACAACTAACTATGTATAGGGACTTAGCTTCTTCAATAGAAATGTTTTAGATGTATCATATTGACTAGGATAGGAAGCTCTTCACCATTCATCCTTGTGGGTTGGAAAGCACTGTAGGATTTACAGCTAGAGACTATGTATGGACCACTCCAGAGAGAATAAAATTTTGTGTGCCTTCTTGGCTTATCTCTGTCCTCATCCCACTTGAGGACAAGATCTCCTTCTTTGAAACTTCTTTTAAAAACTTATTTATTAAATAATCTCTTTACCATTTCTTGATGGGCCTCCATAGCCAACATGGAATGATGCCTTGTCACTTCTAGCTCCATGAGCTCAACATATTTGATTCCCATTGGCTCATTCTCTAAAACCTCAAGTTGATGCATTAATTCCAATACAGGGAATTCAAAAGAAATAGGCATTCTTGCTTCCTTACCATATACTATCTTGTGTGGAAAATTGGCAATTGACCTCTTATAGGTGATCCTATCAGCCCACAGAGGTGACTTCAATTTGATATGCCATAACCTCTAATTGTCTTCATCAGTCTTCCTAATGGTCTTCAACAAATTCTTGTTAGTGGACTCAACAAGGCTATTGCCTTTTGGATAATAGTTTGATGAGGTACTAAGAAAAACACTATGTTGAACTACCCGTTAGCTGATCTGAGACCCCAAAATGGTTATAACATTGTCAAAAATAATAGTTGAAGGGACCCCAAATCCGGTAATCAAACCTTCATATAAGTCCAAAACATTAGTTTCATTTGCTTCTTATAATACCACTACTTATGTCCATCTAGTAAAATAATTTGTGGTAGTTAGGATCCACTTGTGTCCTAAGCTTGAAGGGGAATTAATAAGACCAATAAAGTCCAATAACCATTAGATAAAGGGTTGATTTACTAAAATTGGTTGGAGAGGTAAGGCTGCAAGCTTCATCTTTCCAACAAACATGGCACATTGTCTGCATTTCTTGACCCATGCATGACAATCACAAAACATACTTGGCCAATAATACCCACCTCTCATTATCTTATGGGCTATGATCCTTGTTGAATAATGTCCTCTACCATGTCCATCATAGAATTGCTCAAGCAACCTCTATGTTTGATTTGGTTATATTCATCTTATAAACATGCCATTGATATCCTTTTTGAACAATACATTATTAACAAAAAGAAAAGGAATTGATTTCAATCTAAAATATCTCCTCTTTGAAGGTTTTAAATAAGAAGGATAAACATCATCTTGTAAGTATCTTACCATATCTTGAAACTAGCTGGAATATGAGGTGTGATCATTTGCAACTTCTTCATCATTTGAAAACATAAGCACCCCATTAGTCTATTGCAAGTCTTGGGCTAGGTGTTCACAAAGTCCTTTGCCTCTAACCAGTTTTGTGACCTTGATCTCAACATCATATTCCATTACTTTGGTTATCCAACCAACTCTTTTGTCACTTATATTCTTGTTCAAGAGGAAATCCTTGGCACTTGGATGTGTAACCATCAGATGTATCTTATTATTAGACAATAAGTACCTAAACTTTTTAAGATACCTTATGACTAAAAGTACATGTTTCTCAACAAAAGAATACTTTGTTTCATATTCTTCTAAACTTTGATTGAATAAGGCTATTGGTTGCTCTAAGGTCTCTTTATTCTACTGCATGAAAATACCTAAAATTATGTCAATGTTAACATAAGTGTACAAGAATAAATCCTTGGTGAAATCAGGGTTCAGAAGTGTAGGAGCACTGACTATATCTTTCTTGATATCTTCAAAACTTCTTACTTATTATTTGGACTAGTTGAAACTCTAACCCTTCTTTAGCATGGTTGTGAGTAGCCTAGCTAAAGTATCAAAATTTAAGATGTATCTCCTTATGAATTTGATATTGCCTAAAAATATTTGCAACGATTTCTTGTGTTTAGACAAGGAAAGTGCAAGAATTGAGTCTATCATATTAGGATCTATGCTTGTACCATATTTTGAAATCACATGTCCAAGAAGCCTACCTTCACGAATAGAGAAAACACACTTTTTGGGATTCAAAGACACACCAAATTGCCTGCATCTTTCAATCACTTGTCTAAGATGAATCATATGCTCATATTCATGTTAGAGAACACTATTATATCATTTAGATAAACAATTATAAACTTGTCAAGGAGACTTTGAAATGTTATATCCATAACTTTCTGTAAATTTTTTCTAGCATTAGATAAACCAAAAGGCATTTTTTTGTATGCAAAAGTCGCCCACTTTATGGAGAAGGATGTTTTGAACTGATCTTCTTCTTTGACCAAAATTTGGTTATATCCACTATAGCCATCCAACAAAGAAAACCTTTCTGAAATTGTAGCTAGTTGTAGAATTTGTTCCATTGATGGCAATGGATAGTGGTCTTTAAGAGAGGCATTGTTCAAGTCACAAAAGTCAACACATAGACTTATTTCACCATTCTTTTTCTGTACTGGAACCAGGTTTTCCACCTAATTTGAGTGCTTAATTATAAATATTATATCTAACTCAATGAGCTTATGTAGCTCATCTCTCATCAAAGGTTCAAGCTTTGGGTTAATTAGCCTTTGTATTTGTCTAAATGGCCTAGTCTCATCTTTTAACTCAACGGTATGTTGATCTAGACTTGGATCAAATCCTTTAAGGTCATTATACTACCATGCAAAGACATCTACAAAACTTGAACATAACTCAATAAAAGTTCTTTCTCTGAAGATATGCAAACTTTGCCCAACTTTAAACTCTTACCAGTTACAATGTCTACATTTGCATAGTGTTCTTCCTTGGTTGATAAAGAAAACTTTTCTTTTCTCAATTCATCATCTTTGTTGAATATGTTTTCAAGGGTGACCAATCCTTTAGGCAACTTATTTGTCTTTAATTGCATCACCTGGTCACCATACTGCTGCAAATGTTTATCTTAGTTTCTTGAGGAGAATTCAGTTTCCTCTTATAATAATATGATAATCTAACTATCATCTTCAAATACTTGTTAATTATTATGGTTGTCTGGGATATAAGGTCTCATAATTACCTTGATGTGTGATTGAATCTTTTCATTCTTTATGTCATCTAGGATACTAAATTGTGACCCAATGGCATCTAGCCGATCTGCATGCTTGTTCTTATTTTTTGATATGGCCTAAATATTAAAAGCTTGAAATTCTTCAATTAAGTCCCATACTCTATGCTTATAGGACCTAAGAAGTGGTTTTTTGCATATACCCATTGGAAACTATGCACTAGTGCTTCATATTCAATAACATTATTGAAATAACCAAACTAAAATTTGAGAGAAGAAAAATACCTTTGATTTATTGGAAAAATTAACGTCATTCTAGTTCCTGTGGCATGTTTGTTCCTGGATCCATGAAAATATAGTTGCCACAGTCCATCACTAGGCTGATCATCTTTCATTAATGTTGGAATTGGTGGATCATTTTCATAAATACATAGACACCAAGTCCTTATTCTTCAATTAACTTGTAGGTATCATGATCATGCAAATCAGAGGCCCATTCATCAAGGAAAAGATCTGGAACTCTATCTAGAGGTGATTCAATTTCCACCTCACTCTTTTCTAGTACTTTGTTTGAGATAAGCCAATTGGTGTTCACCATCCTTGGCATAGATGGATCCAAATGAAATATTGAAATAGGTTCAAAATGTATTGTCACCTTAGTAGCATACCTGGTCCTGAACATTACATAGGTCCAATCAGCTGACAAATATCCTCTAATCTTTAAAGTAAAGTCTCTTGATAGACACATGGCAAAATAGGGAGGCAAGTCCACTACTACTACATCTTGTTGAATGGTAACATTGGGGCAAACATGTAATGTCAAATTTAGATTTTCGATTATGCCTAATATCTTTATTGGTGACCCATCTAATTAAAATACTCCCTTTATGTTTGGCTCATAGACAAGAAAAAGCTTGTCTATAATTTGCTTGGGTATGACAGTGCTACTAAATCCACTATCTACCACACAATTATGGACTAAACAATCATCTACTATCAAAGAGAGATAAAAGGGAGGGGTTTTATTTAATTTGACATTAGTTTTGTCCACCTTTGTCATGTTATGTACCTACTAATTAGGTTGCTTGATTTGCTAGTCTGAATTAGCCAAGATAACTCCTTGTTTCTCAATCAGTTATTTAGATACATTAAGATCTAAAAGCTCTTGAATAAGCATGTCCTTTTACCCTAGAATGGTAAGGGAATCTCAAATGCTAATGCTAACATTTGATTTCTTCATTTGATCTATTATGTTGAATGATGCTCCACTAACCTTTGGTTATAACTTTTAAACAACTGGTTGTTCTCTAATTAGAGGCATTTTGGGAACCTTCACTGCCTCTACATTCTGAATCTTCTATGCCATAGAAATAACTTGATCCTTAACACTCTTAGAAATAAAATTAGGAACACTAGAAGTATTTTTCACATCTTGAGCTTCCTCAACTACTGTTCTTTTAGCTCTAGTCAAAGATGCAACTTGACCATTTATGTTGTTAGTTTCACCAACTTGGTTGAATACAATATGATCATCTGATTACCAATTAACATTGATGGCATCAAGCTACCCTAGAACTTGTTGAACTTCTCCTTGGAATTACATATTCATGTCTTGATACTGACCACCTTGAAGAGATAACTCTTCCTGTGTCATTTGTGGCATAGTAATATCTTGTGATACCAAGGCTTGATTTTGGATGTCATTTGGATTAGAAGGTTGCCAACCTAGATCTTACATCGAGTTATTTTAAGGAATAATAGATTTTGAACTGGAAAGAACATTAAGATCAAGGTATGCATATGGATTAGTTTGGGTTATAGCTCCTTGATTTTTATAAGGTTGCCTATTGTCTTTGAAACCTTGATAAGGAGGTCTTTGGTTACTAAAGGACTTATAAGTATTTTGGTTCTATTGTTGATAAGGTCTACTTTAGTACTACTATCTTTTGACTTGAACAATCTCATTTCTAAAAGCTTGTAACATGATTTTCATATCACCAATCTCATTAGCTTGATTAGGAGGGGCTACAACTTGGACTTTTGGAGATGGAATAGGAGCTACATATGGAATCTAGGGAACTTGAGGAGGAACGTGTTGCAATTTTGGGAATATGGGCATTAGAGGCCTTGGAGCAAGTTTACCAGCTTGTATTAAACTATTTTATGCTCTTATTATAATTTCATAGGCATTTAGCAAGGTATTTCCAACCATAGACTATATCATAACACTTATATCAAAATTAAGGTCCTTAAGATAGTACAAAAATGCATACTCTAGAGATGGTCTAACCAATGCAGGGATCCTAGTCCATGTCTTTTGGAATTTGAGGTTAAAATTAGACATGAACTCATGGGGGTAACTTTGTATGGTAGTCAGTTGTTCAACCAAAAATAGATGATCAAACTTATCTTCAAATTTCCTAACTAAGGCTGCCCCTGACTCATCCCAAGTAGCAATGGAGGTCAAAAGAAGATTTATATACCATTGCAAAGCTTTTCCTTTGAAATATGTAGCAAGCACACTGATAGCCATATTATCTTTAGTAACATTATGAATATAACATAGATTGGCAACATCTTTTATATGCTCAATAGCAGTAGTTTTATCCCATTCTCTTGAGAAGAAGCGATACTCTTTAAGGCAAACACAAGAATGTCATCATATTGGGCTAAATTCAAGGGACTATCCCTATTAAATGGAATAAAAACTTGATTCCTGATAGCCATTTAGGAAAAAGGGGTTTGGCTTATTGGGACAATAGATTGGACTAAAACAATAGGATAACCAACAGATGAATTCTTCTTTTGAGGATAAGGGGTTGTCCTAATGAATCTTGATCTTTTATAAGAATTAAAAGACAATTCAATGTGTTCAAAAGGAGTACCTTTACTTGATGATCTTATTGTAAACTTTGGCATGAAAACATTGTCTGAAAGATGTTATAAACTCTACAACTTGAAGGATATTCAATTTTTGATGATGGTATATGTCTCCTCCTATTACAATTTCTTCTTTTCAATCTTCAAACTTCAAGTATTCCAAAGAAGTTGGGTCCTACCGGGTGTGCCAAAACTATTGGTGTCCTAGATTTGCACCCTAGCTAAGTAAGGGGATTGTTTATATCTTCTTAATCAAATCTAATCCAACATAATATTGATCCTAGGTTGTGGGTATCTTAATAATGGATCAAAACTCTAGAGAAGGTTGGCTTCCTTCTGTATCTATCACCTAAACTAGACCTAATCTAACACTTGTTTTGAAAAGAAAGAGAGAGATAAAAAAATATATGAAAGCATGTAAAATAGGGTGATGCACCAGTAATTAGAACACTTATACTTTGCACAAGACACACTAAAAGACACATTCAAGACCAAAAAGATCAATCCCACATGAATATTTCATAACAAGGCATGAATTAGTTATTAACTAGCATGAGAGGGTAAATATCCACTTTCAAGCTAAACAACAAACTGTAAGTTGTACTTATAATGACTTGTGAGAACTTCTAAGTATTTCATTAAGGTGATAAAACTCAAACATATATAACAAACATACATTCACTTAACTATAGTACATGAATTCATAGAACACACTTCAATATAGCTTGCAAAAATGATGGAATTCAGTCTTTATTACATCAAAAGGTGTCACAGTACAAATGTTGGCATAGCCTAAACAAGCCAAAGAATAAAAGTCTATTTGTCTAAAAAATGTAAGATATTTCTTTCTAAAATTTCTAGAGAGTCCCATAATGTGGTAGAAAATAGAACATATATAGAAAAAAGGAAGAGAGAGAGGGAACTGTGATGTATTAGCACAAGTTCGAGGATGTTAACTCATGACCTTATAAATAAGGAACAAATTATGTAAAAGAATTGAATGTCCATTATCCTTATCGAGCTACTAGGTCCTTTTCTTAGAACTTCATGTTATAATCTATCTAATCTTTTGATGAGGACTATGTCTTGGAATTGATAGAATTATGCCACATCTGCTTTGGGTGGCCATGGGTACCTACTTATTGTAAATGTGACCATGTTAATAGAAGAAAAACTTTTTCATGATCATTTTTACCTCTGTATTTTCTCCAATATTGAACATAATCTATTATAGGTGAAAATGAATTCAATTATTGGTTTTCACATAGTCACATATCCATGAAAACCTACAAACTATTTGACCTTAGTTCACAATTATTGGTCCATATTTGATTTTTGTATTAGGCCATAAAAGACCTATTCTACATTTAAAATTTGTAAGAGTTGATGAGGATCCTCCATCTAAAATCAATGAACATGTTAATTAATGACCCTATAACAAGGTCGATAGGTCCCAAGTTATCGACCAGAGGTCCTGTTTAACTTAAATGGTGACGGAGCCTTGTCTTTAACCATTTTGTCTGTATGATTATGTCTACTATATGGTGTTTTATCAAGCTTAAATGGTGGTGGGATGACCCCTATAATATTTTATTTACCTAGGTCAAAGACTAGTTTATCGACTTTCAATAGAAGCTTTTTATATTTACTTGATGTTCATTGGTTGTCAATTACCAACTCAGACCATTTCATTATGCCCTACTGTCTTTATTCTTGTTAGTCCCAATGATATGCTAACTTATTTGACTCCTTGCACATCATTAAATCTAGATGTATGAATGCACATGAGTCCTTGATTTCTTATTAGTCAAGATCCTTTGACATTTTGACTTGACCTTGCACTCTCGATCTAAATATATGAGCCCATGTGCACCTTATATCTCATTGGGCCCACTTTCCTATCAATTCCTATGCATCATCAGATCATTGGTATGAATGGATTTTGATTGTTGATCTAATCTTGGACCCAAATTTTTTCATTGAATATGCATCATTGGATCTCATCTTGATGAACCTACATCATTGGATCATCTCCAACTTATAGCTCTTTAAGGGTTTTTAACTCAAGGACCTTTTGACTTGTTTGACCCAAGCATGAACCGTTAGATCAATGTTGTCAGTATGAAATTTCACATGGACCATTAGATCTTGATTAACTAGAAACCTTTTAAGAACCTTTTGAAATCAAATGGTCACTTTATCGATCTAAAACTTGACACCTGCACGAACGTCTCATTCTACAAGCCTATCTTTGAACACTTAGATATTGAGGTAAAACGTTTGTGCAAACATGAAATTTTCAAAGCATGTTCTTGGCATGAGGGACTTCATGAAACTATAACTATTTGGGTTACGAGAGTTCTTGAGGTACATTTATTATACACAAGTGAACTGGTCCATTTGTTTTCTAGATGATGTCTTGGTGACAGTTTGTTTCTTTAAACTTGCTCAATCCAACTTTTTCTCAATATTTCAAGGCTCTAATGATCTTTTAAGGCCTGTACAACCTAGTTCATGCTATTGAATGCTTTAGACACCATAAAACCTTCTTGGACCCCTCATCTGCAATTATAGACCTATCCCTCAAAGATCAATTAGATCACAATTTAAGCTTGCTTAAAGTGTTTCAAAAGATTTGCAAAAGCTATATGATCTCCATGTGAGGTTTATTTTCTCATCATGACATTGGGTCACTTTTTTAATTAGGATCTTACCCAAATTTTATACTCTTAGACTAGGCACATTTGTGGTATGTAGCCCAAAATTTGTTCAATAGTTGGTTCCCAGTTGTATGCCTCTTTCGCTCAGCCTTGCACACTTAAAGAAAATGGCAAACTAAGATGAAAAACTTTCTAGTATGTCATTGTAGTTGGGGTAGGGTTTGGCATCATGTGAATGAAGGTGAGAGGATTTGTGGTTAGCTTACTCACATGGAGAGATTTTGTAATTCAACTTCCATGGGTATTTTTGGCACAAATAACAACAAATGTGACCAGGGCACAACCAAACTTGTTCACTCTACATGAGAAGGGTTGTCACACGGAATGAATAAATACACTAGGTCACATACAAGCTACTAAAGATAGATGAAATTATGATTGCAATCTTCATTCTAAAGAATTCTCAACAACATGGACTAAATGAAAAACTACAGTGTTGGGTCTTTAAAGCACAAACTACAAACACATGTTAAGTATGCAATATTTATGCATCTACAAGGCAAATAACACTTAAAATATGCAAAGGGTGTATTAATTTTAGGGTAGGACAAGGTAGGACAAATTGAGAGTTATAAAAAATAGGGTGATGTGTTAACAGGTGGTTTTCAAATAGAATGGATTCTTACAATATTCATGACATCATTTGTTTGAAAAAATGTAGAAGACTCAAATGCAAGCTAGTGGGAACTATAATGAGTAATTTATAGTTATTGGTGCCAATGAAATGCAAATACCCAAATGATCCTAAAACCCTAGAACATACACTAAAAGTAGAATCTCATATACCTTTTTCCATTGAATCCATAAACTTAGGGTGCGCTAACAAGTTATTCAACAACATATTTCCAAACATAATGTAGAAAGGGATTTATAATCTAGAACTAAGCCCAAGATGATAACCAATAATGAGCATATAAAAAAAGTTCTAATCAACAACATTTGCATAACACATCACTGCACTTCATCAAAAGGAAACAGTAAGAACCATAAATATTTTCCATTAACTTGAAAGAAAATCTTACATACACTAATGTTTCAAAATGTTGTCATGGGGACAATCATGATGGATTTGCTCCATGTTGGACATCAGATACATATAGAGATGTTCTCAAAGCTTGTTAATGATTATACAGTTGTAACCACCTTAGCAAGAGAGGCAAATTATATACACAGCCATGATCCCAAAATTTGGAAGAGTGCATACTTGGAAGGAAAATAAAGATCAACAATAACTAACCAAAGAATAGAGGAGAAACCCTCCATTTATACATTTTTACCCTCTCAAATCTGAGAATGGGAGTTGAAATTTTTCAAAAGTGCAAAACACCCCTCCAAGTTCTGCCAAGATGCTCCCAGATGGAATATGGACTTTACCACGCTTGGAATCTTCACCCATTTGCACAAAAAATGATTATTGTAACTGCCTCTATAAGAAATGATGAAGATTTGGAGAAAACCCTTTGATCTCTTGGCTGGAGATGCCTTCAAATGAGCTGAGAGGAGAATATTCATGGTGGAGGCCAAACAAAAATCTTGTCTACATGTGTAACTACCTAAAGATGCCCTTGACCACTTGCTTGCACAGCTAGAACCTCCTGGACAGCTGTCCTTCCCTTTATGCATGCCATGGAACAACCTGCTCTTGCAATGATTTCTTGGGAATATTCTAGATCCTTGGCTACTTGAGAGATCTTCCTTGGAATGGCCCACCTTGATTTTGCAAACTTACAATTTATCTCCCATAAAAGATCTTGGAAAAGCAAAGTAAATGAATACAATAACTTAGGTCATTTTCAACTTTTTACTTTTTGGCTCCAACTTATATTTTCCCACTTTGCACTTTACACCTTTACTTTTTGCAAATTTTCTTTTTTTCACTTTTCAATCTTCACATTTTCTTTTTTGTAAATTTTCCCTTTTATGATTTCTTTCATATATTTAATGCAAAAATGAATTATTTTCACTTTTTGCCTTTTGGGGAAATTCTGACTCCTTTTATAAATTTACATAGGTGCAATTTGCACTTGTAGTTTTCCTTGGGCATCCAAAACTCCACATGCACTTTGCACTTTTGCAAAAGTGCAAATTACACTTGGGGTTCCCATTTCCATCAAAAGCTATTTTTAGGGAATTTGGAACTCTAGATACACTTTGCACTTTTGCAAAAGTGTAAATTGCACTTGGAGTTCCCATTTCCCTCAAAAGCTCCTTGAGTTGACTTTTCTCCTCCTTTATTTGACTGGCAGGATTGAGAGAATTGGCCACACTTTGCACAGTGCACTTTGGATACCTTGATTTTTTGCATGATATAATTGAAGAATTTGCATTTTGTACGGTGCATTTCCCACTTAGATTTCCCTGGGAATTTGGGCATCATATGCAATTTTTTGAAACTTGTAAATCTTTGAATTCTTCAATTTTACTAAACTCCATTTTTACAACTTGGCTAGGGAGAACACCCTATGGGGGATTTTTACAAAAATCCAACTTTTTCAACTTGATGCCTCAACACAGTAATTTACACCTAAAGTGATATATTGAGATGTTACATACTCAAACAATTCTTCAACCATTAAAACCAAGCATAAGAAAGTATGCAGATTGCGATTTCTAGAACCAAAATCTGAATGGCCAAACCCTACAATAAATTCTAAATCAGCCCACGCTCAAGCTTTGAGACAAGCTTTCCTTGACTAACCTAGAACTATCCCTCTTTGGTGATCTAGGAAAAGAGGAATGTAAAGCTTTATGAAGATAAAATGCATGTGGAATCTAAGGAATTATATCATTCACCATAACTCCTGATAGTTCTATTGAAGTACAAAAAATTTCAAGGCTCAATGGGCTAGTACCACTATTTGCATTCAATGATTTTGATTCCTTCCCAGATTGTAAATTATCACAGGAATAAACATTTCTTCTAAAAATAACCCTACAGCCAAAACTACCACTCTTAGATTCATCTCAACTATCATACCAATGTCTATTTCTTGAGCATTCTGCTCATTATTCCATCCCATAAAAGCACGAAAAAGAGAATAATAAATATGAGCTATGGGTGAAGCACAATGAATATTGCATCTTCATTATCCCCCATCATGGCAAATTTTAAATGTAAGATTCCAATGCTAGATCAATCCTTATTTTCAATATTTATGTATTTGAAGATGACAAATACAATCATGACAACCTTCCTCAGTATCACTTGTAACAGGACCAATGCTAAATTGATTTTTCAATGAAACCCTACAAGGTTTTTTGGTGCAACAAGATCAATGAGAAGGTTGTGTATCTTTTTTGAGCTCCTTGGATTGATGTAGGTTGCTCACACTACATTCCATGGCATCACCATCTGACTAATTATAGGCATCTGTACCCATTCCACTAGTTAGTTGTTCATACCGTCATTCCTCTTATATTTCCCACTCACCTGTCTCTATTTATTTGAGATCCAAAAGTGCCAATGCGCTTTACACCTTAAGAGAAGTTGGTGCAAAGTGTTTATGGGATTTTGCCTTCCACAAACCCCTATCATGATTTATGTGGTCCTTTGCAGTCAACATCTAAACCTTTTTCCAAGACCCTCTCCATTATATTTCATGGGATGTGGAGGTTCCCAAGCACTTTGCACGTTGTGTTGGTGCAAAGTGCACATGGGTTTCCACTTTCTGCTAGTCACCTTTTGTTGTTATTCCATGGGATTCACCATACCACTACACACTTGATTTTTATCTTATTGGTAGTTTGTCTTTCATACTTGACACCTCTGGTGAAACTTAGAACATGTTTTCTAATTTTTAAATTGTGCAGTCAACTCCTTGACCTCTACCACACTTATATGCAACAAGGTAAAATATTAACTTTGTTTTATTCCATTGATTTTCTTCGACATGGGCAGGGTTTCTTTGTGGCATATTTGTAAGTGTGGTTTACATCCACATAGGCATGTTTATGATGGTATGGTTGTTGCATGTTTTTGACTGTTGTGTAGGTGTCACATGGGCTCCCTAGTCAAGTTGCATGTTTATAAACCCTGCTATATGTTCATTCTTTTAGTCTGTAGAATCTAGGAGTGGGGGAGCATTTTGCATTTTTCAATTTGATAAGTTAAAAGTGCACTTATATGTCTCATCTCTACCAAATTATGTTCATATTTCTTTGTATGAAATGCAGAACTACCAGGGTACATTACACCTTTCAAATGCAGTCAATGTGTAGTCAGCGGTAAAAGTTCCACCAACCCTCCATGCATTTTCTTTTCTATAATGCATCATTTATTTTGGGATGTGCTTTTATTTTCCCATGTGACAAATAATTTTGTGACATGGGGTTAAGTGCATTGAACTTATCCATGTACAAGTAGGTCTGATGATGAAGATGCCATCTAGTGGCCTCCCAGGTGGCATGGGTATCATAGCATGGGATTAATTATGTATAAACTACATGTTTTTCAAACCAACGTGAGCTCTAGTAATGTAACCAAATGCCCAAAATTGCTCAACACAATTTTGGGAACTAATATTTATTACACAAATTATGATTATATTATTGATAATACTAGTGACAGTGATGCATCTAAATCTTTTAACTCATAGTCCACAACATTTTTGGATCTTGATTATGAAGATAAGATGTCCTCTATGTTAGAATAATTAATTGTATCATAGTATAAATAAGTTTTGGTGAAAATATTAAATGTAATAAGTGATGGTTTAAATATTGAATGTGCACCTTTAAGTTAGTCACATGTGTCACCACCTTTTATAAATGCCACTATTCGTGTGGCCAATAAGAAAAAGAGTGATAGCTCTTATTTTAACTATATATATACCCTCATCTATATGTACTTTTGTTATTATGTTGAATACAAGACATTATATTTTTGTTATCATTTGATATCAGAGCATGTTCAATGAGATCAAGGAGAAGTGAAAATTTTATTGAGCCTCAAGCACTCAAATTTATTGTAATTTAAAGGAGAAATGCACCATTGTTTTCTTCTTAATTTTTTTTACACATCTTATATGCTTTGTTTATTTTTTGGAAGACCTATAAAGCATTCCAAAAATTACTTCAGAGGATAAAATTCCATCAAAGGCATATAAAGGAGTAAAGATATTAATTCTAATTATAAAAAGCATAGGCTTTCCTATGGAAATATTTAGAGTTAAATAAATTGGGAAATAAATAGAAATAAGAGTGAGAAGAAAATAAAGAGGGTCATCATTTCACTTGAATTATTCTACTTCACATGTGCAAGTTTATAGTGGCACAAGATTTTTATTATTTTCCTTTCTTTCTCTCTTTCATAAGACAAGATTTGAAAAATAGACAAAGCAATTCTTTTTTTCCTAACAAACTGGGAAAGTTTTTGTAGATATTGTAGAGTTTTTTTTTAGAAAATTGTGAATACCTTTAGATTTTTTTCTCCTCACCTAGAGGTCTGATTTAAAATTTTCTTTCACGACTAGAAAGAGGACTTCGAGAGCTTTCCAAAAAATGGTCACACTAAGGATTAAGGGAGATATCACGATCTGAAGTTGATCGTGTGAACCTTATTTTTTACCCTTTTTTATGTGTGACTTGGGGGTTAATCACATTTTATTCTAGAATATAAAATCAAGTGTTGTTTTGTATAATTGAAAATAAATATTTAGATATATTTTTATACATAAATTTATTTTTAGGTTTGTGACATAAAGTAAACAAATGAAGAAATTTTTATACTCTAGAAAATTATGCATTTTTCACACATGTAGTGTTTGAGATATGTGATACCCCTAATTAAATTTTACAAGTAAAGTTGTCACATTGAACTACAACATCCAACACCTAACATAGATATAACAACAATGTATGTGGCATTGTCTCTTTAGATCATTAGGGAGAAATAAGGATCACAATTTCATTTTACATTTCCCTCCATTACCCATTTGTCACCATCAATAGACATAAATCCTAAAATATTGAAAGGTTCCATATATTTGGAAGTTACGCCCATGTGCAAGGCTTTCTCTCTAAGTAAATGTCATTTATAGAATGAATCATTTTCACATACTATCTAAGTACCATGTGCCACTCTACACTCACATATTATAACGTCTCTTTCATGTACCATTGGGTATATTAAAAGGATGAGATTCTTCCATGTGCCATCAGGTATATAGGAAGGTTGAGCATATCAAGGAGTTTGTTATATTAGTCTAATAGTATATATAAAGGGAGATCTATTTGAATAATAAAGAACCAATCCATCTCTCATAAATAGTTTTTTTAAAATGGATATGAGTGGCCCTAAAATTATTTTGTGAGATTCAAAACTTCTTCATGGTGATAACTATGTTGCATAGAAGACCAAGTGAAAAATCACGTGGAATTTGAAGATATTTGGCTAGTTGTTGATGGATCATACACATAGCATGCCATAGATGTTGACTAACAATGTAAGTTTGATAAAGCAAACTAAAAGGCAAAGTTGATAATTATGTTTGGGTTATTAGATGAGGTACAACCTCATATCCAAAATACAACTTTAGCCAAAGATGCATGGGACAAACTTAGCATTGTCTATGAGGCTAAGAACTAGAATATCATTCTTCATCTATAAATCCAACTTCACTATCTCAATTTCAAGACTAGTGAAAAAGTTCAATTTTTTTCATTATGTTGCAACACTATGGGCATGGCTCTAAGATTTCAACAAATAAGTGCCATATAACTCTCAGGGACATATCATCATGAGAGCACTACCCCCTACTTACAAGATCTTTGTGACTACTATGAATATTTTAGAAATAAAACCAACTTTTCAAAAGTTGGTTAATATGTTGTAACAAGAATAATCTATGCACACAGCAGAAGCCAATGAAGAACATGCACTTTCATCACAATATAAGGGGGGAAGTCCCATGAATCCTTAAAAACAATCCCTTGAGTAGAATAATCAGCAACATAATTAAAGGAACAAAACTCATTCATAAAAGGTCTATCTAATATGTGTTAAAATAGGTCAAGAACTGAAGTATTGCTATAAAATGTGTTTACACATGACTCGTCTAGAAATAAGGAGCCCACACCACAACAACAATCTCCACAAGGATAGAAGTCGTAAAAGCCACAGTCCAAACATACTTGGAAATAAAAGCCTTCCTCACAACAAAAACATGGGAACATTGCAGAAGATATTAATTCTTCATATGAGTATTTTATCTATGTTACATAGATAACTAAGGAGATCTCTCCTCCAAACTCAATATGGTACATGGATTCTATTGATACAAGGCACATGAATAAATGGAAAGATTTACTCACCACTTTAAACCATTCATCATATCATGGTAATGTATCTCTTAGAGATGATACATAATATAGTGTCCAAAGTACACATCACATTTCCTTACCACTTGGTAATCATGAATGTATAATTACTATTATCCTATATATTTTAGGCCTAAACAAATATATATTGTTTGTAAATAAATTACTCAATCACAACCTGGTAGTTGAATTTGATTAGAAAAATGATAAAAAAAAACATTGTCTCATTCGAGATAAGTCTCGAAGTTTGAATTTTTTTTGCAAAAGCTTATAGTGTAGCCAAAATGTTTCAACTTGATGTTGTTTACAAAAACAATCAAGCTATAGTTGTCAAAGATACAAACTTGACCAATATATGGCACAAGAGATATGAACATTTGAGTTTCGGGTACCAAATTGCATTAAGTAGACACAACATGGTGAGAGGCCTTTCCCCACTTAATAAGACCATTAATTTGTGCTCTAATTATTTAGATGAAAATTAACATAGAGTTGCATTTGGCACAAATACATATCAAGTAATTGGTCTATTGGGTTTGGTCCATACCAATTTGTGTGGACATTTCACTCCTAATGTCAATGGATTTAAATGTTTTTCAACACTTTGTTAATGAATACTCATGTAAAATGTGGGTATACTACTTGAAGTCCAAGGACCATGCCTTCTAAGTATTTAAATAGTTCAAAGCTCTAGTTGAGTGACAATCTAGTCATCACATACATATCCTCTACTCATATTATGGGGGAAATATACCAAAAATTAATTATTAGTATTTTTTAAAGCACATGGCATTAACCATAAACTAACTGATCCCTATATGCTACAAGAAAAATGGTTTTGTTGAGCAACATAATCATGACATTGTTGAAATGATGCAATACATGTTGAAATATGTCCACCTAGTACATCCATATTGGGCATAAGAAATTCACACAATAGTTTACTTGTTTAACTATGCACCCACCAATGTTATCGATGGGGTCACTACAATATGAGCATGGTTAATGAATAATCTTTTTATCTCTTATCTTCATGTTTTTTGTGGCAAAGCACATGTGTACATTCCAAAGAAGAAGAGGAAAAAAATAGATGAAAAATATTTAGAATGTATATTTCCTGGGTACAATGAAGATTCAAAGGCCTATCGACTCACGGATCTTAAGATTAAGAATTTATATATCAATAGAGATGTTATTTTTATGAGAAGGGTTAGTCCAATCCACCTTCCACACAGGCACCTGATACAACATTTAGTCGGGTAAACATTTATAATTTTGATAGTGGTTCTGAGGATGAGGGAAATGATGATGGTTAGCCATATCCTCTAGCTTCATCCCCCACTAATAATATTCAACATATGCCCAATTGGTAAACAATTATAATTCAAGGTAAAAAATTGGAATGAGTCCCAAACACTTCCATTTTAGGATCAAGGACTCATAGTTTTGCTTGTGAAGAGGTTAATTTAGCCATTATGAACACCGTTGTAGAGTCATTTGAGATTTCAATGCTTTGTGAAGCCCAAGATTCAAAATATTGGAAAGATTCCATGGATATAGAGTACTAGACACTAATGAAACATTATACATAACAACTTGTTGATCTTCCAATAGGGAAGGAGCTTATCGGTTGCAAGTGGATATTTAAGACCAACTATAAAGCAGATGGTAACATTGATAAGTACAAGGCAAGACTTGTATTAAATGGTTAGGCACAAAAAGAAGGCATTGACTATTAGGAGTCTTTTGCTTCCATATACAAGATAAAGACTATCAAAATGGTATTTGTTATGGTTACTTAGTTCAAATGGAAATTCCATTAGATGGATGTAAAAAGTGCCTTACTAAATGGAGATCTACAAGAAGAAGTCTACATGACCAAACTGCAAGGTTTTATCACACCTAGTCAAGAAAAAAAGGTATGTAGACTCATCAAGTCATTGTATGCTATCAAATAGGTTCCATGAGCCCAATATATCAAGATTGATAAGCAACTCATTCAACGTGAATTTTGGTAGATTCCATATGATCCAAACCTCTACCTCAAGGATCAAGGGGGAGGTTGTGATCTTGATTGTATAGTTCAACTATATAATCATCACTAATAGCTTAGTGAATATGATTTATGTAACAAATAATGATCTTAAGTAATTGTTTGACATGATATATCTTAGGCTATTGGATTATTGTCTTGGTCTAGAGGTATGCAAAAAGGGACATCACATATTTATGTCTCAAAATAAATATGCAAAGATAATGCTCGGGAAAATACAGAGGATGGATTGTAATCCTATTGTAACACCCATGGGGATAATACTTTATCTAATGCATTCAAATCCATCACCAAAAATAAATGCCACTCTCTATCGTTAGTTAAGTTGGAGTCTCATTTACTTGACTTGCACTACACCAAATATCAATTATGTTCTTAGTTATCTTTCAAGATTCATCTAGGAACCAAATGTGAGTCACTATAAAGTAAAAAAACAAATATTTAGATATATTCAACATAATTTAGAGAATGAACCAGAATAAAATAAAAATTATAAGTTCTTCTTGATAGGATACATGGATACAGATCATGCAAACCGTAAATCATGTAGATTCTATTGATGATGGGAAATCCATATTTGGATTTATTTTATTTTTGGGATCTGGCCTTATCTCATGGGGGAGTAAGAAATATAACTTTATTTCTAAATCTTCCACTAAGGTAGAATATCATGTAACAAGAAGAGTTGTCTACCAAGTGATATCATTATGTCTCATACTTGAAGAACTAAGAGTACCACAAGTACAACTGACAATTCTATACTATGACAATCAAGGTGTTATGCAACTTGTTTACAATCTAGTGTTTCATGAGTGTACAAAGCACACCAAATTATAAATCCATTTTATATGTGAGTAGGTTTAGCAACACAAGATTCAGCTCTAGCTTTTCCACACTCAAGATCAATGTGTAAAAGTCTTCATCAAGTCACTTACATGTGAGAAGTAAGGCATTCATAAATTATCTCTCTTGTACTCTTAAGACTATGATGAATTAAGGAGGGAATGTTAGAATAATTAATTAGATCAAGGTCTAAATAATTATTGGTCAAAATATTAAATGTAATAAATGATGGTGTAAATATTAAATGTGCACATATGGGTTAGTTACATGTGTCACCACCTTTTGTAAATGCCACCATTGGTGTGGCCAATAAGAAAAGGAGGGATAAATCTTGTTCTATCTATATACACCCTCATCTCTATGTACTTTTGTTATTATGTTAAATACAATACTTTATATATTTGTTATCACTATTTATGTAAAGTATGGTTACATAAATGATTAATAGATGGAATTATTTATTAGCAGTTTTTGCTAATCTCATGTGCTTCAATGGAACAATCTATTATACAAAACTTTTTTTTTCTATTTGTTGTGTGTGTCTAGTGCTTAATTTATATATCTAGCATCATGTATGTATATTAGGTTCATCATGCTTCCTTTTAGATTTACATTGTTATCCTCTCTTGATTTATTTTTAGCATCTTGATCCTTTTATCTTGCTTGAATTTTGAAGTTACCTTTTTCATGTTTCCATTTGCTATGTCATTGCTCTAGCCTCTTCATTTATTTTGATTACATCATTTCTTTGGCCTTTTATATTTGATTGTTTTTTCCCATTCCAAAATCTTCCATGAATTTCCTAATGACAACACATATATATATCGTGGCTTGTCACCCTAGTACATCCTAAGATCTAAGGGAAGTTGTAGGTTAGTAGGGATCTTCTTCTCATCATTTCTTCTCACTTTCACCTCGTAGCTTGTGTCTTATTTGATTGATCTTTGTATTCTTGTTTCCCTTTGTTTTTGTGCCTCTTGGTTTATTTATTACTTGATTGAGCTCTCTTTTATTATTCTTGATTTTTCCGCTTAGCTTGTCTCTTTTCTTATAAAAAATAAAATGTATGTCATTATGTTTGTTAGTTACATAGTCACATTATTACATATCAAGCTACATATTACTATAAGTTTACATATAAATTATTTCAATGCATGTTTTTCATGATGTTATTTAAGTTAGATGCAAGATTTGCATGTTACATATGATCATAGACTTACAATTACATCGCAAATTCATTGTGCCTACACCCATAGGCATCCTTCCATTAGGGGCATATCTATATAGGGGGATTTTTTGGTGTGCTTTAGGATTTATCTTTCTCATTTTTCATTGTCATATAGAGGTATATATGATTTATTAAACATATATTGTCCTAGATTATATCTTGTGTGCTTGGTTATATGGATACATTGTGTTGCTAAAAATGTTTGTTATATTTTGTGTTATCTTGTTTATTTGGATTTCTCGCACATGTGTGCTTGTGCTTATATGTAATTGTGCATGTTAATTGGCATGTCTTGTTTTATGTTGTATATAAATGATCCTTTAGTTATCAAGTTTGTGTCATTTATGTGTGAATGATTACTTATTTTCTTTTGGATCACTCTTGCTCTGTGTGGTTACATAATTATGCATGTTTACATTAGTTGAATATACTATGTGATATTATATGTTTGGTGCCATGATCTCTAACATGCACACTATTATTTTGTGATATATTAAGTTTGGTGCCTTCTTTTCCATGGTTTATACCATGTATCTATAGAGACATACTCTTATTGTGTGTTTCAATGTTGTATCTTATGGTTACATTGGGGAATATCACTTGTTCCTCTTTTTGGGGTTACATCACAACATATCATTCTCCCCTGCCTTTCCATTTCCCTTTTTATGTTTCCTCAAATTTTACATATTAGTTATTTATATCTATGTTACCCATAGTGTAATTATTTTATATATATGTAGGAACATCCCTCACCTTAAAATAGGGCATATAATCGACCTATTTTATCTCCGATTATAGATTTCATGCAGTTACATATATCAAGTGGTTATTGCAATGCTTCAAATGTTTGCTTCTTTAATTGAGAAGTGTGTTTTTACATGTGGCATAAGTTAGTAAGATCCAGTTTCAAAGATTTAACTATGTTGTTGGGGAAATTAAAGCCCATGATAGTTTTAATTATTTTCAAATATCGTAGCATGGTTCACATAACACTAGGTGTATTTTTTATGTTTCTCATTTTATGTATTCATTTATTTCATTTGGTTACATTTTATCAAATTATCAAGACATTTTTATTCTTATATGCATTCACATTTTCTTGTAGGTACACTCAACATGTTGAAATTCTAGCAGTCACATATCCTTGATGGTATTTATTACAATGATATAGATAGCAAGGAGACAAGGTTTTTTGTTTTGCAAGTTGATAGAGTTAGATTCTAATAGGGGTGATATCTCTCCTCCTTTTGACCTTCATATTAATTTTCTATCAGGAACTAACTTCAAGCATAACTTACAAATATCAAAATGACCACAACAAAAATAGTATCCACTTTTATTTTATTTCCTTTAATGTATATGCACACACACACACATTAAAGTGGGACATTATGTAGACACCTAATTTTAGTACAAGTCATGTAGTCATGGTGTTTATTTCATGCATTTAGATCAGTGACCTACACTAGACTCTTATTCATGCATTTCCCTTCACATTGGACCCTTTACAATAATGTCCTCTCATCATTTTCTAAATGCACCCCTATAAACTCATCAATCTTTTTTCCTAAGTTTTATTCACCTTGATCATTCTCGTACGTTTTGAAAGTGGTCACGATCACTATCATGTTGTATGATTTTGATCATGTTGGTAGGGGTCATTTGTTACGTCATGCCATGTTTTCTTATGCCTTCATTGACATCGTTCATGAATTTTAAAGGTTATATTATGTGTGACTGAGACATAATTTGAATTCAAGAAGTTTATATATACACATGTACCTTAAGTCATTTATCGTCAAGTATTGATAAGAGATATTTATCACACACTAATCATACTTTGTTATTATTCCACTCTTTATTTACCAAAGGCTTGCTGTTGCACACTTGTAACAAAAGGAATACTATTTACATTATTGAATGGCCTCTTAATTCTATAACTTGCATCTCGTAGGGAAAATGAAGGGAATTAGACATACACATAGTTTTCTTGTTCACATGCATAATTTTCAAGTTTCAAATTGTATACCTATTAGAAAGGGTAGGATGGGCACTGATTGATGCAGCCCCCTCAACCCACATAATTTTTTATGTCTTTTTATTGTGGACTTCAACTCAAGTGAATGAGGAAAAAAATGGCATTTATGCATGTCTATTTACTTATCATCTGGGCATCATTTACTAACAAAGGTTTTCACAATGTTTTATACTATAGGGATCTACAAAGTCATTTTTTGACTAAGTTGACCATTTATGGGAGACTCGAGCACTACTGGGCATATGATTTTGGTCACTATCTTCATATCGTTGTCTACTTTCTAGGATTTCTTCTACACTATTCTAAAACCTACTTTATAATATCAATAGTCTCTATCCTAATCCATGTAAGGTATTAATTTTTGGACCCCAAAATTTATAATAATATATTCTAAGTATTTTGGATCCATAAACACGAAAGAACAAGGGCATAAGAGCAGGGGCACAGGACCACAGGGAAGATATAAACCTAAGGGAATGGTGCAGAAGGGCAAGTTATGAAAGATAAGGAATCAGAGAACGAGTAGAAGATGCAAGACTTAGAGAATTTTAAGACTAGGACAAGAGTACAGGGAGCAAAGGCAATTACAAAGTAGTTCATGGAAGCAATGGAGATTAATGAGAGTGAAAATATAGAATTGATCCCTGAAAGAAGAGGAACATGAATATGAAGATGTAGTATAGAGAGGGTATATAGGGGCGATTAGCCATGAATCAATTGGAATTAATTGTAACAACTCTCCATGACTCACTATTTTTAATGACCATTAGTTAGTCATCACTTTAGTATTATTAATGTAACTGAAGGTGACGTGTTTATGTGTGTATAAATACCCTTTATCCTTATTTAAAAATTATTATTACTGTGGTTGGAATTGATAGATATGTTATTGATACTATAATTGTGAAATGGTTATCAATATAAAATTAAAGAGAGATTGTAATGAAGGAAGAACCTTGTAATCTTGTTCAATGGAAATAATATTTTTTTTACTACAAATTGTAATGTGTTGAACTCTATAGTGTTAACTTTACTTTTATGTTATTAGTTATATGCATTTTAAGAATTCATCAAATGACTGACTATAGACTAATGTTGGTATGAACAATAACTAAAGGTACTAATTTAAGTGCGTAAAATAGAGTTGTCTAACCACCATTGCATGGCATAATCAACGGGGACTAGTCTAGGCTACGAGCCTCAAGTGAATGTGCAAGGTTACTCTTCATGTGATATGTTGGTATACAAGCTCATTGGTATCTTCTTTTTATTAGGCATGCAACTAATACTTAGTTATGTGAAGCTAAGGAAAAAGACCCAACATTTTTAGTTCCGTTATCAAGACCCATTGTATTTGTTGTCATGATGGTAGAAAAAATTTCAAGCGACAATCATTAAAAAATTTGGAGCATTAGGTTGCTACTATAAAATAAAATTTTGCACTCCAGTATCTTGAACCAGGAGTTTCTGTACACAGATGGGTAGAGTGGCACCTATATGATTCTATATATGAAACATTCTTTTTAGAATTACCTATTCACTTATATGCTTTGATTTTGGCTTATGCACAAGACCGCTCAAGAAATTATAGATGGAAGGCTTCCTAGTTAGTAGAATGTCAAATGGATTTAGCTAAGTTGGAAACTACTTGGAGACAAGTGGTAGGTGTTTGGTGGAAGGGAACGCTTAATAATTATATTCTAAAATAAGTAATCTCCACGTATTCTTGTCTAAAAGAAATATGGTTTAATTTTAAAAAGTAATTGCACAAGAGGTATCTCAAATAATTTTCCTTAGACATTAAGAAGCTTATGGTTGATTCTAGGCTTGAGAACTTCCCCATGAAGGGCTAAAATCTCTTGTGCATGAGTAACACATCTGGTGAGGAAATGGAATGGTATGCATCAGTATAGGATTGGTAGTTTAGCATGGAATTTAGATAGTGAGAACTACGAAAGCATAAGTATGAGGAAGCTAGGCATAAGGCTATGAGAGGCAACAATCCCAAAGGTAGATGGGAGGATATTGGAAGTGTTGCAAGAATCTATAAGAAGGTAGAAAGGCATGGTGAGTACTCCCTAACCATGGATTCATGTTATTCACTAGCATAGGTACGTATAGAAGAAGTAGGACATACATTGATAGTATAAGCCAATCTAAATAGACCTATTTCCCCCATCATAATTCATGTTCATGCATTTGAGTTTGATGGAATTCTTGTTACAAATTGGGATACTGATAGCACAAATTTTGGAGTTGAATTTAAAACTAAAACTATAGAGGAATTTCTAGAAGTGTAAGATCAAGCTAACAATTTACCATTGGTCTCTACTTTTATATTGTAAGAGTGACCCATGGCTCATCTTGGAATGCTTGGTGGACTAAATCTAACTAGTGGGTAGACTACAATACTAACAATAACTAATCAAACTCCCATAATTCCCATCATCTCTAGTACACCCATTGTTATAGGAGTCATGGGAGGTAGTACTGATGGTGGTTCTTTTAGAATTGTAGGATCAAGTGGTGGCATAGGAGGAATTCATAGACCACCACCCTAGGGTTTATGAGGAACTAGAGGAGAACATAAATGGTATCATAAATTTTATCCCCAATAGGTGGTTGTGAATTATGCATTATTAAAGGTTGCTTTCTTCAATAATTTGATATCCCTAAATTTGAACCGTAAAGTATTGTTGCCCTAAAAGATATCAATCAAGAGCTCATTAAGAGTGTGTTCACATATGATGTTTATTTCAAAACACTTATTTCAAAGATATCCTTTGAGATTAACCCAAAATAACATGCTCAATAGTTTATGGGAGATTTATTATGTCTGTTCTAACGAGCCTTATCTCAAAAGACTTTCATTGAACCACATGAGGCACTGGAAGCTGCCCTCCATGCCAAAGTCATTAGAAGTATAGATATAGGAATAAACCCCTTTTTGGAGTCTCATATCATTATGATGGCTTCTCAATTCAAGAAAATTATGTCCAATAATGCTCACAACACCTGCAATGGATTGTGATGTGTTGACTTCAAAGTGAAAGGCCATAACAAGAACAACTATCCACAGAGGAATGTTCATGTTGTATTGAAATAGTCCTATGAGATTTATCATGATGTAATGAGTTATCTATTTATTCAACATGCCACCCAAGTTAAAGTGTCGATATACTATAAAATATGTGATGCATGTACACATGAACCAATGATTGCCAAGTCATTAATGAAATCTAGGAAAAATGTACATGAGGTGTGCACCAAAATTACATAGCTAATAACTAGGAGGCTGGTGGAGGTTGATCTTTCAGAGGTCAAGGGCATGAAAATGGGTGCGGAGGTGGTTATTTTCCACCTAGGACATGTTACAAGTGTGGTTATCCCAAACCACTACTAATGTGACTACATAGTTTATCCAACTTGTGCCTTTTATAAAAATGAACATCGCTTGAAAGAATGTCCTAATTTATATGCTAAAATTACTAAAGAATACAATGAGAAGGGTTTTAAGATGATACACATTACTAAAAATCCTAATACTCAGTGGAAACCACACCCTACCACTCCACCATCTAGACCCAAGGTCAATATCACTGTAAGGAGTGGTGCTCATTCCTAACCAATCTCAAATCCACCTACTAAAAATGTGCAATATAAAGAACCTCATGCGCAACACTATCTTGATGTTCAGATAAAAATAAGTGTTACATGAGACAATGGCTTTAGTCTAGGAACTATAAGGTGAAATTGAGTTCTTAAAGGATAAGGATGGTAAAATGCAAGTTGAGATGCAATGAGATAAGTACCCATGGACTCAGGACATGATGAGTTTTGGGAGATATGTAAACTCTTCCTTAATGAATACATCATTCCTCTCCTTAAGAGTTGGTTATGATAATAAATAACAAATCCTTCAAAGAACCACTATTTTAACCATGTATGACAACAATAGAACCATATTCAACCAAACCTTGAATGTGATAAAGAGGTCTTTGTTAATGCATCCATTAATGACTAGATGATATGTGACATCCTAGTAGACACTGGTGTATAAATTAATGTTCTAACCAAAGATGCCTAAAAAATGATGGGGAGCCCCACTTTGTAACCCTCTCCACATGTTTTTTTTTATGGCCAACAAGACTTTTGCAATGCACATAGGCGTTCTTAAGGATGCCACCATCAACATCTTGGGAGTTATGTTCAAGGGTAATTTTGAAAAAATTGAGCTTGCTAAAGCTGATGACTTCCCCACTCTTTTGGGTCAACCTTGGTGTTATGCAAAAAATGTTGACTTACATTTCAAGAAGAGGTATATCAACTTTGAGAATGACATTCATTGCGTAGTCATACCTCTAAATAATGACCAAGGACCCTCCTTTATGGACCTCATTGATGTTGATGAGGAGGTTAATACAATCTATAAAACTGTGGATCCTACTCTTAATGGCATCTTGCAATGGGAAGATGCTCAGTCTATTTTTGACACTATTGGTATCACTTGTGACAATTAGACTCAAGGTGCATATGATCTATCAAGTCATGTCTATGATGTTTTAGAAATCTACCTAAGTTCTCCTTTAAAGTTTGTTCAACACCATAAAATTGTTAGCCTCATTGGTGGATGCTTGATGGCTGGACCACCCTTATAGTTAGACAAAACACATAGGTTTCATGGATAGATGGAGATATAGCCATCAGGATCCCATAATAGTTATTATAGGTACATGCATTGTATGGTACCATAAAATAATCTTTGTCTCATTAATACTATAATTGTGAAATGGTTATCAATATAGAACTGAAGAGAGAGTGTAATGAATGAAGCACCTTGCAATCTTGTTCAATGGAAATAATAGAATCTTTTGACTACAAATTATGATGTGTTGAGCTCTATAGTGTTAACTTTGATTATATGATATTAGCTATATGCATTGTAAGAATTCATCAAATGAGCAACTATTGACTAATATTGGTAGTAACAATGACTAAACATAGTAATTTATGTGCCCATGTAAGATAAATTTATCTAACCACCATCACATGCCATAATCGATAGGGACTAATCTAAGTTATGCACCTTGAGTGAGCATGCGAGGTTACTCCTTGTGTGATATGTTGGTGCATAATCTCATTGGTATCTTCTTTCTATTAGGTGTGCAATTAATACTTAGTCATGCAAAGTTGAGGAAAAAGACACAACATTAATCAAATACATCTCTTTATTTCTTGTTTCAATTATTAACCACTCAAGGTAATTTCATTCATCTCCCCCCAACCTTTTTTCACTTGGTAGGTCTTATTTACTATATTATATTCTATTTAGGTTATTTTTACCTAGTGCTATATTTTTATATGGTTGGTGTAATGTTTTCAACACTTATACCATCCACATAAAACACTTGTAAGGAAATAAAAATTTAGGTTTTGTTTTTAGGGGTCTACCTAAGTCAACCCCCTAGGTTTTCATAGGTTGAAAATCAACACTTATATATGTTAACAATCAAATATGTGTATAGGATAATCCCATCCCTTATCCCTATGCTATGTGATATAAGATGCAATTGGAGCAAGTATATATGCTCCTTCATTAGTCCTTATTTTGGTACAAGTATGAAAAAAAAATTCCATAAACGTGATATATAGTTTTCATCCTTTTAGCTATAATATTAATGGATTGATATATCATATTCACTTCATGTAAATGTATTAGGGTGCTTGTGTATATATGGACTTCTTGAATTTAAATTATGACCTTATTAATGTTTAAGCCATCCACATGGAAGCAAGAGAATTATAAATTAGGCATAATGAAACATGGTGAACATGGGGGAAATGGCCAAAGGACCCACAATCAAGATGACCACTATTTGAATGTTCTAAAAATGATCAAACCATTATCAAGATGTTTTGACAAGTGTTAGAAAGAGAAAACTTTGAAAATAAAGACCTAATAAACTACATATGCATCTAGGAGGATTTAAAGGTGTAAAAATGATAAACCAAGAAGTGTTTAGGAGTGAATAGTGACAAGGGAAGAAAATCTGAGGACCAACACAAATTAAAATGGAACAATAAGAGCTCAATATGAATTAATGGTCCATATGTACAAAAACATAAAAATAACATTTCAACTACAGGTATTCTACCAAAATTAGGTGTCTACATGATGCCCCACTTTAATACATGTGTGTGCATGCATATACATTAAAGTAAATCAAATAATGGTGGGTACTATTTTTACTACGGTCATGTCATTATTAGTAAGTTATTTTCAAAGTTAGTTCCAGATATGAAAGTTATCTAAAATTCAGATGGAGGAGAGAGGTTACTATATACCAAAATCTATCTTTAGCACCTTGTAAAATAGAAAAAAAACAAATCTCTATGTTATTTGCATGGATTTATTAACTACCACTAAGATTCCATGAATGCTCAATAATGTTGTTAAATTAGAATATTGAGTGAAGTTAAAAAAAAGTGAATGTTTGTAAGTAGATCAATGTCTATATAAATTGATAATAGTGTAAATAAAAAAGAAAGTAAACATAGGAACAAATATACCTGATGGTATGTAAGCCATGTTGTCATCTCTATTTTTTTTTATTATCATGGGTCCAATCTAATCCTATCATGTGGAAAAACATCTAAAACCTAAATTCTTCTAACCCTATTAAGTGACAAAATTTTCTTCCTAGTTAAGGAAGCAAACATCTTGTACCTCTTTGTAACCTCTTGACATATTGTAACCTCTTAAAATCTTATAATCATAAAATAAACTAAGCTAAATTTATGACATATTTTTAGGTGAGGGATGTTCCTTCATATCACCCATATCGAAATAAAAGGATTACACAAACCATATATAACATATATAAAATCAAAAACTAAAATAATCATGAAATACCATTTATAGCATGTGTATATAATCATAAAATGATATCATCACCAAAGCTCATTGATAACCAAATACTAATATGCCAAAGGAGAATAAATATAATCAAGGGAATGACAAACAAGGGGCAAGTGATATACCCAAATAAATTAGGGAAAGAAGGACAAATGATATGCCTTAATATGGATAAGATATAATAATGAAGTATTGATAATAGTAAATCCCAATGTGAATAATATATATGAAAAAGACATTTTGAATAAAAATTCAAATCAAGAAAACAAATGTAAGACTTTTAAAAAGTATCAACGGGATCCAATGGTCATCTTCTACACTCCTTTGATGTTTCTCCCACTACTCCTACACTCCCTTCTAGTCCTTTGACATCTTAGATTCATATAAATCCTTGCATATGGGATAATGGAACTTTTGAAACCTTTTTGCCTTACCCTATTTCATCTTCACCTCTGGTTTTTGAGCATTCACTACCTTCACCCACTACAAACCAACTCAACAAATTGTGTTTGACTCTTCTATCTAAATATCAGGGCTTGTCATTGTCTCCTAATGGAGCCCTTGAACACCCTGTGCCTACTATTGACCCATCTCTTTTCATCCATTTTTGTGTGGATGTCTCTCATTTTATCCCTATCATTGAGCTTTGGGATGAATTGGTTAATAAATAATCTTATCTTAAAAAACATGGACTTATTTATAGGTTCAATAATCTTTGACCAAAATTGGAGGATCTTTATAAGTGGGTTTCCTCCACCCAAAAGCCCATTATCTCTCAAGATATATTTATTTATCCCTGTGTAAGGGTTTTCTTTTACTATGGAATGTGTTACACCTGAGGATAGAGACGTAATCCTCTAGTTTTGTCCTTAGTTTTGGAGGGGAATTGGGATTTGTTTGAAGCCTTGATATTCATCTTGTGACCCCTCAGTAAATATTATTTTGCATTACCTTTTTTCTAGAAAAAATATGTTGATTTTTGATGCTCAATGTTTCGTATCCTCTTTTGTGATCCTTCATCAAGAGAAAATATTAATGAACATGGAAGAGGATCTAAAATGTTGAGCATCAAAAATCAACATAGTTTTTTCTAGAAAAAGGTAATGCAATATTATGGACTGTGAAAGCATAAAATATTTTAATATAATTTTTTTGCATATATTTGGATGAGATCACAAATATTCCCCTCATCTCTAGTATCCTCTTACCTTATTGTCTATCGATAATTTCATTGGTCTCTTTCATTTATGTTCTCATATAATGACCTAGAAACTTTTTACTACATTTGCCAAAATTTGTCTAAGTAGACATTGTAAAATATATACCTAATGAGGTCTGGTTGAAACTTGAAGATGTGGCATGGATATAAAATATACACTACGAACATGCGGTATTTAGATTATATTCTTTTGAATGACTACCTAGAGAAGACTTCTAATAAAATAGTTGACCTAGAGGGTGGAAATATTTTTTTTATAAAGACTATTCCTACTTGGTGGCATGGAATAGAGGGTCACCACCACTGCGTGGTACTAAGTGCTTATTCAACCAAGGTTGTGGTTGAACCTTCCCCACTTATAAAGGAGGAAATTATATCTTCCTCATTAATTTCTAAGTAAAATTTGTTCTCCATGGAAAAAAAAGCTTTTCCTCTCACCAATTTCATGGCACCATCTCCTCTTATACAAGGGTATTTTTCAAGAGTTTCTTATGAACCTTAGATTTTGTCATCTTTTCCCCATCCCTAAAATTAAGATGATGAGGTTTGTTCTCTACCATGACTTCCTAATTTAATCTCTCACTTGAATGAGTTTTCTTTGTTCTCCTCCCCTTCCTTGAGGTGAATGTTAATGGAACCTTTCCATAATAGTCAACTAATGTTTTTGTTGCTCTTTCATAATTCTCAACTCCCCTATAATATTTCCTTTTTGAGGTGCCCAAAGTGGAGTTCTCTAACTATAATTGGATTGAGGTAAATAAAATTATATTTTTGGGGAAGCAATATTTTAACAATTGGATGACCCTTAGATCAAGAAAGTTCTTGAGTTGATTTTTCCTTCTCATCTTTATACTTTTATCCTTTCTTCCTCCTCTTTCTCGTCTTCCCTACTATATGATTCATATAAATTATCTTTCATATCCTCCATCCTCTTATTCCCTTTCCTTCTACTCACTCTCTCCCTCATCTATCCTTTAGCATAATGCATTGAATTTTATGTTCTCCAATGGTGAGTGCTTCAATACAACACTGCAATTTACCACTTATGTGCATGTGCGTGTGAAAGAACAGATGGTGAGAGCATGGTCAATATAAGTAATGTATAATTTATATGCACATGAGTATATCATATCCCCAATGTATATGTATAAGCAATAAATCACAATAATAAATATAAATAAATAAAATGACTCAAGAGTAAAATTGATGCTAGTGTGTGAAAATCATTTTAGATTCTTCAAAGGCTTGTAGCTAGTCGATAAGCCCATGAACCAAGTTTATTTGTAATGATGAAGTAACATATCCAATTAGGTTTGAACTTAAATTTAGTTTATTTATCTGCATTTCTATTCTTTTCATTTTATTTTTATAACGAATTGCCCTTATTGAATTCCATCAATCGACTATTTTTTTATGACCCTTCTTAAGGAAATTTTGATATACACTTAGTGCTCAATAACATGAATACGTGTCTCATCTAGCACTTCCAATTTTTGTAATCATTTTTATCTATGTTCATTTTTATCAACAATACCGTTAAGTAAAACACAAAGAGAAGGAATCTCAAGATTTAAGGGCAAGTGCTTGTGCACCATGGACAAGATAATAGAGGGTCGCCATTATAGTTGTCCCGAAATTCATTTGATATACCCATAAAGTGTATATAATCTAATTATTCCAATCTTCACCATGTCTAATAATTGTTTTACTAAAAAAAAATTGATTTTTATTTGTAAGCTCAACTTTTCCATTCCCTCAAGGATAATAAGGAGTTGAAAATGTATGTCGAATCTTATATTTAGTACATAACTTCTTTAACATCTAATTTTTTAAATATGACCATTATCCATTATAATAAATTACAAAAGGCAAAATCAAAAAATGATGAGTCGTTATAAATCTACAAATGTCTCCACTCGTGGTGGATTCTAAAGGAATAACTTCAACCCATTTGTGAAATATTCAGTAGCTATAATAGAAAATTTGTGACCTTCTAATGATGGAGGGTTCATTTTTCTAACTAGATATAATTCCCATATGAAAATTACCAAGGATAAATAATAGGTTAAAATTATTGAGATGATGCATGCTTTAAATTAATATGCCTTAGACATTTGTCAAATACCTTTTCATATTCTTAACATTCATATTCCATTGTAAGTCAATAATTACACATTCTCAATAACTTGTATGACATGTTTTTTCCACTAAAATTCCCACCATAGTCACTATCATTAACTTCTTATAATGTTATCTTAGCTTCTTCATGCCCATGACATTTAAGCAATTGTCCATTAAATAATTTTTTGAAAAGGGCATCTACAATAATAACATATCTAATAACATCTCTTTGTAAATTTATGTTATTATTTATTGAAAATTTGAGCAAAAATATCTTTTGATCAAAAGTTGTATATATCCACATATGATTTTAAGTTTTATATAAAACATGTGCTATAAAATACATCTAACCCATCTAGATCTAGTAATGCAATATTCAACGATTGTTATATTTAATAGTCAACATAGAGTGATCATCTATAATATCAATAGGAACAAGGAAAAAAACATTAGCCATAACATCAATATGACAATTATTTCTTTTAAGAATATTATCAATATCAAACTCATTAAAGTGGGTGATCAAATAAAACACTAAATCATGATAAGATATTAAATTTTCTTCTTTTGTTTGATAGAAACCCATCACTTGATTGGTGAAAAGTTGAGAATCACCATAAACTTTAATATTTTTAATCCTTAAAGCACATTTGACATGAAGTCCTAGAATAAGGTCTCATATTTTGATATGTTGTTTGTACATGAAAAACTCAATCGATATGTTATAGGCATAGTCTGACCATGTAGAGTTACTAATACAATGTCAACCCCTTCACCTGCAACACATTTGGATCCATATACATATATGGTATAGTTTTTTTTTTACACGGGGACATGTAATAGACTCGAATCAAAAGGCATCATATATAAGAGCATGGTCTAATTATGGAGCCAGATTTAATTGGTCAACGATGACCTACCCTTTTACTGATTTCTAATGTATAAATTTAATATCAAACTCCATGAGCAACACGACCCAATTAGTTATGCCCCAAAACAAATAAGGTTTAGACATGACATATTTTTAAGGATCAATCCTCACAATAACATGAGTCACGGTATTAAACATGAAATGTCTAAGTTTCTATGTGGCGAACATAATAGCCAAACATAAATTTTACATTGAGTTGTAATTATTTTCATAATCAACTAATGCACAAATTAAGTGTTAAACATTACATTTTCTATCCTCATCACCATATTATGTAAGTAGGTTTCCAAAGGCATGCTCAATGGATAATATGTATGGTAACAAGAGTTGGTCATAAATAAGTGGCATCATAACTAGTGGATTAGATAAAAATTCTTTATTTTCATCAGAATCCTTTTAACATTGTTCATTCTATTTAAACTTAGTACTTTTGTGTAACAATCATGAAAATACTTGGATTTTATCAGCTAACTAAGTAATAAGTTGTCTAATGGTTTGGATGTTTCCTTGTAAACATATTAGTTGTTTAAGGCCTTTACGAGGAGCCATTTCAACAATAACTTGTACTTTTTTAGGGTCAATTTCAATACCTCTTTGATAAAATATAAATATGAATAACTTTCCTGAAGTAATACCAAAGACACATTTCTTAAGATTTAACTTCACTTTGTACTTCTTAATCGTTAAAATATTTTCCTTTAATCTCAAGGATGATTTTCACGCTTCTTGGATTTTCCCAAGATATCATCAACATAATCCTCAAAGATATTGTGCATGTAATCATGGAATATATATGTTAAAGAACTTTGATAAGTTTTAATAATGTTTTTAATACTAAAAAGCATGACATCATAGCAAAGTGTACCCTAAAGAGTTGTGAATGAATTGATCACTAGGATATATATTGATTTGATTATAACTGACAAATCCATATGCAAAGGAAAACATATCATACTTAGTTGTGAAATCAATGATCATATTATTATTGGGTAATGGCAAATCATCCTTAGGACATGTTTTATTTTAAGTCTCTAAAGTTTGTACGAATCCTAATGCCCCCATTCGGCTTAGATCTAATTTTAACGATCAATAGGTAATATGAAACCAAATCTCAATAAAATTTGGATTTCATATTTAACTAATAAATTAACCTTATGATGCATCTCTGTAATATTTTACTTGATTGGTTTGACATCAATATGGACAACTAAATTATAAATTGTGATGAATGGGTCAATACTAAGCATATCAACATAAGACTAAGCAAATAAATAGAGAAAGTAATTTAATATTATCATGTGTTATTGTTTTTATTTAGGAGTCATAAATGCAATGAAAATACAATCTTAGGGTCTTCCTTAGAACCGTTATTAAATATAATTGTTTCTTTGTTTAACAATATAAATCAATCTTCAACATATTGAGTCGTTGGTAAAGAATAAAGACCATATAATGGAATGTTTTCATATATAATCGATGGCTCGCACTCTCCAAAATGAGCATGGTTTCAAAATTAAAATAAATTATATTCTTATGATGACGATAAGATAAATTCATGTATGATTCCAAATAATCCTGAAGGGTTATTGTTAGAGATAAAATCAATAGGCATAACCTTAGTGAAGCTACCTCATCAATCAACGCAAGATGTACAACTTGTAAGGCTATGATAATATTTACCCTGTGTATGATTTGTATGAGATTTCAAAAAAATGAGTATTCAATGTTTTTTATTTGATAGCACTTCATGATAATGAGTGTTCAGAGATTCATTATTTATTTGAAATGGCAAATATTTTAATCAAGAATCTTCACTTTACCGAAGGCCCATTTTAAATTGATTAGTAGTTGGAATGATAGGATTTTTAATACTTTACTCATATTTACATAAACCTTTAGCTTTGTATCCCATTTTTTGTATACATTTCAATCCAAATCCATAATTTTTTAATGTAATTTGAACTAGGCTAGGAGATTGTTTTGAATTTTTAGTATTGAAATAAGTGTCTGTCATAGACCCTTTACCTTTATCATTATAGGATGGTGTATGACTAGGCAAAAATGATTGAAGAGGTTTACCATATCCTTGAGGAGTAATATATACTTGACTGATATCAAAGGTATGAATGCCATATTTATGTTCTCTAGGAATAATTGGAGTAAATTTAAGCTTGGAAAAATGTTTGTTTATACTTTCATTTTGAGTGCCACTATCCTCTTTGGTTTTACTATTTCATGCAATTAAAATGTAGTTATTTTTTATTTTGGAATCAATTGCTTAAGAGCCATAATATATGGTTATGATGTATTGAGATGTGAAATGACTCTCTCCATGGGTTCTACCATTTTGAAAATATGGTAGTAAGGAACATCATTCTCATGACAAGAATATATGCACTCCTCATGAATAAATTTAAATCATCTATGTAACATAGAGGGGACTACATTTAAGTCTTGAATCCATGGCCTACTGAGTAAAATATTATAGCTCGCACCATTAGATATCACTTGACATTTTATAGCTAGAGTTTTTAGTCCAAAAATTATGCTTAATGTAATTGTTATTAAATCATGTCTTGGTTGATTGTCAAAGCCTTTAATGGTAATATTAGATTTTAAAGGGACTATCTTCCAATTCCAAGTGTATTAAGAGAGGTCTCACTACAAATATTCAACCCTAAACCATTATCCATAAGGACTCGTATAATCCCTTTATTATGGATTATAACTTGAATGTACATGGGTAAATGTTGGTCCACAATATCATTGGAATGTAAGCATTCTAACTCAAAAGAGATGAGGTTCGAACTATACATCAAAGTTTTAACAATACAAGTAAATAATGTCAGTTAAATATCATGTGGTAAAGAAGTATCACATAAGGTATTATAAAGTATGTCCTTATAAACATTAGACCTTATAAGTAATTCTACGATACAAGTTTTGGCATGAGTATTCTTAAGTTGATCTATATAATATCATAATCCTTAGTGGCATGCACTCTAAGTCTAAGATAATGAGGAAGGTTAGGAGGGGTGTTTGGTTGATCCCACATTGAAGTTGAGAGGAATGATAAGGCATAGAGTCATGGTGTTATCTACCCATCTAAGTTGTTACAACATATTATATATAATGAGCCATCATACAATGAGCCACACAAGATCTATCACTAAAGGGAACTAAATAAAAATTATCAATAACAAGGGTATCAACATATAAAACATCATTATCCCACATAAACATATTGTGTTTCAAACCATGCACTAACATTATTTGATATATTCGAGGAAGGAAACATGTAATCATTGATAAACATTTGCATAACACCCATGTCATCATGCCTAATAACATACAAAAGTTAGGAACCCTTCATGTAAATATCATTATAGAAAAACATGCCTTATATGAATCACATCTACCCATGAGAAAAGTTAAAAATCACAAGAATATGTGACAATCTACAAAAATAAGAACAACCAAGGCTTATAAAAATTGACATGGTCTAAGCAAATATATGCTTGATATTTAGACACAACAAGGAAAAGGGTTAATAAAAACCCTAAAAATGATATTTGAATGGATCACATCATAATCAAGCCTTAGAGGGAATAACAATATGAATCCATAATGTTGGATGTAAGATAATAAGGGTTTGCCAAAATATTATATGGTAAAGTGGATTTAGGGGTAAAGAGTGCTACACCAAACTATAAAATGAGTACATAGGAACCATGTGATAGATCTGATATGAGTACAATAAAATATAATAAATAAAGACTAGATATCAAACACCAATTTTGGCTATTTTTGGCTAAGTATGGAAGCATAAAATTTTGACTATCGGATGGCACGAAGTATGCACACATTTTGAAGATAACACATATAGTAATAAGTCCAGTGATGTAGGAAACCAATTTTATTGATTGAAGAGTGCATCTATATATTAATAAAAAAAAGATATGGTGCAAAGCTAATCATATAGGAGACCAATTTTGAGTAAGTCCAATAACAAAAAATAACGTGTGAAGATGAGGTTGCACAAATGTACCTAGAGGCCTGGGAGCACTCAATAGAATCTTGGCCAAATCTCCAAGTGTGAAATCAGTGGCACATTAGTTGGCATGAAAAAAGGAGCTATAGCATCGAGGAGGAGGTTGTATAGACCTCAAAGCACTAAAGAAGGAATGATAGGCTAGGCTGGTAGAGTGAGTCCCTAGAAAAAGCACTACAACATAATAGTTTTGGAGTGAATCTAATAGAGTGGCATAGATATAGGAGATGATTGAAACTAAGACATTCAATGTAAGCAATTACAACTACTATATATAAAAAGGTGTTACTCACTTTTTTAAGTGTGCATTAATGAATTGTAATAATAGGGTGGTGCTTGAACTGTATAAAACCCCACCTTGCCTCATTTTTTAATATATAGTTTTAGATTTGATACCATTATACTGCCAAATTGTTGAGGCATTGCTACTAAGAATGTTCATGTTAAGATAGCTTGTATTGGACCTTGGGTATTTTGTGAAAGAACATGGTTATTCATGCAATCTATGAACTTAAACGAATAAAGATCAAGACACATCGCATTCATGTGTTTTTATTAGCTTAGTACAAGTGTGATAACTACTTTGTTAATTACTATATAATTATGTTACTTGAGTTTGGTTATATTTGTTATGCAAATCAAATTATATTTACATATGTCAAGGAATATTAAGTATTGGTTAGAACTCATATGAAGATAACTAGTGAATGCCATCTTCGTACAACTAACCTAATTACAGCTCATTGTACTCTCTCTGTGTGCCATGGGTGAGCATGCTAGTCATTAGCATGATATGTTGAGGTGACAAAGTGTTTATTGTTTTGTTAAGTGTCAGTGACACAAAACTCATGAAATACATGCAAAATAACCCAACACTAACAATGTGCCTAATGGAGACAAATGAATGTACTTAGAATGATTGATAATTGAAAAGGGGTTTTATAGGCACATACCTGATTTCAAACTCACCTGTACCCCAACATTCACTATAAATGATTAGACATAGGACTTAAGATAATAAAAATAAAATCTAATATAATAATCAAATTCCACTAATGTGACCAATATCGAACCACTTCGATAGCGACAAACCAATATCAGATTATCACGATAATGACATTTTATCCCAAAAGTAGTAGGTTTGTTTTGATAATTGTTTCACAAGTTTGTATAATAAGAAATTTTATGAATATATTAATCAATAACTACCTGTCAAAAACCTCTTCTAGATTTGTGAATATATACTTGAGACTTCCCAAATTATTTCTCCTTTGCTCAAGCCCTAATCCATGCCAAAAATACCTTGTAAGAACATTAAAATTTGGGTATTATTTTTAGGGCCTTGCCTTAGTTATCCCCCCCCCTTTTTTATAGGGTGTAAATCAATATGCATGCTTGTTAAAATTAGATCAATCTATATGATAATCCCATCCCTTATCCCTATGATATGAGATGCAAGATGTAACTAGCAAAAAATTATATATGTTCTTTCACTAGTCCTTTTGATACGAGTATGCTGAAAACTAAAATTAATAGATGTGATATCAAGATGTCATATTCAAATAATGATATGATTTGACTGATATATCTTATTCACTTCATGTAAATTTATTGGGATGCTTGTGTATATATAAACTTCATGAATCTAAATTATGACCTTATTAGCATGCACACTTACTACATGGAAGCGAAAAAATTAAAAATCAAGCATAATGAAATGTGATGAACATGGTAAAAGGAGCCAAAGGACCCACTATCGAAATGACCACTATTATAATGTTCCAACAGTGTTCAAGTCATTATCTAGATGTTTTAATAATGGTTAGGATGAGAAAATCATAAAAACAAAGACCTAATGAACTATAGGAACATCTGGGAGGATCCTGGGTAAATGAATGACATATCAAGAAATGTTCAAGAGTGAATAATTATTAGGGAAGGTAATATAGTGCCCAACATAAATAAAAATATATTGATAAGAACCCAAATTAAACTAATGATCCATATATACGAAAACATGATAATAACATTGCAATTCTAAGTTATGTACAAAATTAGGTGCCTAAAGTTTTCTCTTGGTATCTCCAAAGAATTCACCCCTTCTCTCTATCCTATGTTCTCACATCGGGTATTCAATATTTACTACTTTATATTCAAAGGTGTTTGCTCCATCCCCTATGTTGATATTATTTGGTCTAGTCAAGCCTCAATTTGGACATTAAAGTAGTTTTTTTTTTTTGTAATTGATCAGGGGATATAGATAAAATTCAATTCTTCTCTTGATATCTTGGAGATATTCTTACACAATTTTATTCTACTATAAAGTAGGAGTCTTCATTTATATCCTATAATCTCTCAAGCTAGTGTTAGAGAGTTTTTTCAAAAACACACATAGCCACACACTAATATTACATTAAAAACTATATGATATACTAACAATATTCCAACATTCCCCTTTAGTACAGATATAGGGAAAGAAATTATATCACACATACTGGAAATAAATATGTACATCAACATATACATATTTTCTCAAAAACAAACTAGATATGCACTTTGATTCTAATGATAACCTACATACATAAACATAATTGTTTACGCTTTCACTTCTAGTGAGTGTTGGGCTTCTCATTAGCATATCACTTACATTTCTACTTCTAATGATAACCTACATGTGTAAACATAATTTTTCATACTGTCACTTCTAGTGAGTGTTGGGATTCTCACCAAAATATCACTTATGAAGTACTTTCACAATAGAGTATTAACACTTGTGTTTACGTTTTATTTTCAACAAACCGTACACACACACACACAATTTACATTCTCTTATAAAAAAACATATTCTTCATCACTTTAATAAGGAGAATATTCTTCCCAATCACTTTCTTCTTCTTTATTTTTGTCAGCAACCAAGGCATTTTCCTTCAGTTTTCCATCAATGAGATAATGTGTTATCTATTTACAATTCAAAAGAAGAGATCTTGACTTCTTCCTGTAAAAACATGTGTATTTATCTTTTGGAGGTTTAGACTTTGGCACATATTTAGTTTGCTTCAAATAAGTACCAGGCTTATTACATGCAAACAATATTTCTTCTTTTTCTGAATCTGAATTTTTTATTTAACTTCCCTTATGAATCAAAGTAGATATTAAACTTTCTAAACTAGGATTTGATTTGATTAAAGTAAAAAATCATTTTTGACATATTACCAAGCATGTTGTTCAAAAGTATGGCCTTTGCATCATCATCCTTTAATTCTTCATTAATACTAGCTAATTGATTTATTATATAGCAGAACTTACTATTGTGATCTACCATCCTTTTCTCTTCTTCCATCTTTAAACCATGCAGTCTTTATTTCATTATTATTTTGGAACTTTCAGCATGAGATCCGAATAGTTTATTTAATGAGTCCAAGTTTACTTCAGAAGGGTTCTTAAAATCGACATGATGTAGGGAATATTTTGACAAACCAAGAGCAATGATGGCTAAGGATTTTTTATCTTTAATGGTCCACTTGGTGAGTTCATCAACATCTATTGGTTTGACTGCAATACCTTGAACTATTTCCCAAAGGTCCTTTTTGATTATCAATAATTGCATTTGTATCTTCCGAAGTATGGAAATCCTTTCCTTCAAACTTATCGATTGTGTGTAGTTTATCCATGACTATTACCTACCACAGACTAAACTCAATAGATAGGATGTTGGGGACCCCAAAAATGTGTCTTTTACAAAATATATGTCTCGACTTTGATGACACACAACTGGTTGACCATCTTGATTAATAGATCTTTATTGACTAATAACATAACTTAATAGATAAAACATAATATGTTTACATACTATAGACTTGAAAAAAATTAACAACGTAAACTAGACTCTTTCACATTAACAACTATAGAAATTTAAATTTGAAACATACGTTATTAGTTTATCTTGTCAAGTTGATGAATCACCATAGACACAATACCCTATAAAATGAATTGTAAATAGTATAAAATATAATAAACTATAAATTATGCATGAACAAAATCAAAATAATACATACGAAGGAAATGCATGATGATTGAATTTTGTCTAAATATAGAAGGCATGATGAAATAATTGACTTTTGATTACACACGATGAAAAGATTTGCAACCAATATTGAAACCAATAATGCATGAATAAATCTGATTATTATAGGCACTTATCAAGGATCATACAAGCTCTAATGATAAGGAAAAAATGAAAATGAATGGTAAGCCATAAAAATAATAATAATTAAAGCACAGACTCATTTGGCGAACGGTGGCTCTGATAACAATTTTTAAAATTTAATTAAAAGATATAGAGAAAACTTGATTATTTTATTTGTATATTGGAGATGTTCATATACACTTTTGTTCTCCTATAAATTAAGTGTCTTCATCTATCTCCTTGTAGATACTAAAATTTTGTCTTTGGTACTTGACAATGACAAGTTTGACACATATTTACCATGTATTATTTGAGCACACAAACAAAGTCTTAATCTGCCATTATCTCACACTTGCATCATATCTTATGTGTTAACCCTTTTATTTTGTTGTTACACACATACATGAACCTCACTCTTTATTTTAAACCTTTTAATATCCTACATAGACATCTATAGACTCTTAATTAGTCCCTCTATGCATAGGTTTATTATTCTAGATTTAGTCAGTATCATTAGTCAATACTTGTAACATACCGACTAGGATCTACCTAGAAATACATGATTTTTTTTCCAACATACTCTTTTATATAGATTACACCATGAGAATCTAATCAGAGATCATATAAAATATTCTAAGTATGATAACTATAAATGAAGTATACTTCATCATACATCACTAATCACTATCATCATAAGAAACACATCATAATACAAGTATAAAAAGTAATTACAATTAACCAGCCATGATTGATACATAGATACAACCACTACTATCTATGTGCAATTAATAAGTAATTACAACTCATAAAAATAATGTTTTAATAATAAGTAAAATACAATACAATGTACATATATAATACATGGCTCCCTGGAGAATAAGTTCCCCAGACTCTAGTTTTTGTGACAATTTTAAGTGTCATCTTAAAAGTAGTATTATTGTGGGGAGGGAGAGCATCATCCAAGCACTTTTCCACACCAACCATGGATCAATGATCCCCTGCACTAATCTTATCAAAGAATATTCCTCCCTTCATGGATGAGTAGATAGTGATGGCACATAAATCCAAAGAGATAAGTTAGTACCAGTGTGCTATATCATTTCTAAAATTAAACATGTAGTGTATCATAAAAACCCATTCTATTGCAAGATATCACACAAACATGTAAATCATACTCATGAAATGACAATGTCTCATTAAATATTGCTTTGACCAAAGTTTTCAAATAATAAATGATCTGTATATCAATGAAAATTCATACACACCACTTGATCGAATTACCTTCATCTGGCATTGTGATGCTAGTAAGCTAGTGAAGTCCATCTCACTACTTACTCAGTATCAACAATGATATATTTGGTTATCATAATATAATCAATAGATTCACATATATTACATCGTAATAGCAATCATATAACATGTTAAGCACATGATAATCTAATAACATACATTTATTCCATCAAATGTAAGAATGAATCTCATATTATTATCTATCTCATAATAGAAATAATAAGCAAACAAGTTCAGATTATATCAACTGAGTATAATATATATATATCAGGTTGCAGACTCTATTTTTCATAAGCAAACATAATACATTACTTTATACTAATTTTAATAAAACATATTATTTCTATAAATATATAACACATACATTTAGTCTGTCAAACATATGAATGAATCTAGATATATTAATTATAATTTATACCATCCAAATATAACATACATTTAGATTGTAGTTTTCAAATAAAATACCCTCTATGACATCCCATAATATCATAGTTCATTGCACATGAGCACACTACTCAATTACAAACAACTAGTATCATAATTCAAAAATCAAATGTCCCTTGATCTTAATATTAGGTAGCACAATTTATACCAACCAGATATATCTTATGTTTAAACTCCATACTATCAATCACAAGAAACATAACTTATAAGCATACATCACGATGCACTAATATCTATTATATATGTCTAAACACTTGTACCTTTAGATCTACTTATAATATGTACCGCTCACCAATTTTTATTGTTGTGTGTGTGTGTGTGTGTATCAACAATCGATCATATTATTTTTAAAGAGTTATATAACACATAACCAAGTTCTACCTTAAACTTTCATTTAAATAACTTAATTCTATTTTTAGGGACTGCTTTCATATGATTATAGTTTCGGTCCCTCATACACCTTATGACTCAATATAACCATCTATTTATAAACAACCTTAAGCATATGACCCAATACACCTATATGTGTAATATTTTTATATGGTTGTTTAAGTCCATAAATAAATATGTTTCCAATATACAAATAATCGTACAACATAATATATAATGTATATAAACACACAAATGATATATAAATAATATATCAATGATCAACTATAATTTTAAGTCAAGAACTCCATACAATTTTAACAATCGTTATACTTTCCTATTCAAAAAATATATTGATGATCTTTATAAGATAAGGGATTCAATAATCTAATACTCCTTCGTAGTTATTATCCCTACCTAAATAGATTTTCAAATATACTACACCTTACGATAACACATATTATCATAGTCTAGTGTTCTTATGCATAACTACTAAATACCACAACAAGTCACAATAAAGTAGCTATGAATCAATGAAAGTATAAGCTTCTGTTTAAACAACTATTTATAATAATAAAAAGTCTCAGTTCACACAGAACATATAATATTCCATTCTAGTATTCTCTATACTTTGGAGGGGTTGCATGCACTCATAAATAAGGTCCTACTATACATATATCTATGAAATAGTTTTGAACCGCCATTGAAACTATAATTAGAAGTATACACCCCTACATACAAGTATAAGCTATTAGGCATATGTATACCTATATTCTTATAAGAATAACATTAATAATTCATAAATATGTAGCTTATTATAATGTTATATCTGCACTACATGTTTTGTTTTCCCATGTTAGTCATATCAAATTGTAAAGCTTATCATAAAATAATAAAAATACTATGCTTTAGCTATATATGTTTCCCATTCTTTACCAAAGCCATATTTGATATTGATATGCTTATTACTACGTATATGCCAGTATATTCTAATTATTTACATAATAATACATAAGTTATTAGGTGAACTTATATTGTCAGTCCATTATTATTGATCGCAAGATACAAGCCCTATGCCCATATATAGTGATCTATTAAGCTTAATCTTATTTTAGCTATATATTGAGTTAAACAAGATCACTAGTATATATTATCATCGGATTAATGTTTTAAGACCAACTACTATTATTAGAATTTATAATCTCCATTATAAAATTGATGAAAAATATAATGGATAATTGCATGGCTAAGTCTTAAAACATTTTGGCATTATTATTACCTATATCTTTATATTTTTGTTTGTTGTTTTAGAATACACATTGTTATCACTATATTATTATCTATGTATCATTGTATCATATATTTAGTAAAATGATATACAAGTTGCTTTATCCACACCTTAACACTCTTTTATTATCATTGTTTTTTCCTTTTATAAACATAAACCGATGATAAACATCATTTGCACTATTACATATACATCATGAGTTTTATAAACACAGACATAGATTTTCATTTGCGTTATCAACTCAACAATTTTGAAATGGACATATAGATTATTTATATAACAACCCAATGATAATATATCTAGAGGCTACTTGTTTGATAATATAATATCTAACACTTATATAGTTGTGGCTGGATAATATATTAGCGATATAGGTTTTGATATTATAATGATATAACACTAAGGCTATATATGTGGTACCATTATATAAAAAAATTTATATAACAATCAATTATAAGCCACTCGTTATATATATATATATTTTACCTTTATCTAGTATATTGATATCATTATATATAAAAAAATAAGCCCATATAACGATATAAGCCTGTAATTCTAATAATGGATAATTAGTAGACAAACTAGACATATATAATACATATGGTATAAATATAACAAATAGTTTGTTATAATGATATGTGTTGGGTGAATATTTTGTCACATGCTAACTGATGAGCAAAATAGGTCATTTCAACCACAATGTAGGGAGATTGGTTGGCCAGATGTGCAGGTTTACCACATCAAAAGGGGACAAATCTCTCCTCTCATCAAGGGGAGGTACCCTATAAATATGAAGAGTTATATACTATATATATATGAAAAAAATAATACTCAGGGGTAGGACAACACCATCCATCTCTCTTTTTTTAGAGATGATGTTCACAAAGGAGAAATCTAGGTGGAAACACTGAAGGCACTTCTCTTCTTACAAAAGTGGTCGTACAGCAAACAGCTGGAGTTCTTTCTGATAGGTAACAAGTAACAAGGGCGCAGTAACCAGCAAGATGAAGTGTAGCACAAAGTCTCCACCTCAACTGCCCAAGAGTGAAATACGAAGGACAATGAGGGCACAAAGTCATCCCAAGGCCCTTTACATAGAAAGAAACTAAAAATACACACACTAAAGACAATTGTGGCAGCACAAAGTCTTCCCACAGTTGGCTTCAGGATACCTTCCTGATTACTTTCACTAATTCTGCTTATTTCATTAAAATGGACAAGAACGTATTCAAGAAATAGACATAAGAACAATCTCCTAAATGACACAAGTTATTATAGCACAAAGTCTGAAAGTAACCTACTTTCTCCTTCAAACAAAGAAATATGATCAACAATCTGAGCTCAAAGTCTCAGTAATCGCCTTTCAATTTTGGCAGAGTTTTGCTTCTATAACCAAAAATATCTCCCTTGTGAAAAGAAGGGATTTATAATATATAGCAACCCAGGAAGACTTGGCACTTTATTTCATAGAATGACCCATGTTGTATTTAATGCCTTGAATGTATTTTCAATTTTTTCAAAGAAGCCATGCTGGAACAGGGCATCTGCCTTAACTAGGGTGTGTCAGTTCATCTCAAAATATCTTCTCCTCTGCATGGGTCATATGATCTTTCTCCCAATAGGTACCTAGTTGTCCCCTCGCTTTCATATCAAGGAAGAAAAATATGCCTCACCTTTTAATGCTTGTGAGCTCAGATGGCTACTTGGTGGACTGTTCCACCTACCAGAAATCACTCGTGCAAATATTTTTGGTCTTTTCCTCTTTTTTGTTGCAATTTGAGCTCTCGGGCTATCTTTTCCCTTTTTGCTGGATCTTTTGACTCCCTCTTCAGCTGGTCGCTGATTTTGTCTTTAACTTTTGTCTTTTTCCAGCTTTGTCTCTTCTTAGTTTTGTCTTTTCCTGGAATTTGAGCTCTCCAGGCTATATTCCCAACTTTGTTGACTCCTTGTGCTCTTCTCTCATTGGTTCTTCCTTTTGGCCTTAAGGCCTTTGAATGCATTCAAGTCTACGCTCAAGCCTTTAAAGATCAACGGTTATCCTATTGCCTTGAATTTGACGTCTACAAGGGTGTCATTTGACATTTGGATTCCAACAGCTAGTTCATGGTGCCCAACTTTGACGTCCGTGGGCCTGTCACCCCTTGGTTAATTCCTTTAGCTTTATTTCCTTTAGATTTCCCTTGACCAAGCTTAGTCTTTGAATCCTTCCGAAGAGAAGGTGTCCTTTTGGGACTTGGGGGAGGTCCTTTTCCTGGTCACCAAGAGCTCCCTGCAAGGTTACTTGCCCTTCGGGGTTCTTCGGGTGGCCTTCTTCTTCAAATCCTTCAGAAAAAATGTCTAAAGGAAATCCTTCATCTTTCTCACTTATTCCTTCAGGGTTTTTTCTTTTGGTCGAATTCCTTTGAACAAAAGTCTGAAGGAATTCCTTCAGACTTTTTGTCCAAAAGAATTCGTCTTGTCTTTTGCCTTGAACAAATTCAAAGGAATTCCAACTTTTCTGCCTTGTTCACTTTTATAAAGAAAACCTTACCCTTTCGACCTTTTGCAACGGTCCATTTTGCTCATCACCTGCGCTCTGGAAGGGTTGTTTGATCTCCAAAATTGCCTTTCCAAAAAGTCACAAAGGTCCTTTTGGCACCTAAGTGCCCTCCGTAAGGGCACTTGTCCTTCGAGCTTTTGGAAGACTCCTTTCAACTTCCCGTCGGGCCTTTGATCATTCCTTCAGACAAAATGTTTGAAGGAATTCCTTCAGACAATTTGTCTGAAGGATTTCACTTGTAAAATCTTGCCGTGAAAAATCCCTTCAAATAATTTGTCTGAAGGATTTCACTTGTAAAATTCTACCACATAAAATCCTTCCAAAAGATATCTTTTGGTTCCCTTTAGTTCATTGCCCTCAGCAAGGGCACTTGCCCTTCCTTTGAACCTTTTGATTGAACTAACCTTAAAATTGCCTAAGTGTTGGAAACTTGTTTCTATCCTGCAGAGTCTGTAAATCCAACCCTGTGGAGTCCATAGATATCAGCCTGCAAAGTCTGTAAAAATAAGCCTACAGAGTTTGTAGAAATTAGTCTGTGGAGTCCGTAGAAATAAGCCTGCAGAGTCTGTAGAAATTAGCCTACGAAGTCCATAGAAATAAGCCTGTAGAGTACGTAGAAATTAGCCTACAGAGTCCATAGAAATAAGCCTACAGAGTCCATAGAAACAGCCTACAGAGTCTGTAGAAATAAGCCTGCAAAGTTTGTTAGCTAAAAAACTTGAATAATAGAGAATTTGAATACTCAGAACAATTTTTTGAGAAGGGAAAAGAGAATTTTGGCCTGCAAGACCAAAATAGTTCATATGTTGTCCCAAAAATGAGTGATAGATTTTGGAAACAATAGCTGGCTCCAGTTAGGGAATTTCCTTCAGTTGAAATTTTGAAACCGCTGAGCAGAGTAGAAACTAGAATCTCCAGTGCCTTCAAGTAAGCCATTGGGCTACGGAGTCATGCTACCCAAAAAAGAAAGGTGCCAAAAATGAACCAATGAAAATGCACAAAACAGAATAAGCTAAAGACTATATAAAAATTATACATATGTACAACGTTGATCTTATCTCATACTTCAAGGATTAAAGTGCTTTAGATGCCACCCACTGTGATGACAATGAAAATGACATTTTCCATCCTGATAAACTAGCACGAAACCATTTTCTCCCTAGAATCGGTGATGGGCATGAATGGAACTCTCCACTAGGAATCACATTTTATGTGCACTCCTTTTGGTTCTCTCTTCTTATCCCATGGCAAGATGTGGTCTCCAATCTGAAAACCATAAATCCTTGCTCTCTTTGCGAAGAGTTCTTTTTCTTGACTTTGGTGTGCAGTAACAGTATGGTCCACTACCATAGCTTGTTGCTCTTCTGGTTTAGTCCAGCACATGATTTGATTGTCCCCCTCAAACATCTACCAATTGTTAGCTTTATCAGGCACACTTGGTCAAAAGACCAGTTTGATAGTGTACCTATTATCTTTAAAATTAGGGTGAGGAACCATGAAGGTTGCAGGGACAGTGAATGAATTTGCATGATTATGAGGCTCTCTGGGCACTGCAAAAATATTAAAAGCTTCAAAACTTTCAATCTGATCCCATACCAGATTATGGTAATGTCGCAATCTTTTATTCTTAGTTTGACACAGGTTTCTCACTTGAGAAACCACCAGTTCAGCATCTCCTTTGGTGTGAAGGAGTTTGATGCCTCTATCTTGAGTGGCCTTTAATTCGAACAGTAGGTGTTGTTGAACTGCAACTTATATGAAGAAGAAAAATATCTCTTTGAGGAGATATCAATACAATCCCAGCTCCTAAGCTAGTAGAAGAATTACTGCCATCGAATTCCAAGATCCAAACATCATCAAAAACTGATCTTCTGTCAGATTTTTATTCATTAGAGAGGGAAGATTCTTTTTAATCTATACTACACCCTACCAAATCTTTTGATGTCTTGTTTGAATCAATTCCTGGATTGCTAGCTACAGGACTTTCATCTATAGAAATATGAACATCCTCTCTGGACAAAAAATAATTACCCCTGCCTGAAGACTCAAACAAAATTTGGGCTTTAAGTGCTGATGTTTGAGTGACAACATATTTTGCCTTATTTTCATTGAGTAGCCTCTACATGACACCCTTCACAAGGATCCTTGCTTCAGACAGGTCCATGCTCAATTCGCTACCAACATCCTTATAAAAAATTTGACCGAGAAAGATGTCGTAGGAGGCTGGGACATCAACTACCATGACTGTCATCTTGATTCTCTTGTCTGAGAATGCTATAAATGCAAATTGAGCATCCTTGATTTATCTCAAAAGTGGCACTTGTTTATTATCCATAGAGAAATATCTCCTAAATGTCTTAGTCAATGTGAGACCAAGAGATTCAGCGACTTTGGCAAGCATAACATTGTTTGAAACTCTAGAATCAATGATGTAGTTGCTCAGCTTGTGATCATTTATCAACAGAGAAATATAAAATGGTTCAGTCCTTCTAAGAGCAGTAGGAGGAGCAATGACAAAGTTATTCCAGGTGGACGTGGGGGTTACCTTTGGAACAGCTGGTCCTGTAGGGACAATTTTATTCCTCACACATTCTAATAACTTATCCAACTACTCAGGATTGGATTACAGGAATTCAAATTCAAATATTTGAATTTTAGTTTTCTTGACATGGTCAACTATGTCAAAAGTCTGAAATAAATTAGGATCAAGGAAAGGTAGTTCATCTTTTTGGTTTTTAGGGGAAATGATTGATCTGCAAATTTAAAGTTGAAGGTGCAGCAATGTTTGGGGTACTTACTTTTTTAGCAATCACTGGGTCTTTTGGCTAGAAAGGTAGAGAAGTTCCTCGTTTGGCAATTGAAATTACATGCTGAGCTCACTCCCCTATTTTTTCTTTATCAGCTTGCTGGGTTGACTGGTTCTTGAATCAAGTGAAAATAGCGTATGATACTTCAACTGCTTTACCTTCACTTCTGGGTTCATCTTAGTAATTCAAGAAACTAATGTTGGAGTTGCCAGCTGATTCTTCTTGGTTTGCTGTAAAGAGATCAACATTATTTTCTTGATCAAACTCAGGTTGGAAAGAGAAATCATATTTTATTTATAGATATCCAATAATTGAGTTGGTTGGTGTTGCTTCAATGACAAGTTTCCCTTGTGGGGGAGGCAGACGATTTGGTTGCCCTTGACTTCTGGCATCATTGCCTTGATATGATTGGTTCTAAAATGTTCTCTTTGGCATATCCTTATAAAGAGGAGCAGACATACCTTGGGTCATTTGTCTTTTCAAGGCTAGCAGTTCATTTGCCAGCTTTTGCACCATTTGATCGGTGGTGCCCGTAGATGAATTCTCAAAAGATGAAAATTTGCCTCTGTTAGGATCTCTTCTTATCTTCCCTACCAAGATGAGATCATCTTCCACCTCAGTGGCCAAATCTTGAGCAGTAGCAAGGTCTATGTGGCCAGCCTGTCTCAACAAAAAGCTCACTTTAGGCAGTTGAGAATTGATGAAGAAGCATTTGAGATTCTCAGTTGTAGGTTAAGCAATTGTAAGAATCATGTTTCTCAGCTTGACGAACTTGGCTATGAAGTCCCTCATAGGTTCATGAAGTTTTTTCTTCATCTGTGTGAGTTAGGCCAGCAGGGCATGCACATCTTTTGTAGGATTGAACCTTGCTTCAAATTTGGCTTTGAGAGTGTCTCAGTCAGTCACTGATCGAGCCTACAAATGGTAGAACTAGTCTACAACAATGTTTTGTAGTGTTTTCACAAACAACCTGACTGCTATGTCTTCGTATTCCACACCTATCATGTCACAGGCTATGCTGAAAGCTATAATGTGTTCATCAAGGTGAACTCTCCCATCACCAAAAAATTTGGAGAAATTCTTCTTTGAACTGTGTGGTAGCTCATGTAGAGGTGGAGTTAAATTGAGCGGGCCAAAAGAGTTATCTAAAGGGCCTTGAACTGCCATGATTTGGTTATGAAAAGTGGGGATAACAAATCTAAGTGGAGTATGCAGAGGCAAAGCTTTGTTAATAGCAAAAAAAGAAGCTCTGCCTTGTATTGGTGATTTGGTGTTGATAAGAGAAAGACTCTTAGTTCGTTGAACTTGAAGTTATGGAGGGAACAAATCAAAATTGCCCTGCTGCACCAACACAAAAATAAGGTCAACAACACTTTGGGCTCTCTAGCTTCTTATATAGCATGGAGTTCCTAGATTGTAGAATAAAAATGGAAAAGAATTGGCCTTGCTTCAGCTTGAAGCTTGAGGCTTCAAACTGGGCGCTCTTCCCCAACAGAGTCACCAAAAATTGTTGGCATAGAGCTAGCAGAGAATTGACATTAAAAATGAAATGCTCGATCTCCAACATCTCTAGTTTTAAAGCTCAGAGTATATAATGGAAATAGATAAGGCTATAATGATAATGGATAAGACACAAGTGATGCTTCAATCTGAAGCTTAAAGCTTAAAATTACGCAAAATTATTATGTCTCCAGCGAATAAAATGAAAATGGATAAGGATAGGGACTACTTCAATCTAAAATTCAAGGCTTCAGACTGCACGTAACATCCCCAGCAGAGTCACCAAAAACTATTGGGTGAATATTTTGTCACTAGCTAACTGATGAGCAAAATAAGTCATTTCAACCACAACATAAGGAGATTGGTCACCCAAATGTGCAGGTTTACCATATCAAAAGGGGACAAATCTCTCCTCTCATCAAGGGGAGGTTCCATGTAAATATGAGGAGCTATATAATATATATATGCAGAAAATAATACTCAGGGGTAAGACAACACCATCCATCTCTCTTTTTTTAGAGATGATGTTCACAAATAAAAGAGAAATCCAGGTGGAAACACTGAAGGCACTTCTCTTCTTTCAAAAGTGGTCTTATAGCAAACAATTGAAGTTATTTCTGATAGATAACAAGTAACAAGGGTGTAGTAACGAGCAAGATGAAGTGTAGCACAAAGTCTCCACCTCAACTGCCCAAGAGTGAAATATGAAGGACAATGAGGGCACAAAGTCATCCCAAGGCCCTTTACAAAGAAAGAAACTAAAAACACACATATTAAAGACAATTGTGGCAGCACAAAGTCTTCCCACAGTTGGCTTGAGGACACCTTCTTGATTACTTTCACTAGTTCTGCTTATTTCATTAAAATAGACAAGAACGTATTCAGGAAATAGACATAAGAACAATCTCCTAAATGACACGAGTTATTACAGCACAAAGTTTGAAAGTAACCTGCTTTCTCCTTCAAACAAAGAAATATGATCAATAATCTAAGCTCAAAATATCAGTAATCCCCTTTCAATTTTGGCAGAGTTTTGCTTCTATAACCAAAAATATCTCCCTTGTGAAAAGAAGAGATTTATAATATATAGCACCCTAGAAAGACTTGGCACTTTGTTTCATAGAACAACCCATGTTGCATTCAATGCCTTGAATGCATTTTTAGTTTTGTTAAAGAGGCCATGTTAGAATAGGGTGTCTGCCTTAACCGTGGCGTGTCAATTAATCTCAAAATATCTTCTCCTCTACATGGGTCGTTTGATCTTTCTTCCAATAGGTACGCAACTGTCCTCTTGCTTTCTTATCAAAGAAGAAAAATAGGATGCACCTTTTAATGATTTTGAGCTCAAATGTCTATTTGGTGGATTGTTCCACCTACTAGAAATAACTCTTACAGATATTTTTGGTCTTTCCCTCTTTTCTGTTACAATTTGAGCTCTCAGGCTATCTTTTTGCTTTCTTATGGCTCTTTCGGCTCCCTCTTCAGCTGGTCGCTAAGTTTGTCTTTAACATTTGTCTTTTTTTAGCTTTAACTCTTCTTAGTTTTGTCTTTTCTTAGAATTTGAGCTATCGGGGCTATCTTCCCAGCTTTGTTGGCTCCTTATGTTCTTCTCTCAATAGTTCTTCCTTTTGGCCTTAAGGCCTTTGAATGCATTTAGGTCCACGCTCAAGCCTTTAAAGATCAACGGTTATCCCATTGCCCTGAATTTGACATATACGAGGGCATCATCTGACATCTGAATTCTAATGGCTAGTTCATGGTGCCCAACTTTGACGTCTGTAGGCCCATCACCCCTTGGTTAATTCCTTCGGCTTTATTTCCTTCGGATTTCCCTTGATCGATCTTAGTCTTTTAATCCTTCCGAAGGGAATGTGTCCTTTCGGGACTTGGGGGAGGTCCTTTTCTTGGTCACCGAGAGCCCCTCGCAAGGGTACTTGCCCTTCGAGGTTCTTCGGGCGGCCTTCTTCTTCAAATCCTTTGGATAAAATATCCGAAAGAAATCCTTCATCTTTCCCGCTTATTCCTTCAGGATTTTTTCTTTTGAGCGAATTCCTTTGGACAAAAGTTTGAAGGAATTCCAAATTTTCTACCTTGTTCACTTTTGCGAACAAAACCTTACCCTTTCGGCCTTTTGCAATGGTCCATTTTTCTCATCACCTACCCTCCACAAGGGCTGTTTGATCTCCAAAATTGCCTTTTGGAAAAGTCACAAAGGTCCTTTTGGCACCTAAGTGCCCTTTGCAAGGGCACTTGTCCTTCGGGCTTTTGGAAGACTCCTTGAACTTCCCGTCGAGCCTTTGATCATTCCTTCGGACAATTTGTTTGAAGGATTTCACTTGTAAAATTTTGCAACAAAAAATCCCTCCGAAAGATATCTTTTGGTTCCCTTTGATTCATTTCCCTCCGTAAGGGCACTTGCCCTTCCTTTGAACCTTTTTATTGAATCGACCTTGAAATTGCCTAAGTGTTGGAAACTTATTTCTATCTTGCAGAGTTTGTAGATCCAAGTCTGCAGAATTCATAGAAATCAGCCTACAGAGTCTATAGAAATAAGCCTGTAGAGTCCGTAGAAATCAGCCTGCGAAGTCCATAGAAATAAGCCTGCAGAGTCCATAGAAATTGGCTTATGGAGTCCATAGAAATAAGTCTATAGAGTTCGTATAAATCAGCCTATGGAGTTCATATAAATAAGCCTGTAGAGTCTATAAAAATAGCCTGTGGAGTCCGTAGAAATAAGCCTACATAGTCCATTAGCTGAAAAAGCTTGAATAATGGAGAATTTGAATACTCAAAACAATTTTTTGAGAAGGGAAAAGAGAATTTTGGTCTACAAGACCAAAATAGTTCATATGTTGTCTCAAAAATGAGTGACATATTTTGGAAACAATAGCTGACTCCAGTTGGGGAGATTTTTTCAGTTGAAATTTTGAAACAACTGAGGGGAGTAGAAACCAAAATCTCCAGTGCCTTTAAGTATGCCATTGGGCTACAGAGTCATGCTACCCAAAAAAGAAAGGTGCCAAAAACAACTAATAAAAATGAACAACACAAAACAAGCTAAAGACTATACAAAAATTATACATATGTACAAGTTGATCTTATCTGATACTTCAAGGATTGAAATGCTTCAGATGTCGCCCACTATGAGGTAATGAAAATGGTGTTCCATCCTGATAAACCAGCAAGAAACCATTTTCTCTCTAAAATCGGTGATGAGCGAATGGAACTCTCCACCAAGAATCACATTTTTTGTGCACTCATTTTGGTTCTCTCTTCTTGCCCCATAACAAGATGTGGTCTCTAATCTGAAAACCATAAATCCTTGCTCTCTTTGCAAAGAGTTCCTTTTTTTGACTTTGGCAGGTAACAGTATGGTCCACTACCGTAGCTTGTTTCTCTTCTGGTCCAATGAAACACATGATTTGATTGTCAGCATTAAACACCTGCCAATGGTTCACTTTATCAGGCACACTTGGTCAAAAGACCAATTTGATAGTGTACCTATTATCTTTGAAATCGGGATGAAAAACCATGAAGGTTTTAGGGACAGCCAATGAATTTGCATGATTATGAGGCTCTCTGTGCATTGAAAAAATATTAAAACCTTTAAAACTTTCAATTTGATCTCACACCAGATTATGATAATGTCACAATTTTTTATACTTAGTTTGACACAGATTTCTCACCTGAGAAACTACCAGTTTAGCATCTCCTTTGGTGTGAAGGAATTTGATGCCTCTATCTTTTGTGGCCTTCAATTCGAGTAGTAGAGATTTGTACTCAGCAGTGTTGTTGAACTACAACTTGTATGGAAAAGGAAAAATATCTCTTTGAGGAGATATCAATACAATTCCAGCTCTTTAGCCGGTAGAAAAATTACTGTCATTGAATTTCAAGGTCCAAACATCATCAAAAATTGATCTTCTATCAAATTTTTCTTTATTAGAGAGGGGAGATTCTTTTTATCTATATTGCACCCTACCAATTCTTCTGATGTCTTTTTTGAATCAATTCTTGAATTGCTAGCTACAGGACTTTCATCTGCAGAAATATGAACATCCTCTATGGATAAAAAATAATTACCCCTGCCTGAAGACTCAAAAAAAATTGAGTTTCAGGGGCTGATGTTTGAGTGACAACATATTTTGCCTACTTTTCAAAGAGTAGCCTCTACATGACGCCCTTCACAGGGTTCCTTGCCTCAGACAAGTCCATGCTCAATTCGCCACCAACGTCCTTGCAAAAATTTTGATCGAGAAGGATGCCGTAGGAGGCTGGGACGTCGACCACCAGGACTGTCATCTTAATTTTCTTATCTAGGAATGCTGCAAATATAAATTGAGTGTCCTTGAGTTGTCCTAGCAGTGGCACTTATTTGTTCTCCATGGAAAAACATCTTCCAAATGTTTTAGTCAGTGCGAGACCAAGAGATTCAACCACTTTTGCAGGCATAACATTGTTTGAAGCTCTAGAATCAATGATGTAGTTGCTCAGCTTGTGACCATTTATCAACAAGGAAACATAAAATGGTTCAGTCCTTTTAGGAATAGTAGGAGGAGCAATGACAAAGTTATTTCAGGCGAACGTGGGGGTTATCTTTAGAACAGTTGGTCCTGCAGGGACAGTTTTATTCCTCACACATTCTACTAACTTATCCAACTGCTCAGGGTTAGATTGTAGAAATTCAAATTCAGACATTTAAATTTTAGTTTTCTTGACATGGTCAACTATGTCAAACGTCTGAAATAAATTGGAAACAGGGAAAGATAGTTCATCCTTTTAGTTTTTAGGGGGGAAGGACTGATCTGTGAATTTAAAGTTGAAGGTGCAGCAATATTTGGGGTACTTACTTTTTTAGCAATCATCAAGTCCTTTGGCTGGAAAGGTAGAGAAGTTCCTCATTTGGTAATTAAAATTATAAGTTGAGCTTGCTCCCCTATTTTTTCTTTATCAGCTTGTTAGGCTCACTTGTTCTTAGATCGAGTGAAAACAGCGTATGATCCTTCAACTGTTTTACCTTCACTTTTGGGTTCATCCTAGTAATTCAGAAAACTAATGTTGGAGTCGCCAGCTGATTCTTCTTGGTCTACTGCAAAGATATTAGTGTCATTTTCTTGATCAATTTTAGGTTGGAAAAAGAAATCATGTTCTGTTTATAGATATCTAACTGTTGAGTTGGCTGGTGTTGCTTCAACGACAAGTTACCCTTGTGGGGGAGGCAGACAATTTGGTTGCCCTTAACTTCTAGCAGCATTGCCTTGATATGACTGGTTCTAAAATGTCCTCCTTGGCATATCTCGATAAAGAGGAGTAGACATACCTTGGGCCATTTGTCTTTTTAAGGCTAGCAGTTCATTTGCTAGCTTTTGCACCATTTGATCAGTGGTGCTCGTAGATGAATTCTCAAAATATGAAGAAGATTTGCCTCTGTTAGGATCTCTTCTTATATTCCCTGCTAAGATGAGATCATCTTCCACCTCAGTAACCAAATCTTGAGCAATAGCAAGGTCTATGTGGCCAGCCCGTCTCAGCAAAAAACTCACTTCAGGTAGTTGAGAATTAATGAAGAAGCATTTGAGATTCTTAGTTGTTGGCTGAGCAATTATAGGAATCCTATTTCTTAGCTTGTCGAACTTGGCTATAAAGTCCCTCATAGCTTCATGAGGTTCTTTCTTCATCTGTGTGATCTAGGCTAGAAAGACATGTGCATCTTCTATAGGCTTGAACCTTACTTCGAATTTGGCTTTGAGAGTGTCCCATTCAGCCACTGACCGAGCCTGTAGATGGTAGAACCAGTCTAATACAGTGCCTTGTAGTGTTTCCATAAATAGCCTGACTACTACGTCTTCGTATTCTACACCTATCACGTCATAAGATATGCTGAAAGCTGTAATGTGCTTATCAAGGTGAACTCTTCCATCACCAAAGAATTTGAGAAAATTCTTCGTTGAACTGCGTGGTAGCTCATATAGAGGTGGATTTAAATTGAGCAAGCCAAAAGAGTCACCCCAGGGTCCTTGAACTGCCATGATTTAGTTATGGAAAGTAGGGATAACAAATATGGGTGGAGTATGTAGAGTAAAAGCACTGATAATAGCAAAAAAAGAATCTCTACCTTATATTGGTGATTTGGTGTTGATAGGAGAAAGACTCCTAGTTCGTTGAACTTGAAGTTATGGAGGGAACAAATCAAAATTGTCCTGCTGCACCAAATCAAAAATAGGGTTAACACATTGGGCTCTCTGACTTTTTGTATAGCGTGGAGTTGCCAAATTATAGAATAAAAATGGAAAAGAACTGGCCCTACTTCAACTTGAAGCTTGAGGCTTCAAACTGCACGCTCTTCCCTAGCGGAGTCACCAAAAATTGTTGGCATGGAGCTGGCAAAGAATTAACTTTCAAAATGAAATGCTCGATCTCCAGCATCTCTGGTTTTGTAGCTCAGAGTATATAATGAAAATGGATAAGGCTATTATGATAATGGATAAGACATATGTGATGCTTCAATCTAAAACTCGAGGCTTCAAATTACGCAAAATTACTATGTCTGCAACAGAGAAAATAGAAATGGATAAGCATAAGGATTGCTTCAATCTGAAACTTGAGGCTTCAGACTGCACATAACGTCCCCAGCGGAGTCACCAAAAATTGTTGGGTGAATATTTTGTCACCAGCTAACTGATAAGAAAAATAGGTCATTTCAACCACAGCATAGGGAGATTAGTCGGCCAGGTGTGCATGTTTACCACATCAAAAGGGGATAAATCTCTCCTCTCATCAAGGGGAGGTTCCATGTAAATATGAAGAGCTATATACTATATATATATGTAGAAAATAATACTCAAGGGTAGGACAACACCATCCATCTCTCTTTTTTTAGAGATGATGTTCACAAACAAAAGAGAAATCTAGGTGGAAACACTGAAGGCACTTCTCTTTTTTCAAAAGTGGTCTTACAGCAAATAACTGAAGTTCTTTCTGATAGGTAACAAGTAACAAGGGCGTAGTAACCAACATGATGAAGTGTAGCACAAAGTCTCTATTTGAACTGCCTAAGAGTGAAATACGAAGGACAATGAGGGCACAAAGTCATCCCAAGGCCCTTTACACAGAAAGAAACTAAAAACACACACACTAAAGACAATTGTGGCAGCACAAAGTCTTCCCACAGTTAGCTTCAGAACACTTTCTTGATTACTTTCACTAGTTTTGCTTATTTCATTAAAATGGACAAGAACGTATTTAGGAAATAGACATAAAAACAATCTTCTAAATAACACAAGTTATTACAGCACAATTCTGAAAGTACCCTACTTTCTCCTTCAAACAAAGAAATATGATCAATAATTTGAGCTCAAAGTCTCGGTAATCGCCTTTCAATTTTGGCAGAGTTTTGCTTCTATAACCAAAAAGATCTCCCTTGTGAAAATAAGAGATTTACAATATATAGCAGCCCAAAAAAACTTGGCACTTTGTTTCATAGAATAGCCCATGCTGCATTGAATGCCTTGAATGCATTTTTAGTTTTGTCAAAGAGGCCATGATGGAATAGGGCATCTGCCTTAGCTGTGGCATGTCAATTCATCTCAAAATATCTTTTTCTCTGCATGGGTTGTCTGATCTTTCTCTCAATAGGTATGCATATGTCCCCTCGCTTTCCTGTCAAGGAAGAAAAATAGGCCTCGCCTTTTAATGCTTGTGAGCTCAGATGTCTACTTGGTGGACTGTTCCACCTACCGAAAATAACTCTTGTAGATATTTCTAGTCTTTCCCTCTTTTCTGTTGCAATTTGAGCTTTTGAGCTATCTTTTCCCTTTCTATTGGCTCTTTCGGCTCCCTCTTCAACTGGTCGCTGAGTTTGTCTTTAATTTTTGTCTTTTTCTAACTTTGTTTCTTCCTGGTTTTGTCTTTTCCTAAAATTTGAGCTCTCGGGGCTATCTTCTTAACGTTGTTGGCTCCTTGTGGTCTTCTCTTAGTGGTTCTTCCTTTTGGCCTTAAGGCCTTTGAATACATTCGGGTCCGTGTGTTAGGATCCTCTTGGAGTACAATTGATTACCTTTGATATGTAAGCAACTAAACATGGAATTGAACCAGAAGTAATAAGTAACTAGAAATACAAAATAGAAAATAATAGGAGATACAAGAAACAACCAAGCTTGCATTAAACTCTTCTAGAATACAATGAAGAAATCTCACTCTTCCACACCTCTTGGGTGTACAGTATTTCTCTCAACAGTTCTCTCTCTCTCACTTACAATCAACTCAATAACCGAGTTGTTATTCCCTTGCTTCAATTGATCTCCTTGATCTTGCACCTTGCAGATCTAATTGACCTTGCTTACTTGCTTACTTACAATACATGCCCCCATGGGTCTCTTAAATAGGATCCAAGGCATACAATAATTAGACTTCATAATTACAATAATTAGAAACACAGACTCAAGACTAAAATTAGTCTTTACATGCAAACACTCTGTCCGTCCTAAAATTAGAACAAATCTAATTCTGGAAATGCATGCAAATGCACATGCACACACAAGTGACCGACGCCAGTTGCTGTCGGTCTGCATATGACCAACGTCGATCGATCCTTGACCGATGTCGGTCGGATCTGAACCACACCTAACTGATGTCGGTGACTGTGTTAGTCCAACAACCTTTGCATGAACTCAACAGTGAAGCTTTTAGCTCCATAACTTAACAATCTCCCACTTGGAGATAAACAGCTGCACCTATACCTGTACAACAACATCCTCTATCTTGTTTCCCTGGCTTGTTTCTCCCTCTTCAAGTTCAATCTTGAAGACCAACAAAATTTGAATGAAGATTCAACTTCTCTTTTATTATCGACTTTGTTAATATATCTGAAGGGTTCTTATCCGTATGGATCTTTTCTAGCTTCAACTGTCCATCCTCTAATACATGTCGAATGAAGTGGTACCTAAGCTGTATATGTTTGGTTCTTAATGAAAGGCTGAATTCTTTGCCAAATGAATTGCACTTTGACTATCACTGTACAATCTGCAACTCTCTTGCTCCTTTTCCAACTCTTCCATGAACCGTGTCATCCATATCATTTCCTTGCTAACCTCTGTGACTGCAATGTATTCTACATATAGAACCTCTCCAACACTTTATTCACATAATCCTCTAGAGACAAAATCAACCTGTGACTTTCCCTGTCTCTAAAAATACTCATGCCAAGGATTTTCTTTGCTCCTTCTAAATCCTTCTTGGCACACCTCTGAGCTACTTTTACCTTTAGCTCAGTAATTACCTGCATGTGTGAACCTACAACAAGCATATCATCTACATATAGCAACAGGATAATATAACTACCATTATCCAATCTGGTAAAATAAACACAATGGTCAGATTGACATTCACTAAAGCCATGCTCTGTCATAAACCTGTCAAACCTTAAATACCATTGTCTTAGAGCTTGCTTAAGACCATATAAACTTTTTTTCAACCTGCACACAAGTTTCTCCTTACCTTTGACCTCAAAACCTTTCGGTTGATCCATATATATCTCTTCATCCAAATCTCCATGAAAAAATGTTGTCTTAACATCAAGCTGCTCAAGATGCAAATCCTCAATAACAACTAAAGACAATACAGTCCGAATAGAAGTCATCTTTACTATAGGAGAAAAGATTTCACCAAAGTCAATACCTAGTTTCTGTGCAAATCCCTTTACTACCAACCTGGCCTTATGTCTCATTTGTCCATTCTCTCATTCCTTTAACCTGTATACCCATTTATTTTTCAGTGCTTTCTTTTCGACTGGCAACTCAACCAAATCCCATGTTTGGTTCTTTTCCAAGGAATCAATTTTCTCATTCATGCCATGCTACCATTGTTTCCTAGATTCTACCTGCATTGCCTCATCAAAACTTTTTGGTTCTCTACCATCAGTGAGCAACACGTAGTATAAAGAAGAGAAATAATGAATTGGAGGTTTACTTACCCTTTCAGTCTTCCTTATGGGCGTTTAAGACTCATTTACATCTTGTTGTCCACCCAGATTCTCTATCAGTGACCGATCTCGGTCAACTCTCGGTCTGTACCTGACCAACGTCGGTTCCACCCGATCGACCTGACTAATGTCGATTACTATTTGACCGACCTCAGTTCCTACTTGACCGCTGACGTCGATCTCTGTGTTTTCCTTTGAGTGATGATTTTTACCTACGAGCTCATTTTGGATCATTACCTCATCCAAATCAAGATTGCCCTGCTCAAAATTATTTAGTCTCTTGAGCTGATCATTGTACATCACCTTCTCATTGAAAACTACATCATGGCTTCTAATAATTTTGTTAGTTTCTAAATTCCATAATCAAAATCTGAAATTTCCAAAGCCATAACCAATGAAAGTGCACCGCATAGATTTAGCATCTAGATTCTTTCTATTTTCTTTATTAACGTGCAAAAAAGATTCAGAACTAAAAAATCTAAGAAATGAAAGTTCTACCTTTTTACCTGTCCAAGCCTCTTCGAGAATTCCACCATCTAGAGCAGTAGAAGGTCCTCTGTTAATCAAATAAACTATAGTATCTATAATGTCTGCCCAAAACTTTAAGGGCAAACCAGCATGCAACCTCATACTCTGTGCACGCTCTATTATTATTTTATTCATCCTTTCAGCAACTCCATTTTGCTGAGGTGTCCTTGGAACCATCTTTTCCCTGCGTATTTCACTCATAGAACAGTAACTATTGAATTTATTACTGCAGTTTTCACCACCATTGTCAGATCTAAGGCACTTCAATCTCAAACTTGTTTCATTCTCAACCAAAGCTTTTTATTTCTTATATGTGTCAAAAACATCAGATTTATTCTTTATGCAATAAACCCATACCTTTCTTGTAGCATCATCAATGAAAGAAACATAATACTGTGATCCTTCAATAGAAGCTACCTGAACTGGTCCCCACATGTCTGTGTGAACAAGCTCCAACTTGTGCTCCTTCTTTGTTGACCCAATCTTGAGAAACTTCACTTTCTTCTGTTTCCCAAAATTATAGTGCTCACAAAAATCTAGATCTATGCTTTTCAAATCTGAAAGATTACTTTTTGACTTAAGAACATTCATTCCCTTCTCACTCATGTGACCAAGCCTATAGTGCCACATCTTTGCATCTACATCTAAAGTAGATAAAATAGAAGGAGAATAATTAGTAACACAAGTAGATAAATAAAGTGTACCTACTCTCTTACCTTTTGCTAATACAAGTGCACCCTTAGAAATTTTCTAAGATTCTGTTGTGAGAGTTACTGTGCAACCCTCATCACCCAACTTTCTTGTAGAAATCAGATTCCTCTTCAAGATGGGTACATGCATGACATCTTTCAACACCCATGTGTTGCCATTTTGCAATTTAAGCTGCACTTTTCTTTTGCCAACAATTTGACAAAGCTCACCATCCCCTAAATAAACTTTTCCAACATCTCAATGGACATAATCATTAAAAATTTCTCTATTTGGGGTTGTATGAAAAGAAGCACCAAAATCTAAAACCCATGATTCTACTTGACTATCCAAATAAAATATAAGAGCATCTTGTGCAACAATACCTGCAACGTTTGCTTCCTTATTACTTTTTTACTGATTTTCTTTGTTATCCTTCAACTAGCAGTCTTTCTTTGCATGCCCTTTCTTTCCACAATTTCAGCATATTATACCTCTATTTCTGGATTTGGATCTCCTTCCCATCTTTGACCTTGATTTCCTTTGCTTGCCATTCTCTCTTTGCCTTCCCCTGCTTTCAATACTTAAAGCATTACCTGATGTTTCCCCTGTGCTTTTCTTGTGAATTTCTTCATTCAAGATTACACTAACAACATCCTCAACTTTCAAGATATTTGAAGCAGATGCAGTATTGCTAACTTCTATTACCAAGCTATGTCGGCTTTCAGATAAAGAGCATAAGATTAAGAGAGCCTTAATTTCATCATCAAAAACTATTTTGACTGAATTTAACTAATTTACAATTTCATGGAAATCATTAAGATTACTATATACAGATCCACCTTCATGCATTTGCAAACTAAATAATTGCTTCATAAGATATACCTTATTTGAAGCTGAGGGTTTTTCATATAAGTTTGCCAGAGTATCCATTAACTCTACCGTTGTCTTTGCCTGTGATAAATTAGAAATCACAGAAGATGCCAGGCTCAACTTTATAGATCTAAGAGCCTTTCTATCAATAACATTCCATTCTTCATCTTGCATATCTATGGGCTTGCTTGCAACCCCACCCAACGATAAGTACAGATCTTTCTGTTACAGATAATTTTCTATCTGCATCCTCCATAATTGATAATTCTTGTCATTGAATTTCTCCATTCTTAATTTACTTTTTTCTGCCATTGCTTTGCTCCCACTCAAACAGAAACCCCTGTGAGTGAACTTGTAATCAACAAACACTAATCCGCTCTACCACTTGTTAGTGATCCTAGCTCTGATATCAACTGTTAGGATCCACTTGGAGTACAATAGATTACCTTTGATATATAAGCAACTAAACACGGAATTGAACTAGAAGTAATAAGTAACTAGAAATATGAAATAGCAAATAATAAGAGATACAAGAAACAACCAATCTTGCATTAAACTCTTCCAAAATACAATGAAGAAATCTCACTCTTCCACACCTCTTGGATGTACAGTATTTCTCTCAAGAGTTCTCTCTCTCTCAATTACAATCAACTCAATAATCGAGTTATTATTCCCTTGCTTCAGCTGATCTCCTTGATCTTGCACCTTGCAGATCTAATTGACCTTACTTACTTGCTTACTTACAATACATGCCCCCATGGGTCTCTTAAATAGGATCCAAGACATACAATAATTAGACTTTCCAATTACAATAATTAGAAACACAGACTCAAGACTAAAATTAGTCTTTACATGCAAACACTCTGTCCATCCTAAAATTAGAACAAATCTAATTATGAAAATGCATGCAAACACACACGCACACACGGGTGACCGACGCTAGTTGTTGTCGGTCTGCATATGACCGACGTCGGTCGATCCCTGAAGGATGTTGGTCAAATCTGAACCACGCCTGACCGATGTCGGTGATACTATCAATGTCGGTGACTGTGTTAGTCCAGCAACCTTTGCATGAACTCAATAGTGAAGCTTTTAGCTCCACAACTTAACACCGTGCTCAAGCCTTTAAAGATTAACGATTATCCCGTTGCCCTAAATTTGATGTCTGCTGAGGTGTCATCTGACCTCTGGATTCTAATAGCTAGTTCATGGTGCCCAACTTTGACGTCTGCAGGCCCGTCACCCCTTGGTTATTTCTTTCAGCTTTATTTCCTTCAGATTTCCCTTTACCAAGCTTAGTCTTTGAATCCTTCCAAAAGGAAGGTGTCATTTCGAGACATGGGGGAGGTCCTTTTCCTGGTCGTTGAGAGCCCCCCGCAAGGGTACCTTCTTTTTGAGGTTCTTCGAGCGGCCTTCTTCTTCAAATCCTTCAGACAAAATGTTTGAAGGAAATCCTTCGTCTTTCCCGCTTATTCCTTCAGGGTTTTTTATTTCAGGTGAATTCCTTCAGACTTTTTATTCGAAAGAATTCATCTTGTCTTTTGCCTTGAATAAATATGAAGGAATTCCAACTATTCTGCTTTGTTCACTTTTCCAAAGAAAACCTTACCCTTTTGGCCTTTTGCAATGGTCCATTTTGCTCATCACCTGCCCTCCGCAAGGGCTGTTTGATCTCCAAAATTGCCTTTCAGAAAAGTCACAAAGGTCCTTTTGGCACCTAAGTGCCCCCTGCAAGGACACTTGTCCTTTAAGGTTTTGGAAGACTCCTTTGAACTTGCCGTCGGGCCTTTGATCATTCCTTCAGACAAAATGTCTGAAGGAATTCCTTTGGACAATTTGTCTAAAGGATTTCACTTGTAAAATTTTGCCACAAAAAATCCCTCTGAAAGATATCTTTTAGTTTATTTTGGTTCATTTCCCTTTGTAAGGGCACTTGCCCTTCCTTTGAACCTTTCGATTGAACCAACCTTGCAATTGCCTAAGTGTTGGAAACTTATTTCTATCTTGCAGAGTCCATAGATCTAAGCCTACGGAGTCCATATAAATCAGCTTCTAGAGTCCATAGAAATAAGCCTGCAGAGTCCATAGAAATTAGCCTGTAGAGTCTGTAGAAATAAGCCTGCAAAGTCCATAGAAATTAGCCTGTAGAGTCCATAGAAATAAGCCTATAGAGTTCGTAGAAATCAGCCTGTGGAGTCCATAGAAATAAGCTTGCAGAGTCCATAAAAACAGCATGCGAAGCCATAGAAATAAGCCTGCAGAGTCCGTTAGTTGAAAAAGCTTGAATAATGGAGAAATTGAATACTCTGAACAATTTTTTGAGAAGGGAAAAGAGAATTTTGGCTTGCAGGACCAAAATAGTTCATATGTTGTCCCAAAAATGAGTGACAGATTTTGGGAACAATAATATGGTTTAGGGCTATTATAATGATATAAACCTTTAGTATGAAGAATTTTTGAAGGCGCGATGGATGGAGGTGAGCAGGAGGGTGCGACAGGGTAGGGCGCGATAAGGCAAAAAGTAGGGCGCAGCTACAGGGAAGCGCTTGAACTACAGCAGGTGTCCCAGGAAGCACGCAGCAGTGAGAAGGCTCCATTTTTACAAGGTTTAGGTTCTTTTATTGCTCTTGAGAAACTAAGTATGTGCATTCCCAAAGTCAACGGCTGTCTGGAAAGATGCAAAGAGAGGCCCAAGCTAGTTATACCAATGGAAATGATTGCTGAAGACATTGAATACTATTCCAATCACTCCCTGTACTGCAAGTTTTTGGGGCTTAGGACGTCACTGTTATTCCTGGAAGCATGGGCTCAGAGGACGTGGGCACCGAAAGGAGAAATAGATATTACATTGCTGGCCAATAGCTATTTCATGGTCACTTTTACCTGTATAACAGATTGTCAAAGAGTTTTTGCTGGAGGTCTTTACTTCCATAATCAAGTCAGACTATTTATCAAGCCCTAGCATGTTGGTTTCATACTTTCAGAGGAACTACCAAACCGTGTCCCGGTGTGGGTGAGTCTACCCCACTTTCTAGTGGAATGTTGCTGAGAAAACACTCTCCAATTGCTTGCATCCTTACTGAAAAGGCCAGTTGGTTCCTCAATGTCAATCTTGGGGAAAAAGGTAATGACTTATGCCCGCATTTGTGTTGAAATTGATCTTAGTAAGGCATTACCAAATGTTGTTGAAATGAGTGTGGGCCCTTTTTCATGGGTACAATAGCTGGATTATGAAACCCTCCCTTTTTGTTGTTGTCTATGTCATGCTTATGGGCATTTGTAGCGATGGTGTCCCACCTTGAAATCCATTGCACCTCAGCTAGCTCAATCTACTCGCACTCCTTCTGGTACTGACAAGGAAAGGGGTCTAATTCCAGGTGAGGTACCTAAAATTGATGGTCATATGCCGATTAAAGGCTGATATAGAAATAGAGGCCAAAAATGGTCCTTGAAGGAAAGACAATTAGATGACTCGCTTAATAGATTTGAAATATTGGACGACTTTAATCAGCAGGAAGTGAATCTCGAGTTGATGATTTTGGACCAGGGGATTGAGGGACCAGCTCAGAAGACCAATGCTTCAGGGGCTTTAATTGAAACACAAGATGTTGGAGATTGTCATATGGATATGGACCAATAGATGATAATTTTGGAAGGAATGACTTCCTCAGTTGCTCCCCTTAAAGAAGATGAAAATATGCCCCTTACCGAGAAAATTGGGGACTCAGGGGTAGCAAGAAGCAATAAATCTTCTCCTCATCTCGGACTTCTACAGAAAGACCTTAAGAAAGGAGGGAGAGAGAAATCTGACAAGCCTAGCAGAAAAAAGGACCTAGAAAAGATCAAGTTAATGGGAAAGACTTTGGTGGAGTTGGGGTCAGTAAAGACTCTGGATGCACACTTTTTGAACCCTCTGAAATGATTATAATATCTTGGAATGTAAGGGGTTTGAACAACAGCCCCAGACAAAATGATGTTCACAACCTGATTAAAAGTCATAGGCTAGATGTCATTTTCTTGTAAGAGACTAAGCTTTCAGTTGAAGACATGTCCAGACTAGCACCCAAGTTGTGGAGGCAAGGAGAATGTCAATGCATTAGTGCTACCGGATACTCAGGAGGACTAGCTTGTCTGTGGAACCCACGAAAGATTGGCTTCATAGGTTGGCTGACTTCTAATTACTCCATGACTATGATTGTTTCTAGCTTTGAGATGGGGGAAGTCATTCTCTTCTCCAATATCTATGCTCCCAATGATTGGTGGGGTAAAAACTTCTTATGGGGCCACATAAGTTTTGTCCGTAGCCTGGCCTCCTTCCACCCTTGGATTATGGCAGGTGATTTTAATGCTATTCTTGATTTGACTGAAAAGAGTGGTGGCACGTCAAGGTTGGACCCATTTGCTTTGCTAATGTGCAACTACATTGAAATTTTGAATTTAGTTGACGTCAGGCCCAATAATGGATAGTTTACCTGGAAAAACCGCAGGAGTGGGAAACATTGCATAGCTGAGAGACTTGACCATTTTCTAGTCTCAGCTTTTTGGGTTGGAGCTATGTGGTCTACGAGGTCTGAAATTTTGGACTGGAGAGGATCGAACCATTAGCCCATCAAGCTTAGTAGTGTCTCACAGTATCACATGTGCTCTCCTTCCTTTAGATTTCAACTCATGTAGTTGCGGGATCAATATCTACATGAGTGTGTTGCCAATTGGTGGCATTGGAGTAGGCCTGCCCATGGTACGGTGATGTACATTTTTGCCAAAATACTACAATATGTGAAGTACAAACTCAAGTGGTGGAATCACCAAAGTTTTGGGAACATTTTCCATGCTAAGGTTGTTGCACAAACCAAGCTTGATGGTATCACAAGAATAATAAGGGAAGAAGGACTGATTGAAGACTTACTACAAGAAGAAACACAGGCTGTGAAAGCCCTGGAGGAATGCGAGCTATGGGAGAAATTTTTTTGGAAGCAAAAATCTCAGGTCAAATGGCTCCAGGAGGGGGATAGAAATACATCCTTTTTCTTCAATTCGTCCAAAGCCAGAAGACATGGAAATTCTATTTCGACCCTGGTCAATGAAAGAGGTGAGCGGCTTAACTCCTTTTTAGCAATTTCAGAGGAGGTAGTGCAGTACTTCTCTACTCTCTTCAGGGAAGATGCTAACAAGGAATCACTAGAAGAAGTTCAGGTTCTATTCTACATTCCATCGTTGGTGATGCGTGAAATGAATGAAAATTTAATGAAACCAATCACACTTGGAGAGCTTGAGGAAACCATTGTTCAAATGAAAAAAGGAAAAAGTGACTGGACTTAACAGTTTTCCAGCCGAATTCTACCAAGAATTCTGGGATATCATCAAACTTGACCTTTTAGCTGTTGTCCAAGAATCTCAGCGGAATAAGCAAATGCTTAAGTCTACAAATGCGACCTATCTTGCTCTCATACCCAAATGCGAAGGTGTTGATAGGCTAAGTCAATTCTGCCCTATATCCTTTTGCTATGTTGTTTACAAAATTATATCTAAAATCGTTGTAGATAGGTTAAAAATAGGGCTGAGTGCTGTGATCTTAGAAGAGCAGAGTGGTTTTGTGGAAGGCAGGCAAATCCTGGACGGTATTGTTATTGCTGTTGAGTCTATTCACTCCATGGCCAGCTCAAAAGATAAGGCAATGTTCATTAAATTGGACATGGCCAAAGCCGTTGATAGGGTCAGATGGTCATTCTTGTGGAAGGTTCTTAGTGCTTTTGGCTTTGCAGGCGAATGGACTCAATGGGTCATGAGCTGCATTTCCTCGACTTCTTTCTCAGTGCTTATTAATGGAGAACACACAGAGCTTTTTGGTGCTACAAGAGGGCTGCGACAAGGTGATCCTCTATCTTTGTACCTTTTTCTTCTCTTTGCTGAAGGTTTGGGGAGGTTGATCAGCAGGAACAGAGAGGAAGGACATATCCAAGGATGGTGATGGGGAGGGGAATTGTCGGTGCAATCACACCTGCAATTTGCTGATGACACTGCCCTTATGGGCATGGCCACAATGACTGAAGCTACTAATTTACACAGGGTGTTAGATGTTTATCTTATGGCCTCAGGAAAAAAGGTTAATGAAGATAAGTCATCCATCTTCTTCTTCAACACTTCGGGCCCTATTCAGCAGCGAATAGCGAGGACTGCATTTTCAAATTGGGACTCCCCCCTTGATTTCCTTGGGTATCCCTATTTTGGCTGGCCATACATCCAAAGAATCTTGGCAGACTATTTTGGAGAAATTTCAGGTGAAAGTGAATCATTTGACACACAGGTGGTTATCCTTTGCGGGTCGGGTTCAACTTATCCAATTTGTGGTGCAGGCTTTATCTATTTACAGGTGTATTCTCCAGGTTGCCCCGATGGGAATCGTTAAGGAGTTTAATTCGGTTACCAGACAATTCTTATGGGCTGGTAGTCTGAACTCCACTAAATGGAGCCTTATTAGATGGGAGATTGTCTGCATCCCCAAACAATATGGCGGGCTTGGTCTGAGGCAGACAGACTTAAATGGTATTGCTTTGGCGACCAAACTTTATTGGTGATGGTGCACCGAACAAGACAAAGCTTAGGCTAAAATTCTCTCTCAAAAGTACTACTCTGGAACCATTCAGAGGGACATTCCTCGCTATCCGCTTATTGGGAAAGGTTCGGCAATATGGGGTACTCTCAAAAAAGGGGCTGCTCTCATCAAGGACGACTTATTCTAGATTTGTAAACAGGGATCCAAGGATCTCTTTTGGTCTGAATCTTGGGATGGTTATCCTCCCATCATTTCTCAATATCCAAATTTGTTGAACCTTTGTCAAAAATTCCTAGATGCTAGCTGGTCTCGGGTGAGTGACTTCAAAGTTTACATTACACAAGGACAGGTGGAGGTAGCTCGCTGGAAAGCTCCCAAAACTTGCCCTGTTAATGGGATGCAAGAAGAAAATGAAGAGTTATTGAGCATCCTTTCTAGGTGTCGTTGTAGTCCTCTTTAGGAGGAGGATGAGCTAGCTTGGTCTCCCAATCCCAAGGGAGATTACACAGTTTCATCTGGATATCAGGCTTTACTTCTTCAGAGATTAGCTAGGGGGAAGTGCATTGGTGGAGACAGGTCTAGAATAAATTCACATGGCCTAAATGCAACTATTTTGCTTGGATGCTGGCTTGGAATAGGTGCTTGACCTGGGACAATCTCTGGAAGAGAGGTTTCCAAGGCCCTTTAGTATGTGTTATGTGCGGAGCAGCCGAGGAGGATTCAGCACACCTTTTTTTGCGATGCCCCTTTGCCTTGCAACTCTGGCATTATTGGTGGGATGTTTGGCAATGCCCATGTTTTCATGCTCAATCTGTGGTCGATTTCTGGAATGGAATGGGAGAACCCCCCTCAAGGACACCCTTCCTGCAGGACATATGGCTGGGCAGCTCCATTTTTCTGGTCTGGCAGATCTGGCTTGAGAGAAATAGGCAAATTTTCTGGGGGGTGAGGGTCATGGTGCAGCAAGTATGGCAGAAAGTGGTGGGGATGATCCAAGAAACCGTCCAAGCAAAGAGCGCGATCTGCCTTCCTTTGACCAAATAGGACGCTCAGGTGGTGGCGCGACTTTGATTCTAGCAATTAACTAGTAAGTCAACGTGTGTCAGGAGGAGCAAGCAGGTCAAGGAGCAGATTCTCAAGACTGGTCAGTGGCAACGCCCCCTAGTGGGAATCTCAAGATCAATACGGATGGTTCCTCTAGAGGTAATTCGGGACCCATGGGTACTGGAGGGATAGGAAGGGATTCTGAAGGTACGATGATTTTTCCTTTTGCGGTTCCTGAGGGGCTGCAAACCATTAACATGATGGAAGGCCAGGTCATTCTTTATGCCCTTGAGAAGGCCTAGGCGTTAGATTGGCGTAGAATTCTTTGTGAATCAGACTCTCAAGTCTTGATTAACCTGCTCATTAAGAGGAAAGTGGTGGACGTCAATTGGCAACTATCTCTGATTGTGCAACAGATTTTGCGAATTTGCTCGCTTATGGATAGCGTTACTTTTGCTCACATTCTGCATGAATGGAATAGGGCAGCGAATTTTTTGGCTAAATGGGCGTCAGACCATTTGGATGGTGGAAACATTGAGGATTGGAGGTCTCTCTCCCCGACATTGCATTCTAATTTGGAAAGAATTCTCGAGGCTGATAGGGAGGTTCATAATATTGTCTAGTTGGGCGTGTGCCTAGTTTTTCAGTTTTTGTTGCTTTCTTCTGGGGGTTTTTTCCCCCCATTCTTCTTGTAATGCTTTTATTTACTTATTAATATTATTTTTACCCCTTTTTAAAAAGATATAGACCTTTAGTATGTGGTGTATCTGGATAATTAAACCAAAGCTTATATCTGAAGATACTCATTAGATTTTCTAAAATAATCTGCTATTTCACGTAGTTATTTATAGTATACAAATTGCCTTATACAAAACTAAGTATACAGATTTAGTATGGCAATTTAATATCAAATAACTCAAATCACCCCATCCATATCTATTGTTCATTTGAATATCTTTCACCATAATCACTATATATATGCCACTTAATTGCTATACAAAATAGTTGTTTATATCTCCTAAAACACAAATATTCATGAGCTTATGTAAATTGGTCATATGTAAGTATATTTAAGGCATATCGATGCCTCATTAAATATATATGGCTTGGGGTTGTCTAACAGATACTAGTCTTATTTAAGACGTTGAGTACATATATTCTTAACTAATATAACTTAATGATAAATGGTTTACTAATGCTTCTTAGACTATTATTCTCAACACACCATCTATATTACATTAAAATAAACACATAGAAATCAAATATGTTTCCCACCTCTCAATTCTAACCCAAAATTGCTTGGTATTGGAAAGACCTTCTCCCTTGCTTGGCTCTCTCATTCTTTCTTCTCTTCAATCACCTTCATACTTTGCTAGACCCCCCTCCTCCCCCCTTTGCTTGGATTCCTTCCTCTTATTTATTTTCAAAAACTCTTATCCTAAAACATGGCAAGGCTTCTCCTTCCGATATTTTTCCTTTGTTTTATTCTAAAAATAATAACTTTGCTTCATTTTTATTTTTTTATCTCCTTTTACATAAATCATGAGATTTAATTAAAACTTTTCCTTTCTTATTTCTATTTTTATCCAACTTCTAAATCTGCTACGCTTTTTAAAATATTTTTCTCTTTTTCATGATTCTCTTCTCTTTTTTTCTTTTTTTCCACCAAATTAAAAATTCTTAAATATTATTTATTTTAACACTAATTATAATAATTAGGATATTCACTAATTAAATTAGCATCTCCAAATGCCATGAAGATTCAATGATAAATCCATTAATCAATAACCTAAATTAATCTAACTATGTAAACCACATTTCTAACAACATTTAATGATCACACATGTAAATCACGTAAAATGAGTTCCATAAAACCATTAAACTATACTAGCAACCATGTTTAGCTATCTAATGCAAATGACATCATAACATATTATGCTAATCGTTTATTATGAATCTAACATGTGCTAACTATTGTGGTGTGTGTAGGGTTCTAGCTATTTTTTCTGTTGTCCTCCATCATCTCTATCTATGTCACCCTCTTCGATGATGCTCTTCCTCCATCACGCTCTAAGGGATGAGTTATTTGGTGTCAACCTCACAACAAGCAGGGAGTTAGATAATAATATCATGATATAAATACATCATAAAATGTAATTGAAATAACAAATCAACATGTTCGTAATGTAAACATATACACTAGAGCTAATTCATAGCAATGTAATCATGTAACCTAAACAATATCCCACTGTCCCATGATAACATATACCTCAAAGCTTAGTTAAAAATAATCAAATCAAAATTGTCAAATATAAATATCTATTGATAATTAAGTAGGTTTGTCTAGCGAGGAAATTGGGATGTAGCATCCTTCCCCCTAAAGCTAGTCATCATTTTGGATGACTCTTATTCAAACATAATTTTTTAATTATAACTATTATTCATCAGTAAATTAACATAGTATAAAGTATCAAATCAAGTAATTAAATGTGAAATTCACCTATAGAACTCATCATAGTCCTTCAAAGTAGCACTATTCTCAGAGTATTGGTCCTACGAGACCGTGCTCCGTGATATCTTCCTATTATACAAACAAGGTTTGCATGTGTCACTTACTCATAATGGTTATGTCATGACGACCTCGGGATCTAAAACCAATAAGACAAATCTATATACCATAGCTTGACTGCTTCTGATACCTTGAAGGGCCTCACATATCTCGATGAAAGTTTCACTGACTTCCCAAAAGCATGTGAGATCATAATAAAAGCCAAAAATAAATGGTCAAAGAGAGTTCCACAACACCTTCCAACCCCTCAGCACACCTCTCTATCCTAGAGAGTATTTTTCCCATTCAAGAGAAAAGTATTTAGGTAACTCGATAAGAATGATGTGTATAAGTTAATACCATCGCTACTCCATGCAACTCTTGAAGAGTATAACATGTCTATACTATCATTATTTCACGTAGCTCCTGATAAGTATGATGATGAATAGAAACTGAAAATACTACATTTTTAATGTATATAAAATTAAAAAATATGCATTTCATAGTATACATGTGTATGGCCATATGACTAAATTTAACAAGTCCATTTGTCAAATCCTGGATTCAATAGCTTCCCTTACTGGATCCAAACTCAGTAACTACCAAGTCAATGTGAGACTAAATATGATCTACTCCCATATCTTATTACTCATGTTCTTAATTCACCACTCTTTCCTTAGGTCTCCATGACCTAATGATCTCTAAAATATGCACAAGGTTCAATGAATCACAATTCCATACTAATAGATCATAGAAAGCAATAATACATGCTAAATAATTTTAGATGTACCAACATACATACAAGAAAAATCATATAATAATTTCATAATTAAATTAAGTTGCCACTAGCCAAACATAACTAGTATCATAATTCATAACTTAACATACTTTGTTATATTCATAGTTAAGAGGAAAATAATGTTAAAATATAATAACATATAAAGTTCAAGGATCACACCATCCTTGAAACCTTATAAAGGAACAAGCGAGACAATGCCTTCCTACTTGATCAGTTAGTTACACAATAAGTTATAAGTTTATCTCAACCTTTTTAGACTAACAAGATGTTTTACACATCCTATACCATACTTGCTCCTAGTGAAAGGTACATAAATGTCTCGATAAAGCAAATTTTTAAAAATCAAGATAAGAATATTATCAATCTAATCAAGGATAAATCATAACATAGTGAGTATAATAAACTTATAAACTTTAATCTATAACCAATATAAATTCAAGGTTTGCCACTCCTTATGGTCAAAGTTCACGAGTAGCACTAGAAAGTGAGACTCTACAAAACCACAAGTGGAAAGTAGAGAACTAACATCTCAACAACAAAACTCTTAAATACCCTCACATGGTATAAAGATAACAACACAATCTAAGTTGCCATAATCACTGCCTACTTAACAAACTTATAAGATTAGTATCATAGCTTATTACCATAATTGGAAAGAAAAATATTAACCACATAAATGCATTAATTCATCCAATCCTGCAACTTCTCTCTCAATAAGAAGTATAAGACACTATCCCATGAACTCAAGGGAATATGGTCAAAACAACATTTCAGAAACAAGTTTTTATTTAAAGGAACACTAAATCAACATCAAGAAAATATGAATCCCCTCAATGGGCTTATAATGATGTCAAATGAGGGTGAGAGAGTAACAACTCACCTCTTCTATGCTAACTATGTGAGATGACATTTCTTCCCAAGTCCACATAAATATATAGCGTGTCAATACATAAGCAAACTCTTAACACATAGGAATCCTAAACAAAGATAACTATACTTTATTACAATATAATTCCCATCATACTAGGTGGTGCCAATCTAAAAATGATATAAGATTTCCCATTCCTAAGATTAGTGTATATAAGACACAAAACTAATGCACACATACTTAAGTGATTAGCATCCCATGCTTTTTGAACATTCACAATATTAAACACAATGATGGAGGTGAATTGATTAACAATTAAGAATGTAATCATTCTCAAGGTGTTCAACCTAAATGATCAAAATTACTGAAGGAATTTGTTGTTCACAACTCAAGAAATATGTTATGCACTCACTTGTGAAACATTGATTACAAACAACACAATTGAGACACTCGATAAACTAACCCTTTAACAACTCTAAGAGGGTACAAATGATCATAAGGTACACACTCAATATATCACACACATTATACTATTCTCTTTTCTGATAAACAAAAAGATACAAAAATGCTAATGGACTCATTAGGTCCTAGAGTTTGAGCCACATCTCTGATACCACATGTAACATCCCCACTAGAATTTGCCTAGAAATATGTGATTTTTTTTTCAACATACACTTTTATATAGATTACATCATGAGAATCTAATCAGAGATCATATAAAATATTTTAAGTGTGATAACTATAAATGAAGAATACTACATCATACATCATTGATCATTATCATCATAAAAAATATGTCATAATATAAGTATAAAAAGTAACTGCAATTAACCAACCACGTCTGATACATACCTACAACAACTATTGTTAATATGCAATAAATAAGTAATTACAACTCATCACAATATTATTTTAATAATAAGTACAATATAATGCAATGTACATATATAAGATGCATGGCTCTCTAGAGCATAAGTTATGTGGACTCTAGTATCTGTGGCAATCTCAAATGTCATCTCAAAAGTAGTATTGTTGTGGGGAGGAAGAGCATCATCCGAGTGATTTTTTACACCAACTATACACCAATGATCTCCACACTAATTCCATCAGGGAATAACCCTCACTTCATGGATGAGTAGATAGTGATGGCAAGAGAACCCAGAAAGACAAGATAGTACCCGTCTGTTGTATGATTTCTAAAATTAAACATGCAGTGTATCATAGATACCTATTTTATTACAATATATCGCACAAATATGTAAATCATACTCATTAAATGACAATGTATTACCAAGCATTACTTTGACCAAAATTTTCAAATAATAAATGATTTATGGATCAGTCAAAATTCATACAAACCACTTGATTGGATTACCTTCATCTAACATTATGATGCTAGTAAATTAGTGAAGTCCATCTCACTACTTACCTAGTATCAATAATGTTAAATTTAATTATCATAATATAACCAATAGATTCACACAGATTACATCATACTAGCAATAATATAACATGCTAAGCACATGATAATCTAACAACATACATTTATTCTATCAAACATAAGAATGAATATCATATTATGATCTATCCCATAATAGAAATAATAAACAAACAAGTTTAGATTATACCAACTGAGTATAATATATATATATATATATATATATATATATATATATATATATATATATATATATATATATATATATATTAGGCTACACACTCTATTTTTCGTAAGCAGACACAATACAATACTTTCTACTAACTGTCATAAAACATGTTTTTCCTATAATTATCCAGTATGCATACATTTATTCCATCAAACGTACGAATGAATCTAAACATATTAATTACAGTTTATACCACCTGGGTATAACATACATTTAGACTTTAGTTTTAAAATAAAATGCCCTCTATGACATCCCATAATATCATAATTCATTGCACATGAGCACACTACTCAATTACATAACAATCAGTCTCACAATTCAAGAATCAAAATTATCTTAATATTAATAATAGGCAAACAAGTATAGTTTATACCAATCGGGTATATCTTATGTTTAAACTGCATATTAACAATCATAATAAATATATCTTATAAGCACACATCACGATGAACTAATATATGCTATATATGTCTGAATACTTGTACCTTTAGATCTACTCATAATATGTATTGCTCATCAGTTTTCATTACTTTATATATATAAATAATCAGTCATGCTATTTTCAAAGAGTCAGATAACCTATAACCAAGTTATATCATAAACTTTCATTTGAATAATTTAATTATGTTTTTAGGGACTACTTTAATTAGATTATAGTTTCGGTCCCTCAGACAGCTTATGACTCAATATAACCATCCATTTAGCAAAAAGCTTCAGCATATGACCCAATACACCTATATGTGTAATATTTTCATACGATTGCTTGAGTCGATAAATAAATATGTTTTCTATATACAAATCATCGTACAACATAATATGTATCGTATATAAGCACACAAATGATATATAAATACTATATCAATGGTCAACTATATTTTTAAGTCAAAAACTCCATACAATTTTAACAATTGTTATACTTTTTTGTTCACAAAATATATTGATGATATTTATAATATAAGAGATTCAATAATATAATACTTCTTCATAGTTTTTATCCCTGCCTAAATAGACTTTTAAATATACTACACTTTATGATAACACATATTATCACAGTCTGATGTTCTTATGCATAACTACTAAATACCATGATAAGTCATAATAAAGTAGCTATGAATCAATGAAAGCATAAGCTTCTATTTAAACAACCAGTTATAATAAAGAAAGTCTTAGTTCACACGAGACATTTAATATTCCCTTCTAGCATTCTTTATACTTTAGGGGGGTTATATGCATGCATAAATAAGGTCCTACTATACACGTCTATAAAATAGTTTTAGACCACCAATGGAACTATAATTAGAAGTACACACCCCTATGTACAAGTATAAGCTATTAGGCATATGTATACCTATATTATTTTAAGCATAACATTAATAATTCATAAATACGTAGCTTATTATAGTGTTATATCCGCACTACGTGTTTTATTTTTCCATGCTAGTCATATCATACCATAAAGCTTATCATTAAATAATGAAAAGACTACATTTTAGCTATATATGTTTCCCATGCTTTACCCAAGCCATATTTGATATTCATATGCTTATAACTACGTATATGTTGGTATAAGATGTATAACCATTCTGATTATTTACACGATAATACATAAGTTATTAGATGAACTTATATTATTAGTCCATTATTATTAATCGCAAGATACAAGCCCTATGCCCATATAGAGCAATCTATTAAACTTAATCTTGCTTTAGCTATATAATGAGTTAAATAAGATCACTGATATATATTATAATCATATCAATGTTTTAAGAACAACTACTATTATTATAATTTTTAATCTTTATTTTGAAATCAATGAAAAAGGTAATGGATAAATACATGGCTAGGTCTTAAAACATTTTGGCATTGTTATCACCATATATCTTTATATTTTTGTTCGTCATTTTATAATACACATTATTATCACTATATTATTATATGTGTATCATTGTATGATATATTTAGTAAAATGATGTACAAATCATTTTATCCATGCCTTAATACTGTTTTATTATCATTGTTTTTTTCCTTTTATAAACACAAACCGATGATAAACCTAATTTGCATTATTACATATACATCATGAGTTTTATAAACACAAACATATATATTTTCATTTGTGCTATCAACTTAGCGATTTTGAAATGGACATATAGATTATCTATATAACAACCCAACGATAATATATCTAGAGGCTGCCTATTTGTTAATATTATATCTAATACTTATATAATTGTGGTTCAATAATATATTAGCATTACAGGTCTTACTATTATACCGATATAACGCTAAGACTATATATGTGATATCGTTATATATAAACCATTATATAAAAATCAATTATAAGCCACCCGTTATATATAGTTTGTTACCATTATCTAGTATATTGATATTGTTACGTATAAAAAATAAGCCCATATAACAATATAAGCCCATAATTTTAATAACTTATAATTAGTAGATAAACTAGACATATATAATACATATGGTATGAATATAACAAATAGTCTGGTATAATGATATGGTTTAGGGCTATTATAATGATATAACCCTATAGTATGTGGTATATCTGGATAATTAGACCAAAGCTTATATCTAAAGATACCAATTGGATTACCAAAAACAAACTCCTAATTTGCATAGTTATTTATAGTATACATATTGCCTTATACAAAACTAAGTATATAGATTCAGTATGGCAATTTAATATCACAGAATTCAAATCGCCCCATCCATATATGTTGTTCATTTAAGTATCTTTCCTCATAATCGCTATGTGTGTGTGTGTGTGTGTGTGTGTGTGTGTGTGTGTGTGTGTGTGCGCGCCACTTAATTGCTATACAAACTAGTTGTTCATATATGCTAAAACATAAATAATCATGAGCTTATGTAGATCGGTCATATGTAAGTGTATTTAATGCATATCAACGCCTCTTTAAATATATATGACTTGGGGTTGTCTAACAGATATTGGTCTTATTTAAGACATCCAGTACGTATATTCTTAGCTAATATAACTCAGTGATAAATGGTTTACTAATACTTTTTAGACTATTATTCTCAACACACCGTCCGTATTACATGAATATAAACACATAAAAATTAAATACATTGTCTATCTCTCAATTTTGACCAGGCATTGCTTGGTATGAGAAAGACCTTATCTTTTGCTCATCTCTCTCCTTCTTTCTTCTCCTTCAATCACCTTCACAATCTGTTGCATCCGCACCCGCCTTGCCTGGATTCCTTCCTCTTATTTCTTTTCAAAAACTCTTCTCCTAAAACTTGGCATGGCTTCTTTCAAGGTTTTTCCTTTGTATTTTTTTTCTTTGTTTTATTCTGAAAATAATAAATTTACATTATTTTTATTTATTTGTTTGTTTTATCTCCTTTTACATAAATCACGAGATTTAATTAAAACTTGCCTTTTCTTATTTCTATTTTTATCCAACTTCTAAATCTGTTACGCTTTTGTGAATTTTTTTTTCTTTTTCATGATTTTCTTCCTTTTTTTTCTATTTTTTCAATTAATTAGAAATTCTTAAATATTATTTATTTTAAAACTAATTATAATAATCAGTATATTCCTAATCAAATTAGCATCTCCAAATACCATGACGGTTTAATGATAAATTCATTAATCAATAACTTAAATTAATCTAATTATACAAACCATGGTTCTAACAATATTTAATGGTCACATATGCAAATCATGCACAATGAGTTTCATAAAACTATTAAACTATACTAGCAACTATTTTTAACTAAGACAAATGACATCAAAACACATTATGCTAACCATTTATTATGCATCTAACATGTGCTAACTATTGTGGTGTGTGTAGGGTTATAGTTAATTTTTTGTTGTCTTTCATCGTCTTCATTTACGTCACCATCTTCAATGATGCTCTCTCTTCATCACGCTCTAAGAGATGAGTTCTCCTGCATCAACCTCATAATAAACAGGTAATTAGATCTGAACATCATGATATACATACATTATAAAATGTAATTGAAATAACAAATCAACATGTTTGTAATGTAAACATATACACTGCAACTAACTCATAACAATGCAATCATGTAACCTTAACAATATCCTTATGACCCATAACAACATATACCTCAAAGCTTAGTTAAAAATAATCAAATTAAATTTGTCAACTATAAATATCCATGGATAACTACGTAAGTTTACCTAGCGAGGAAATCGAGATGTAACAATATTGAGCTAATCTAGTCAGTACTGACCCGCTCACAACAACTATTTTATAAAATAAAATCCATTCTTAAAGTCAAACCATTATTGTAGCATGTTGATGGTGTGAGAAATCACCCAATTATATCCATATATAAATAAATCAAGGTCTCATTCAAAAAGGACTTGACACTTATTTGACATACAACTATACACTATTACACATTGAGTAAATATGCCCCATTCTTCCTAAATTATGCATATATCACTAAGAACATTCACAAACTAGGTTTGAAGCACTCTAAATCTAATTTAAATCAAACATTGTTAAGTATCTAAACTATGTTATTAGTTGTATACATATAGTGAAGGAGTTCAATTGCACAATCACACTGGGTGGGAGAACTACATGTTGCTTGATTTCCATCCTTTGAATATCAAAGATGTAGGCAATGGACAATCATCAAACATGGGTGATTAGGGTTAGCCTAGTCCATCACACTTTCTACCATTATCTAACATTCTAACCCTCACAAACATTCTCAGGATGTCAAGACAAAGAGGATTGATTTACAAAAATAGAGTGAGCAAATATGGTCACAAATGATCATACAATCACTATGCCCTGCTTTTGTGTAGGTCAATACCGACCAACATGGCACTATAGACCAATGATATTAATCTAGATCCATAGATACAACCTAGCGCATACAATGAATCAGTCAAGGAACTAAACGAACCACAAACTTATTTTATATTAATAATCACTTTTAGTATACAATCACAGTTAGACAATAAATCAAAAAATCTAAGTACCTTGATCTCCTTAGTGCTTATTATATTTAACAAATGCCTTTTATCAAATTAGAAGAATCAACCTTAGTCTTTTATATTTAGATGTATGCTTGAATGACATATCTATTGGTCTGAATTACATTATGAACTTTTATCTTAATTAGATTAATATCATCCATTAATCCAAATCAGGAGAAAACATATTGATCAATTCGTACACATATATAAGAATGTAAAAACCCTAGGTTTTCCTTTAAGGTTTCATATTTTAGCCTTGGGATATTATTTTTGTATCTCATTTCTAATTGTTTCTTAATAATACACATTAATCATGACCATGTTGAATAAACATTGTCGGTTAACACAAGTAATGAAATTACTCTTTCCATATGGTTCTACATGGATATTTTATCTTGTTTTGATCAAATACGTAAAAAAATGGGTAGAAAGGATCAAACCTAAATTTACTAATAAGGTTAAAGTTACCAATGAACAATCTCAATCCTTCCTCCAATCCTATTGTTGTAACATCCAAGTAAAAATGCTTACTGCCACTACTAGATGCTAAAGGGCATGCATGACTCCATTTTTTCCTCCTCTCCCATGACCTCAAGGTTGTACTAGCTACCATCTTGCTCCCATTATTTTCCCATGGCTTATTGTAGATTATGCGGTCCATGTTATCAACACTGGATGAGGCAGTGTGCCACATTATGTGTTATAGAACAAAGGTAGTTAAAATGTTCCTCCTCAACCCTTTCCACCTCTCGCAAGGTAAGCCAACCAACCTAAAGGGTTCATATGACATCATTGATCAACTAAAGAATACTCATATTAAGATTTATATGTTGGAGTTACTCAAAATATCAATAGCCTACAAAGATATATTATACAAGGCATTGCAAGAAACTAATTTACCCAACAAGACACAACTCACATCATTTGATTCCATTATGAATACATTTAAATACAACAACAAAGTTATCATTTTTCACATTACCAATTTCTTAACATCGAACTGTGGCATGTCTTTCATATCAAGAAGGCAAGGCATATTATGGTTATTATATAATCATAGGACATGACACAGATCATTGTGAAACATTACAAAAAATAGATTCATATATACAAAGATGAAGGCATTATCAAGGTTTTACATCACTAATAGGTACAACCTATATCAAGCCCCATAAAGGCACCATATACAATGACAACAACCAGAAAACATCCTCAATAAGAGCCATTGACTGTTACTATTTTTATGGAAGGTGCCTACAACAAAAATGTTCAAATTAATGATAACAAACAACACACCATATGCAATGTTAGTAGCTTACAACAATTAGGACATGACATTATAGAAATACACCATAGCACATAGTGGCCAGGACCTCTTAGATATATCATTTTACCAATAGGTTATGGGCTAAAAGTGGTTAACACATGCATATGGGTCATGCATCCAAAATTTAGAATACCCAAGACAACAATGGTTACAATAAATGCAAGCAATATTAGATTCAACCAATCATCGTCTCACTTTTTCACATGAAGGAAGAATGACAATGATTTGACATGGCGGTCAAGTTTACCATCAAAGAGCACAATATTTAAAGATGACAACAAGTATAAAATTTGACCAATTAGACCAAGAAAAGAAGAAGTAATGCAATTACATTATCTCAAATAAACTAGGATGATGTCAATTTTGATGAGGATGACTTATTTTCATTTTCATGAGATCAAGATTTTAAATAGTCTAAAACAAATACAAAAATTAAATAATTATAAAATACAAAAACAGTCAAATATTCAAAAATCCCAAAGCAGGACTTGAGCATGACATGATTACTATATTACACTATTTGCATATGTCATTGATCACATATTTAGTAAATGACATATTCTTTACATAAACACATGCATTTCATGGTATACAAGTGCTATGTAGGACATACAAATTACACATAGACATACAAACGTTGGTTTTCCCTCGACCCAATGGCCATGCCAATACTAAGGACATCTTGTTCCATAGGTTTCACTACTACAAGTTATATATTACTATGCCCTTTGTACTGTGTTGACCTACTTAAATTACTTACACATGCCTTGTTAGTTACTCATTTCTTACATGTTGATACATTATATGCCATTATACTACAATGTGACATTGATACATATAACTGGTGTAAACTAGTTACTTGTTTTATGCTCCATTGATGTTGTTTCTATTTTACATGATAAACTACTTTGTGTGTGATTATTGTGTGTAGCCCTTGGTCTTGTTTGATGCAACATATGCGATCTCTCTTATTTACAACATCTTTTTATGTTTCCTTGCTCGTGGCTCTTCTCTTTACTTGTGACATCTTATGTCTCTTGTATGTGGTCCTTGGCCTTATGTGTGACACTAACACACTTGTGATTATTGAACTTCATGACATTGAGTGGTGCCATGATTTATATCATGCATTATTGTTACTCCGTCTTATTTAGTTTTACTTTTAATGCATGTTTCATCGATACATCTATCTGGACATAAAACTTACATGCCCTTCATTCCATATGTTACATACATGCCTCGATTGATATATACATTATTGCGATGACATATTCACCACACTATCAAATGATATTACATGATGTTATCTTTACACATAACATGTTATAATTAACCCTTATTTTTAGATGAGTGACTTAAATGATACATCCTTCGTCTCAAAAAGGGGTCATTACAGTGGGCTTGTCATAGAGACATAAGATCCATTAGCATAAAATCATATCAAAGTATGGATTTTAAAGATTCATAATGGTTCATATATCAAACAGTTCAAATAAATGATATATATGGGGCACATTGATGAAGATTATAGGAGCATCTGTCATGCATATGCACTCATTTTACAAACACTTGAACACATATTCATAACTTGGATGTATATTAATGGAAATTATACACGTAGTTTATAGAAATAGGGTTACATGTTTTCACATACAAGTACATTTAAGATATGTGATTTAAAATATAACATATAGATGCACAAGCATTATTTATTAGTTGGTATAGATTCAGGGGGCATGATACTAGTTCATGCACATACACAACAATATATTTTGCAGTTGAATGAAAAAAGGTTGTCATTTCACTGCATAGTTATTAGATTTACGATCATGATGGGGGTATGAACATTGTTCATTCTATTTTGATTATGCATTATATTATTTATTTGAATGAAACTACATGATCAAACCCATGCTCATGATGGGGGAATGGACATTGTGCATTCCCTTTTTATCATGTACTTTATTTTTACACAAAGCAGACTTGAGCAAAACATTACAATTGAATCTATGAGCCATCCACAATGATTGATTCCTTTCTTTGATCAATCCAGTTTGATGGTTCTCTCATTTACCTATGTAGTTATTTATCTAAGCGAATCTGACCTAATGGTTATCTCATTTACCTACATAGTTATTTGGGTTAGTACATTGTGTGTTTTTTCCCACTTTCATGAGGGTTGGGGCATGTTGCCTTCCCAACCCAAGATCTTGCATAGTTACACAAGTTTGGGCTATGATCATACCAACTCTCCATATGATTCAATAAGGAAGCACACATTTCTCTAAGGATTCAATGAGGAAGCATAATCTCCAATGAGTTATAAGGGCAACATAGTTTTCACCAACACACATGTATACTCTGACCTTTATTCTTTCAAATTTTCAAAAATTCAATTTCAAATGAAAAATGGTTAATCTTTGGACATTGACTACACATGATTGTAGGTTTTTCTATCGAGTGGCTTACATAATTAGAACTTCATACCAAAGACAAAGTGTCTTGTGCACACTCACGTGTGTTGCATCCCTTTACTATGGCAATTTCATTACTAGAATAAAAGTGAGGCATTTCTAGATACTAAAATTTGGTCTTTCATACTTGTCAGTGACAAACTTGACACACATTTACCATGCATGACTTGAACACAAAAAATGTCCCAATCCATCATTCTCTCACATTTGTATGTTATCTTATGATTAAACCCTTTCGTTCTACTATCATACACCTACATGAATGCCACTTTTTGTTTCAAACTTGCTAAATATCTTGCACAAACATCTCCAAACTCTCAGTTCAGTCCACCTATACATAGGTCGGTTATGCTAGATTTGGTCAGTATCATCAGTTGATATTTAAATTAGTTAGTACCAACCTGCTCCTAGTAATGACTATTTTATAAAATCAAACACATATTTAGGATTGACCCATCAACCTAACATCTCAGTTGCATGATAAATTATCCAATTGGACCCATATATAAACAAATCAAGGTCTCATTCAAAAGTGACTTGACACTTATCTGATATACAACTATGCACTATTGCACATTGAGTAAACATGCTCTATTCTTCCGAAATTATACATCTATCACTAGGAGTTGTCATAAGATAAATCTTAAGCACTCTAAAACCAAGTCAAAGAAAACATTGTCAAGTATCAAAGTTATATCATTAGTTACATACATATAACAAAGGAAGACAATTACATAATCACATTAGGTGGGAGAACTACATGTGGTTAGATTTATGTCCTCAAAGTATTAGATACGTAGGCAAAGGTCAATCATCAAAATGAGGGTGATTGGGATCAACTTGGTCTATTACACTTTCCCCTGTTTTGCAGGTTTTTAGCCCTCACAAGCATAATTAGGATTTCAAGGCAAAGGGCACTAATTTTTGGAGATACGTAATTCATCAGGGTTTGAGATCACAAACATAGATCAAACAAAGACAGTCATAGGTTATCATATAGTCATTGTGCCCTATTTTCATGCATGTTAGTATCGATTGACAATACTAACTTAGATCTACAGAATTGATCCAATGCATACAATAATCAACACTTACCTTTATCTCCTTAGTACTTCTAATATTTAACATATGCCACTTGTTAAATCAGAAGAATTAATCTCAGTCTTTTACATTTAGATGTATGTTTGAATGCCATATATATTGATCTGAATTATATTACAAAGTTCAATCTTAATTAAATTAATCTCACCCATTAATCCAAATCAGGGCAAACACTCCTATAATATCTCAAGCTAATGTTAGTGAGTTATTTCAACAACTGATGTAACCACACACTAATATTACATTACAAACTATATGACAAATTAATTCTAATAGGTTTTCCATCCCTAATTTATGAGGTGGATCTCCTTGATTGTTCGTCTTCCTCTTTCTACTTGATTTTCTTTTGAATCCTCTCATGATTGCACTTCCTCATTATGCTCCCCCCACTCCATTTTCATATATATGTGTGTGTGTATTTATCTATATTGATCCCAACAAATTGTTATATGACATTTAAGAGTCTACTCATAGGATGGTTCGAGGTTCGAGGTAAAGACATTTAGTGTGTCACTAAAATTACATATAAGGAATGACCTATGATTTAGAGTTCTTGTTTTATTGAGTTATTGGTGTTGATCGAAAGTACCATATGTGGTTGTGATAAATCCACCATCTGACATTGGTGTAGGATGATTAAGACTTTACCAACTAATTATATTTTTTATTTGTGTGTGAGAAGCCTAACATCATGGAACTATTCAACTATTATGGGTCGTTGAACAGAAGTAGAAAGTGTCGATTTGCCAGTGCTCATCATGAATGACAAAATTGGCTATCACATGTTGGAAGCATAGTGGGCACAACTTGCCACTATCTCAAAAAGATGTCTCCCACTAAAACTAAAAATGTTTGTATTTTGCAATGATCAACAATGCTTTATGGAATCTTATCCTTAAAGTACCCCCCACTTTGGTTTGTCTCCTCACTGCTTCATAGTGGTGGATTAGTGTATGTTTGAAATACGACTTTGAGATCTGAATCTGTTGTATAAATAAGGGTACAAGGTCCATTTATAAGCACCATTAGATTACGATAATTAAGGCGTATACTCTTAACAAATCTCCTATGCACTATGTTAATCATAAACCTTTTGTTGTTTAAAGTTCATGTAATCAACTATATTTGATCAATATATGATTTGGTTTGGTATTTGTGCACTTTGATAAATTGATATCAAAGCTACATGTGGATATAATGATTGGGGACGTGGATCCACTAAGTGTGGATATCCCAAACACAATTTTCCATTAAAAACATCCTATCATAAGGAGCATAAGATGCATAAGCATAGAACATAGTGATCGGTATAACATGGTCAATATCCCTGAATTATTAAATTTGCTAGCATTGTCAATTTCTGATGGGTAGTGGATTCCACAAGGAATCTAATATTTTGGCCTTGCAGATGCTGAAAAGAGAGGTGTCATACGACATTACCAAAATTTCTTCCCAATGAACCTTAGAAATAGGATTAGAAAGAACACCAATCACAATCCCTGTAGAATTTCAACTAACATGAGAGACAACAACATCACCCACATTTTGACCATGAGAAACAAGAGTAACAATACCAAGCCCCACATTTCGAGAAGGAGAATAACTTTAGATTCCCAACCCTCATACCCATGTTTGCATTTTTCAACATGGAAAGAATAATGTCAAGATTTTTCTCTAATGAAGAGGAATTAGAGCATAATTCAATCACCATCACGTTCAATAGACTTTGTAGTGCATTTTCTTTTATTTTGGATCGCAAGAAGAATGAATTACTCAGTCATATCATCAAATCCTCAACATCAATTTTCAGCTTGAACGATGACCTCAACTCATCCGCATTGTATTGCTTCCCTTAAGTAGATAGATAATCCTTTACGATTACATACTTGATAAATTCAAAAGTAAAGTAAGAATAAGGATTATAAACTTATTAAATTAATTCATTGCTAATAGGTCCTCTAAATTCATTTACACTTGGAAGCCTCCCCATTGTTCTGCCCTTGATTTTTTTACCATTTCTAAACTATGTACTTATCGTCTTCATTTTATTAACCGCTCTCACCATTATCCACTTCAAAATAATGAAATGAAAGGGAGAAAAATATTAATATATCATTAAATTGCTAGAAATTAAATAACTATTCAAAGATTTTATACTTCCACTCTCCATACAAATCAATATCTAAATTTTTGGAATTACTCTATTTCTATTATTCCAAACGCTACTTAAATATTACATAATTCTTATAAAAGAGAATAAAAAAAACTGGCAATAAAAAATTGAAAATTTAACAACCAACGGCGATTTAAAAAAAAACTAATTTCCCACCCCGAGAAAAATATAAAAAGGTGAAATAGGGCTGAAAGGGGTAAGAGGAAAATAGACTTTTTTTTCTAATGGAGTCCAAATACTTGCCCTAAGGGATTTTTTTTGGGGCCCTGATTATAATCAAAGAGTTGTACAAACATAACCTATTCCATTATACCTCAGCAGCAGTGCAGGCAGGATCAAAACAATGACCAAGGACCAGCAGCAAGTGGGGATTCCTCCTCCTGTGAACAATGTAATATGTACGCTCACAGACCCCGATGGCAATGCACTCGGACATCATGTTGATCTTCCTCAGGACATTACTCCTCCTCAGTTGGCTGCCATCGTAAACACTCTTCTTAAAAATGTAAGTGTCTTTCTCAACATGCTTTTGGTCTGCTCAATCAGAAACATGGTGCACCGTTTTTTTCTTGTTTGCTGTTGTGTTGCCCACTCTCGTCCACTACGATCAAAACTCTTCTTCGGTTAGATCCCTTTTTTCTGACTTTGAATCACAAATTAGTCTCCTAAGCATTGAATTCTATTTGAATACTGCTTTTGACAGTATATTGAAGGTGGGCATAGGCTATGTAAGGTTTATGGTAGAATAGTTTCAAATTTTTTAATGCATGTGGGTTTTAAACTGAGTCACCTGGAGATTGTTGGGGGCACAGGGACACCATTGCAAATCAGGATACGAGATTAAATGAATAAGGGTAGGTCTATATTATATATAAATATAGTTACTAGTAGAGATGTGGATACTGGGACTAGTCCACATATGTCTCCTGGATTTTCCAGGCGACTATGGTTTTATAATAAAGTTATTGCTTTTGTACGGGATTTCGCTTCAGAGCAGAACTGGACCCTTTCATTAAGAGATACAGTCTGAGGGGTTTCTATTCTGTCAAGACTCATGTAGGACTTGCACTGCGCCTCATCTTGGTGGGGGTTGATCAGTCACCTGCCTAGGTAATCATCAGCATGGTGTTGAGATATAACTTGGCAGCCCCCTTTTTAGGTAGGGTTTGTGCACGGGAGAAGAATTCAACAATTCAGAAAATAAAATTAATCACTCCAGAATCTCTTTGTGGCAGTTTGTGCTGACGTCAGAGAGTCAATTCCAGAACTCGCCTGGGTCACCAAAAACTTGCCTACTCACTTGGCTGGACTTTGAGGTCGAGCACATGTGACTCATTTTGGGGGATTCACCTCGGGACTCAAGAGTTTTTGAGAAGTTGGAGTGTTAATACAATGATCAGCGGCGAGCAAGCCCAGTGGGTTTTGAATACAGATCATTATTGTGGCAATTGTCCTCTAGGCCATGATGGTAGCATGTAACGCAAGGGTGCAGGGTGCTGAATATAGGAATGCAAGAATCAATATTACAGGAGTGGAAGTCCCCTCTTCCTGCACAGAACAAAACCTCCAGAAAACAAATGGCCAGATTTAACAAAGAGAAAATAATATCAATGCACAACATTACCATGAGCAAGTAAAATATCTGGAGAAAACTATGAAATACTACCACGTGGAATTATGAGGTGAAAGCCTGAATGTAACATAAAGTTCCATAATTTTTCCCTGCACAAACTCCCTACACTCTTAATACTAAAATCATGAAAATCGCTTTTTTTTTTTTTTTTTTTCTTATGTCGTCTTTCAACTGATAATTCCTAAGGAAAGAACAACTACTCTATGCTCCACTAATTCTCTATTGACTATTTCCCATATCAACTTTATTCGTCTCATAACAAATTACTCTATTCTAGAAACTTACACAGGGGGACAGAAACATGCCACATGAAAATCTCCACTAAGAAACCACCTCTCTGTAGAACTTCTCATCAGAAGTGACAAATGCACAGGAAAATAACTAGCTGATTTTAAAAAATTCAGCAGCTACCTCACAGCTCCCTGTGATCTCTAAACAGATGTCTGCAAATTTGTCAAAGTTAGGCTTGACAGGTGTCATTCTCTATTGCTCCTGCATCATTCTCCCCTAGTTGAAAAACAATTTTAGTGACCTCACTCAAATCAGCGGCAAGTAACTTCTCCCCTCCTAGCTTTTTGATTTCAGACTCTGTTATCCATGTGCTCTTTTTTTGTGTTTTTCCCTTCCATTTTACCAAATACTGTTTGTAACTTGCATGTCTGGTCTTAGTAACCTTCTTGTACAATATTTATCCTTTTTTATATGGCTTGGTTTTAGGCACTTGATTTTCTCAGGCTGTTTTTTCTTTAGCGTTTTTTTTTTTTTTTCCATCTTTTCTCCATAGCGTTACTGATATAAATCTGCAAAATTGAATTCAGGAGATTTCCTCTGCCTTCACGTAGCTCAATCTGATAGACATATCCCCAAAGTTTCTCAAGAATTGTCCAAATTTTTAAATATATCAATGTATTATATTCTTGAGTAAATTTTTCTCTTTTCTTCAAACCCCAATTTTCTCATGTCTTATGGAGTGTTCAGCTTCTTCCTTATATCTCAAATTGCTTTGTTCCACATTGCTTTTCACTTTCTCATGTAGATTTTGCCATAGCTTAAAAACTCGTACTTGGCAGCCCAAAATTTTGACTTGTTCTCAGAACTTGGGAGTGTTTTGGCAATCACTCATCAACTTTATTGCTACTTAAAAAAACATATAAATTCATAATATAAACTTAAATAAAATGTAAAACATTGTTAAATGACGTTATAAATGAATGTAGAGAATGCACAAGTATATTTTCTATTAATTTTTGACCAAAAAAGAATACAAGGTACAAAATTACAAGCTACAATGCTCATAGAGTCATATGAAATATCCAATATACATATTACATTTCATCTTTAACATCTAAGATGAGTCTTGCCTCATGGAAGTGGAAGGTAAAGATTCTTTCTCTCAACAACATCATCTGCAAAGATATCTTTTGGATCCTCACCAACTCCTCTTGATGCCTTTGTTGCCCCTGATGCTATTGCTTCTTCCACCTCCCTCTCTAAATCTGCGATCGCCTCTGCAATAAACATGGGCTCCGCATCATCAATAGTTCAATCGGCAAATTGATTGATCTCATCCAAGTCAATTGCATCATAACTCTCTACCCCCTACACTTGTCTCGCATGAAGCCAAAAATTATATCGCACAAAGGCAAGGTCATTGAGGCTTTGTGTTGTCAACCTATTGTGCTTCTTTGTGTGAACAACTCCAAACATGCTAGGCTTGAATAAATAATCTTTCCACAACACATCTACAAATATGACGTTTATAATTTTGTAAGTCAACTAGGCTTGAATAAATAAAATAAGTCTTAAGACTAGCATCTACGAGTAATGAGACTAAAAAGTTAAAAATAAATGATTCAATTTGTTTTTACTAGACTGAGAGGTTTTTTATTTTGACACATAGAGTTAAAGAAAAGAGTGTACCTGTTGCATTCTTATAAATCTACAACTCCTCAATAACTGCATCTCTAATGACATCGTTAGGGATAATATTCTCTATGCATGTATTGAGGCCATCCATAACCTTCTCATCGGCTTTAAATTAATTTAAATAGAAAAACTTAGGGTTCAAGTAGTAGGTTTGCGTGAATTTGTCGTTGGAGTGTCTTGTTCCATCTTCGATCAATTATTTGTTAAATGGGTTCATCCATAATATTTGGCTATAATCTCCTTGGCCACGTCCATGGCTTCATACAAATAACCCATTAGGTTTCTCTCCCCATTCACCAATTGTAGAACTCAAGCCAAAGGCTCAGACACTTAAAACAAAATAATGCACAAATTTAAAATTAGAATCAAGATTTTTTTTATAACAAATAAATGATAAATAAAAAATAGTTAAGTTTAAGGTTACCTTAATGATTTTCTCTATGCGCTTTGCACACACATCATAAAAAAAGGTCTTCACAACCCTTTCTCTTTCAGCCTTCCTAGCATAGAAAGACTCTAACCATCAGTGACTCACAAACATTTGTTTAAGAAATGTTAGTGAGGCTGCAATGCTTTACAATGTGATGAAATTTGTGGTGAATCGTGTGACTCCTAATCGCACAAGCTCCTTTCCATTGGTGTCCTCTCTCATCAAGTTTAACAGGCCAATATGATTGTAGATGAACTTGGTGATATTTTTATTTTCATCAACCACATTTTTCAAGTTTAACAATGCTTCAAGAAGGGTCTTGGGACTCAGGCTTACAACAAACAGTTGAACCGGATGCTGATGCCATTTTTAAACAACAAATTTAAAGCCTAGTTGGTAATCAATGGAAGAAGTAAAAGAGAAAGTAAATATCATGATTCATACTAAAATGGTATAGTCTTATCGAGAACCAAGGAGTACTTCAAGTTCCAACTTCAAACTTCAAAGATAATGAAAATAAATTAAAATACTTTGTGTTGTAGGTAGTACATTGTAATACTGTATCAGACTTCACTTTGTATTCCTTGGGCTTGAGGCTTGAAAATGTAAAAAACCCTTGGGCCTAGTTAATCACTGATTCAATGTATGTAATCACTAATCACTAATAAGTTAAAATGTATTCCTTGCAGGCTTGCACTTTGTTTGGCTATTCGCAATTTCTCAGAGCATAAACACAGAGAAAAAATGCAGCAAAAATACATATATAAGAGTAAAATCAAATTTTCTTTGGTTTTGGGCCTTTAATCCCTTCACTAGTGAGTTATGGCTATTAATCGCTGGTTTTTGCTGAGTAACCACTAATTATATTCGGCAAAAATCGGCAATTAATCATTGCTCTTCTCGCGATTTTACAAAAGATATATCATTTCACAGTCGAATCATGATTTATCACGATTGATCACTTATTTCTGGCGATTTTTGAGTCTATGGTTGTTGCATATGCTCTGCATACTCTTGTGCATCATCACTGTTTTTCCCTTTAAAGGGTAGATTTATCAAGTCTTTAATTACTCTAGGACTGATCCTATATACTACTTCGATTGGTGTGAATTTTGTGTTGCGGTTTAAGGAATTGTTGTATGCAAACTCAACCCGAGGTACTAGAGTGTCTCACTGCTTCGGTTGCTCTCTAGCTAGACATCTTAAGAGATTTCTAAGTGAGCTGTTAACAATCTCTGTTTGTTTGTTTGGGTTGTATTTCCAAAAACATTTTACAAAAGTAGCTGAGAAAATTGTATCCGTTCGAAGTAATGTTTTTTGGCAAACCATGTATCCTTACAATTTTCTTGAAAAACAGATCAACAACTTCTCTAACACTATTAGTCTTTCTACATGAAAGGAAATGAGCCATATTAAAGAACTTGCCAATGACTACAAATATGGATTTAAATCCCATTTGTGTTCCTGGTAACCCTAAAACAAAATCCATAGATATTTCTTCCCATGGCTTGTTAGGCATGGGCAATGGAGTATACATCCTTGTATTTTGACTTCTTCCTTTTGCCATTTGGCAAATCTTGCATCTTTCAACAACTTTACTAACATTTTTCCACTTGTATGGCCAATAATATCGTTCCAACATTGTTGCTAAAGTCTTGTCTTTGTCGAAATGGCCTTCCAATCCTCCACCATGTAGTTCTCTCATCAATTGTTCCGTTAATGAACTTGTTGGTATGTATAGCCGCTTCGTTCTACATAAAAACCATCACGAAAAAAAATCCGGACATGTATCAAATTTAGTGGGGTTACTACAAACCCGACATGATTTTCCAAAATTGGATCGTCGTCATGCATTTCCTTTAATCCTACAAAATCAACAACTTCGAGGGACATTGTGGATGACAATGCAATCCTTTTGCTTAGTGCATTTGCAACACAAAGATTTTCCAAATTTGTGGTGTAGCACAAAGGTATATTCTTGCAAAATTTAACCCACTTAGCTTGCCTTTGGCTTGGCTTGGTAATTAATGAGTTTCAAGTGAAATATCCCCAAATGGGAATATTGCTAAAACACTCAACTATAATAACTCAACACTTATGCTTTGATACCAAATGTAATATCCCTTTTCAGGATATTTTCACTAATATTGGATTTTCCGAAAAACCCAAGACGAAAGCATACAAGATAAGATAAAACAACACAACCATACAATTGAAAGATACCGAACTGAGAATAACCAACAGCTATAATATTATTTGAATACTGAGAGTACATAAAACTAGAACAGTAAACACAAATAGTTGTTTACACAACTTGTCACATACAACAATCTTCATTGAAGCATCAATGTGGTTCCTGATTGCAACCACCATAACCAACTAGGGAGGAATCTTTCACCACTGAAACGAGTTATCTTGTGAGGGTTTCCGTCCTCAAAGATTTCTACACTCCAAGGGTTTTTGTCGTTAGGAGAGGAAGAAGTTAAGCCACAGGCTCAAGCTTACAAAAGAAAATTTTCATTGTAGATGTGTTGCAACAAATAACATCAAGCAGGAGTTCTAAACCTTCTTGGTTGGTGTGGGATCCTGGTATTTGCAGGATGATTCAGAGATTGCTTAAGGGCAAACAATTTTGAAAATGAAGGATTTGTAATGTCCCCTTTTTTCAAATGTGACATATGCGGAAGACCGTTAGCCTATTTCATTCCTGTAGACTGAATTGGGTGATGTAAGGGAATAATATTGTGCCAAGTAATTATTCACAAAATACTATTCACAGGTTACTATTCACTGGCATTATTCACGTATCACTATTTATGGTGACATGGCAAGTGATGTAGGTGTTGATGCAGTTAGTGAAGTGGCATTGTGTTGAGATGGATTTAGATGATGTGGCATGGCCCACAGAGAGAATCTACATGAGGGAAAAGCTGACTTTAAAGAGTGGGACACAACATTCCACTAGAGGACAAGTTTGGGACTTTAATGCTTGACATGTCTTTGTTCTTTGGGGATAAAGACAAAGGATGAAAAGGTGGCGCATTCCTAGGGTGGCCTAGTGATTTCCATGATCTTCAAAGGTCAAAAGTTGATTAGTTCTTGTTTGGGAATCTCGGGAAGTGGGAGACATGATGCACTATTCATGAGTTGGCTCACATATGGAAGTGGGACGTAGTTTTGGAGGCATGTGAAAGTGGGGATGCTTTTGTCTAAAGTTGGAGAAGTGCTTTTGTTTCTTTCAAAGGAGACAAGTTTGCCACTATGGATCAATAGTGATCCCACTAAGGGTGGCGCATTTCTACTGTCACCATAAAGTTTCCTCTCTCCTTTCTAATTTTATTTATTCATGTCTTCCTTGTAAAATCATCTTATGCCAAATTATCCCTCTTCATGTCTTTCATGACATTGTTTGAACTGCTGTTCATTCAAGCCTCTCCTAAGGACGAAAACCTTTGGAGGACGAAAACCCTCACAAGATAATTGGTTTCGGTGGTGAAAGATTCCTCCTTAGCTGGTCATGGTTGTTTCACTCAGAAATCACAATTGGGCTTCAATTGCAGATCTAGTATTTCAGTTGTGCAGGGTGTGTGTGTTTGCACAGTGTTCAGTGAAGTTGTGTGAAGATTTGTGAGTGTTAAAGGTTGTGTAAGTGTTTTAGCATTTGAATCAATTTATGTAAGAGTTGTTATGATATTGTCTCTAGCCATATTCCGTGTCATCGATCATTTGCAATATAATTAGTTGAGTGTTAGTATTAATGATTATATGTGCTATTCAGTAATTGTAAGGGAATTTTAATAAATTCCAATTTTCTAGCAAATATCCCATTTGGGGATATTATAGTGGTATCAGAGCATAAGTGTTGAGTTATTATAGTTTTGGGTGTTTTAACAATATTTCCATTTGGGGATATTTTAGTGGTATCAGAGCTATGTATCTTGCTAAACTGTGAGGCTTTGTGTTTGCATAATTTTTTGTTGATAGTGCCGCAGGGAACATGGAGTGGCGACAACATCCCAAATTCTTACCAAAGGTAGAAGAAATAGATCCTATACAAGAGGTGATGAGGATACAAAACTATGAACAAGAGACCATTAAAGTTTTGGACCAGTACCGAGCACTACCTGATGAGTTCAAAAATGGAGTCTCCTTTGATAAGTACTTGGAAATGAAAGTAATATTGGATTCTAACAAAAAGGGTCTTATAAAATACTCAAGAAATTCAAGGAAGAACGAAGAGAAGACAAAAGTCCCCAAGAAGTTGGGGTAGAAGAAAAAGTTTGTGAAGGAAGAAGAATCGAAAGAAGTTTATGCAAGAGAAGAGGAGAATCTAGGAGTGGTGAGAGAAAAAGATAGTAGCAAAAATGTGCTCAGAAGAAATAATCTTTGCTTCACATGCAAGGGGTCTTGGGAGCCCAGCCACTGATGCAAGAACAAAGAGGAAATGGTAGAACATGAATCAAAGCAAGAGGAACAATTTGAGCTGCGAGAAATTGAGAGGAAGCAGCCCATGGAGGGATCCACCATTCCAAAAGAGGAAGTTGAGGAAGAAAAGCTCGAACCAGAGCCTCAAGAGATTGCTAAGGAGGAGAAACTTTTCTTGCAAGAGGAAGAAAGAGTTGAATCAGATGCACTCCATGCCACATAAATTAAAGGTAGAAACTCTTTGGCAATCAAAGATGTTTTATTGACTCCTAATGATTGCATATGTTAGGAAAATGTTAATGAATTGAAAGAGGAAAAGGCATCACTTGTCAAATGCAGGGAACACAAGTTAAAGGAGGTTGTGCATACAAGGAGATTGATATGACAACAGTGATTGAGGAGTTGGTTGAGGATGATATTCCAACCTTGGGTGGGTGTCATAATTCAAAAGAAGGTGATAGCACATGGAAACAAGTTTGTTCTCAAGGAGAAGAGTTATCATGATTCAAAAATTGGTTGTGTTCTTCCTAGTGTTGAAGCTTTAAGCAAAGGTTTGAAGATAAAGCCAACATGAATATTAGAGTAGCGCAACAAGATTATATATATAATAGTTCCTCTTGTAATGTCCCTTTTTTCCCTATGAGATAATTGAAGAAAACCACTAGCCTATTTAATTCCCATAGGCTAAGTTGGGTATTGTAAGAGATTAATTATGTGTCAGAACACTATTCACAAGTTACTATCCATATGTACTATTCACTGGTTCTATTCACTTGTCATTATTTATGGTGTCATTATTTATCCATATGTAGGAGGTTGTGCATACAAGGAGATTGATATGACAACAGTGATTGAGGAGTTGGTTGAGGATGATATTCCAACCTTGGGTGGGTGTCATGATTCAAAAGAAGGTGATAGCACATGGAAACAAGTTTGTTCTCAAGGAGAAGAGTTATCATGATTCAAAAATTGGTTGTGTTCTTCCTAGTGTTGAAGCTTTAAGCAAAGGTTTGAAGATAAAGCCAACATGAATATTAGAGTAGCGCAACAAGATTATATATATAATAGTTCCTCTTGTAATGTCCCTTTTTTCCCTATGAGATAATTGAAGAAAACCACTAGCCTATTTAATTCCCATAGGCTAAGTTGGGTATTGTAAGAGATTAATTGTGTGTCAGAACACTATTCACAAGTTACTATACATATGTACTATTCACTGGTTCTATTCACTTGTCATTATTTATGGTGACATGGCAAGTGATGCAAGTGTTGATGCAATAGAGGTGACTTGGCCCACAAGAGGAACTATATATATATATATATATATAGTGCATGTGAAGTTGTGTTTGTCTTTTGTGACTCACATGCTTAATAAAGACAAGGGTGAATAGTTGGGGCGCTACCCTTGGGAAGATGCTTGATTTAGAAGGTAAGAAGTCAAAAGGTGTTTTGGAGTATGTACACATGGGAGGAAGATGCCATATTTTCCTATTGCTGATTGCTCTCACATGTGTGAGTGAGGTGTCCTTTTTGGAAGCATGTGGAAGGTGGGAGACAAAGACAAAGTAAGGTGGTTGATCATGTGATCCACTTTGACCATTTGCATGTGAGGACAAGCATCACACTATTGTTCACATGTGTGAAGGTGGGACGGCAAAGTTGGAGTCACATGGGGTGGCTAATCTTGTCCTCCTTGATGCTCTCCTTTTTGACTCTAGCACATGATGCCAAGCATGCCCAATAGTGTGCATTTTGGCCCACATGGAAATGTGGCGCCAGATTTCTCTCTCATTCATTCACCTCTTTCTTCTTCTCACTTGTAAATTCTATAAGTATGAAGCTCTTCTTTCTTTTGTAACTATGAATCTTGATATATGAATACCCCCTTTTATAAGCTTGAGCCTTTGGCTTAACTTCTTCCTCTCCTAAGGATGACAACCCTTGGAGTGTAGAAATCTTTGAGGATGGAAACCCTTACAAGATAATTGGTTTCGGTGGTGAAAGATTCCTCCCTAGTTTGTTATGATAGTTGCATTTAGGTACCACATTAGTGCTTCAACAAAGATTGTTGTATGTGACAAGTTGTTGTGTAAGCAAGTATTTGTGTTTATTGCTCTCGTTTTATGTACTCTCGGTGTTCAAATAATATTATAGTTGATGGTTATTCTGAGTTTGATATCTTTCAATTGTATGGTTGTGTTGGTTTATCTTATCTTGTATGCTTTCATCTTGGGTTTTTTGAAAAATCCAATATTAATGAAAATATCCTGAAAAAGGATATTACATCAAGGCTTGATGGTCTGTACACAATACAAATTCTTTTGGAAATCAGTAATGCCTTCAATGTTGTAAAACTTAGATTATTGGTCATATACAAAATACTTTCATTGTGCATCATTTAACTTCTTTCTGAATTAAGCAATAACTCTTCCTTTTTGATTCAAGACCGCACCAATGGCAATCCAAACTTGCATCACAAGCCACTTGGAAGACTTACTTGAAATTGGGTAAAGCCAACATAGGTGCCTCCATGACCTTCCTTTTTAGCAATTCAAAGCTTTCTTGTGCTCTATGATACCACCTAAAACTTTTTTGCTTTAAGGCAATTTGTGAGTGAGTCACTTATTCCATCAAAATTCTTGATGAATCTCGTGTGAAATTGGTTACCTCATCAAATATTTGCACCGGGGTTATATTTTTGGGAACGGGCTACTCCAAAAAGGCCTTCACTTTATCTGCATCCATCTATATCCCATTTTAGATATAAAACCTAGATAACTAACCTGTCTTTTACAAAAAGAGTACCTTTTCAAATTAATGTGTAAGATCTCTTTCCTTAGAACACCTAAAATGTTAGAAAATGGCTGGAATAAGATATTGAAGAATGCCACTTATTTATTAATGTAGACATATTTTGTGCAGTGCCATAGGAGAGGTATAAATGCCCTAACACACCTCCACTACAAAAGGTGGACCATAAATATCATTCAAGAGAAATTCTAAACCACCTAAGACCCTGATCATCTAACCACCCCACAAAAGACACTTTATTTGACTTCTAACTCAATTAGTAATGGGGTTGTCTCAAAGAGATGCATACCCCATACAATGTATTTGATACTATTTTATTACTAACCTAACGTTTTGAATCAACAACCTAACAAACCCCCTTTTGATCCAAAAGGGATAAAAGATTAATTGGAGCAAACATCACTGTCTGATAAAGTCGCTACAAATTGCTATATGTACCCTGGTCTTTGATCAACACGAGTCAACATGTCTATTGCCTTTCTCACAGCCTGACTGCCTGTGCCTCGTTCCTACTTCCATCCTTTGCAGCTTGATACTCCCTCACATGAATGTGATGATGAGTGAACCTCACTTATCATTATCCTTTGGTCCTTGTAACCATAGTATTGAACATCTAATTATGCTTCAACCACAACAATCATTGCTTCCTCTGAACCTGCATATGGAGTATGAAACATCTGTGGAATGGTCCAACTATATTGACTACTGTCTACAGACAGTTCACTACCTGCGACCTCCATGTCAACTCTATATGATAGTCTCTGATTGATCCTGGTGCATAAAGGATCATTAGTACCAACATCTCGAAAGGTGGTCTACATCACCTTGTCCCCTATCAGATGCGATATGGAAAGTCCATGCAACTCCATATCCTATCAACACATCATCAACTTGCTCCTTATAACCCCAATCAACTTGTGGCATCCTTGTGCCATTCTTGTAAACAAATCTTTCACAAAGAAAATATTCTTTTTCTTTTCGACCTCCATATAGATCAATAAATAATACTCCATTTGGCGATCCATTATTGAGATGGAGTACCTAGATGTATGTCCCTAGACTTTGACAAAATTGTGTCGCACAAGATCAACATAGAAATATTGTTTTCTTCTAGTACCTCCTTTTATACCATCCTGGGATTGGTATATTGATTATAAACAAATTGAACCCTTCTTCTCTTCTTTTACAAATCAAAGACACAGACCTCTTCAATTTTTTCAATGTCTCTCCAAAGCGCATCATATCACCTTTACAATATCCTTTCTATGATTAAGTCATATTGCAAAACATTTTGAAAAGGTTACAAAGCAACTTGCAACACCATATCATACACCTTATAACTTCCTGGAAATGACAAAGAACTTAGTTTTTCTTTAAATACAGCTTTTCAAAAGAACCCCACAATTTGACATGTTCCTTTTTAAAAAAAATTGACTATTTGTTTAGATCCTTCATTTCATGTGGCAAACTTATTTTAGAAGACAAATTGATTAGCTGTGGAGCCTTTTGCATCTAAGCATTTGTCTACCAAGTGCTTATTCCAAAACTTTAATCATCTCTCCCATACTTGCAACTTAATATAGTGTTGGAGAAGATTAATTTAAACAATGTGTAGCTTAACAATTGTTGGGCCCCACCTACTCCTTCAAAATCTTCATATTTTCCAATCATTGCCTCCTTTTCTGGAAAATTTCCAGCAATCTTTGGTGCCACCATAAAAAGCTTGTTTCCTTCCTTTTGGCATTTGTATGGCTCTTTCTTCCTTCAACCCAAATTCTGAAACACTCATCTTCCACTCAATTTCATGAACTGCTTTGATACCAATATTGGAAAGTGTCTGGAATAAAATATTGAAGAATGACACTTATTGATTAAAGGTGGACCAAAAAAATCATTCAAGAGGAATAAACTCCCAAATCACGTAAGTTCCTATTCATCTAACCACCCCACATAAGACATTTTATTTAACTTCTAACTCAGTTTTTAATGTGGTGTCTCCAAGAGATGCATGCCCCATACAATTTATTTAATACTAACTTTTTGCTAGCCTAACTTTTTGGATCAACAATCTAACATAAAACGGTTTGCAAATGCTTCAATTGCCCCTCTTTAGTCTTGCTGAAAATCAAAGTATCACCAAAATAAACAACGGCAAATTTATCAAGGAATGGCCTCAATGCCTCATTCATTGACCTCATGAATGTATTAGGGGCATTATTTCCTCCAATAGGCATGACTAGCCATTCATATAATCATGTCTTTGTTTTGAATGCAGTCTTCCATTCGTCACCTTCCTGAATTCTGATTCGATGATATCCACTTCTGAAATCAGTCTTTGAGAAATATCTTGCTCCACTAAGGCAGTCTGTTATTTTATCCATTTTTGGTAGGGAAAATCTGTACTTTGTTCTTATCTTGTTGACTGCATGGGAGTTTGTACACATTCTCCAAGTTCCATTCTTTTTCGGTGTAACCAATGCTGTTACTGAGCAAGGGTTCAAGCTTTACTGAATAAGTCTTCTCTCCAATAACTCAGCAGCCTGCTTGTTTAGCTTCTCATTATCTTTTGGTCTTAAGCTATGGGCAGCAGTGTTTGGCAAACTAGCTTCTGTTGCAAATTTCTATTTGGTGGGTGATTCCTCCTACAGGTGACAAACCTGCTGGTATCTCTATATTCTCCAACAATTTCTTCACTTCTGCTGGAATATGCTTCACCACTTCCTGCATTTCCTCTTCTTTTAGAAGAACAGCATAACATTTTTTAGTTTCTTCAACAAATTCCTTTGACCGTCACAAGTTGCATGTTATTTTTCTCTTATGTGGTGCCAAAACAATTTTTCTTCCATCTTTAATGATCGAGTATTTGTTTCCCCTCACGTCATGAATAGCGCTCTATCATATTGCCATGGTCTCTGAAGCATTGTCACAGGTTTCTGCGAATTTTTAGGTTAAAATTCGAAATCCGCCGAATCTCATGATGTTGACTCGAGATTCGGTCAAATTCGGCTGGTTCGGCGCATTTAATGGAAAAACGGCGAGATTGTACCTTGATTTTTTGCTCAGACGGCGCATCTTACAATCAGTCAGAACACGAAACAGCGAGTGGGAAATGAGGGGGACTTATATTAAACCAGCCATGCCTTCATTCGAATCACAAAAAAAAAAACTTGTTTCGCTGACTTTCGTAGGGTTTTTCGTGGAAAAAAGCAGCCATAAGTTTCAAGCAGGCAGCAACGAGCATCGACCAACGACCGGAGGAAGGCTCCAAGCAAGCAGCGGCGAGGGAGAGACAGGTAGGGTTTTAATTTTTTAATTTTTGTGTTTAAGTTTTAAAGTTAAATTATGTATATGTAAATTTTTGGTTTTTTATTTTTTTTATTATTTTATTAACTTTTTGAAGTCTGTTATATGTTTGTTTTCTTTAATTTTTTCATTCTTTTTTTTTATAAATTTTTTAAAGTTTTTTCAATAATTTTATTAAATTTTAAAATTATTTGTTGTTATTGTCATTTTAATTTAATTTTTATGTTCTTTTTTTTTATCTTTTATTTTTTTAATAATTTTATTAACTTTTTAAATTATTATTTGTTATTATATAAAATGTTTATTTTTATTTAATTTTTATGATATTTATTTATTTTTATTTCTTAAAAATTTTACGATATTTTTAATTTAATTCTAATTTGTTTTATATTTTTTATTCGTTTTTATTAATTTTTAATAATTTTCATTTTTATTTTTATTTATTTATTTAATCTTTTATTTTAAAATTTATATTTTATTTTAGTTTTATATAAAATTATATTATTTGTTTCTTTTTTTATTTAATTTAATTTATAATTTTATTCTTATTTTTCTAATATTTTACAAATATTATTTATTTTTATTATTATTTTATATTAAGTCTTTTAAATTATTTAATTTAGTTTTTATTTTTTTATATTAATTATACTTTTTTTAATTTAATAATTTCTAGTTTTTATTTTATTTTAAATTCTTATTTAGTTAATTTTAATTTTATTTTTTAAATCTTTTAAATTTATATTTTATCATATTTTTTATATGATTTTATTTTTTTGCTTATTATTTTTATTTAATTTGATATATGATATTTTATTTTTTTACTTTTTATCTTATTTATATTTTAATAATATTTTAAAAATATGTATTTTTTATTTTATTTTTATTTACTAAATTTTATTATTAATTGTGTTTTTATTTTTTTTATTATTTTTGTAAATTTTTATATTTAACTTTTATTTTATTTTTTATTTAATTTAATTTAATGTTTATCTTGTTTTTGATTTACTTTTTAATTTATTTTTATTTTTATTTTTAAAAAAATTTTACAAAAATTATTTTTAATTTTTATTTTTAATATTATTTTTTTATGATATTGCTATCAGGGTTCAAGTATGTAGTTCTTCGAGTCAATTTGTTTTTATTTATTTATATTTTAAGTTTGTTTTCCATTTATTTTTATTAATACTAATATGTACTTATTTTTATTTTAAATTTAATTTTAATTTTAATCTTTATTTTAATTTTAATTTTTAATTTGTAGAAAAATTCATGGCTCCTCAGAAGTCAAAAGCTGAGGCGTGGAAGCATGTATCCAAAATTGGATCAGGGCATGAAGTAAAATGCAATTTGTGTGGAAAAATGTTTTATGGAAGTTTAACCAGAGTATTGGATCACCTCCTTGGTAGATCGGGGGGCCGTGGTGGGGGTGTTAAGGCATGTGTTAATGTTACCCCTGAAATCAGAGTGATACTAGAGAAAGAAGAGGAACAATCACTAGCTGGAAAGCACGCCGTTGCACAAAAGTAACAGAGAATTCAAGAAGAAATTTTCAAAAGCACATCAAAAAGTTTTCTGCAAGCATGTCATCTTCATTTATGGAGTCAAACACTAGCGGAAGTGGAACAATTCCTAGCATGTGGAAACCAGTACAGAAGCAAGACGTGGATGATGCTTTTGTTGGTTTATTTTATTCAAGTGTCATTCCATTTAAAGTAGCTAGGAGTCCATTCTTTATAAATGCAATCAAGAAAGTCTCTGAATTTGGCAAATGATACATTCCACCTAGTTCTGAGAAGTTTAAGACCACTCTTTTGGAAAGGTCAAAAGAGAGAGTCACTGAAAATATGGCAGAGGTCAAGGCCTCTTGGAGTTTAACACGCTGCAGTAGATTGAGTGATGGCTGGTCTGACATGTGTCAAAGGCCATTGATCAATATCTTGGTATATTGCCCTCAAGGCGTATCTTTCTTGAAAGTGATCGATACCATGAATCATAAGAAGACTTCAGAATATGTTTTCAAAATTTTAGATGAAGCAATTCTTGAAGTGGTTGAAGAAAATGTAATTCAAGTAATCACTGATAATGCCACAAATTGTGTAGGCGCTGGAAAATTGCTCATGGAAAAGTATCCACAAATTTATTGGAGCCCTTGTGCAACGCATTGTCTTAATTTGCTACTTCAGGACTTGGTCAAAATTTCATGGGTGCATGAAGCAATTCAGAGAGGGAGGACAATTGCAAATTTCATAAGAAACCACCGCCTCACATTGAGCATTTATCGACAACATGCATCTAAGGAATTGTTGAGGCCTTGTGAAACAAAATTTGCCTATTTTTATCACTTTAAAAAGAGTGGTTGAAGAGAAATCAGCAATAAGGTCAGTGATTTGTTGCAATGAGTGGGAAAGATCTGTGCTTTCAACAAGCCTTAAGGGAAAGCAAGCATAACAAATTAATTTAAACCCTGGATTTTGGGAAAGTGCCAATAAAGTTCTAAAAATATGTGAGCCTATTGTTGATGTGCTTCACATGGTTGATGGTGACACCCCTTGTCTTGGCATGCTTTATGAGGCCATGGACCGTTGTAAGGAATCCATTCAAAAGGCATTCAATGATGTGGAGGCAGATTACAAAGAAATATGGGATGTGATTGATGTCAGATGAAAAATATTGCACACACCCTTGCATGCAGCGGCTTGTTATCTAAAGCCTAGGCTCTTTCACGTAGATAGAGATAGTGATTCTGAAGTCATGAGTGGACTTTATGAAGCCATTGATAGGCCTGTACCAAATCATGAACTTGCATGTATAATTCGAGACCAAACAAGGGCATTTCGGGCACAAGAAGGGGTATTTGCAACATCAGCGTCCAAGTATGATATGCCACGTCTTGAAGGTTACAAATAGTGGAAATCTTATGGAGCAAGTACAAAGGAACTGCAACGGTTTGCTATTTGAATTTTGAGTCAAGGAGCAAGTGCGTCAGCATGTGAAAGGAATTGGCGCTGTTTTGACCACATTCAATTTAAAAAAAGAAACAAATTATTGTCTGAAAAGTTAGCAGATCTTGTTTATGTTAACAACAATTTACGGATGTGCATGAAGAAAATGACAAAAGAATCTTCTTCACAACTCCAGCGTGTTGCAACTGACTTAGAGGACACAGATGATCTTGACTTTCTTTGTGATGAATCTAGTGATAATGATGTTGATGAGCCAAGTGCTCTTGATGATATGGAATTTTTTGATGTAGCTAGTAGCCTATAAGGCCATAGGGTGTATTAGCTTTTGATGATGTAAAACTTTTTGATGTATAGTTCAAATGAAGTTTAAGAACTTAGTATTACATGTTTTACATTTTGAGACATTTAGTTTTTCAAGAAGTATCCATAATACTTTGATTTGACTTATTTTTATATATTTCTTATGTTTTTCTATGATTCGAACTTAATGGCGAATTTTTTTTCGAACTTTATCCACTGACGAACTCGAACCGAATTTTATACTCGTCGAACTCGAACCTTGTGACTATGCTCTGAAGTAACACATGGCGGGCATCCATGGGAATGACATCACATGATACCTTATATGATAGTTTCCAATATCAAAAGAAACTGAACAGGTGCAGTATTCTGTCACTTGGTGAACCTTTTGGAACCCAGATAACCTCGAAGGATGAGTGTGTTTTTGGCAAACCAAATTTAGCTTTTGAACCATCTTCTCTGAAACTATGTTTGATGTATTGCCACTATCAACAAGAAGTTTATAGCACATACCTTTGGATCTGAACATTGTTTGGAAGATATTATTTCATAACCACAGGCCTTCATCCACGATGTGGTTCTCTTTGATTTGGTCAGCTTCAGCTCTTCTTATCATAAAAATTTCCCCCCTTTTCTACTGTAACACCTTCCTCTGCATCAATTTGTTCTTCTCCTCGGTTCATTGCTGCCATCAGCATGAGGACATTCAAAAGCTTGGTGACCCCCTTCACTGCACCTTCAACTAACCACTCCTCAACCTCTGTTTGATGACGTGTTTCCCTTTCTTGTGATAGACTTTATAGAGTTGCTCCTATTCAACTTTTCTTCAGCTTTTAGTGCTAATTGGTAGGCCTCATCAAGAGAGGAGCCCTTGGCATAAGTCAACTCACCTTGAATTGGAAAGCATAGTCCTTTCATGTATCTTTGTTACACTCCTTTCTTCATCCTCATGTTTATCGGCCCTGATTTGCAGCTGCATAAATTGTGCTGTATATTCTTGAACTGTCATATCATTCTGCTTCAAGTTCTGAAACTGCTTGAACAATGTATGCTGGTAATTAGAAGGCAGAAATTTTGACCTCAAATGTTTCAACATCTTGGGACACGCTTTAATCTGGAGGTTCTCTCACCACAACGCCATGGGTGATTTCGGTTTGACTTCTGTATCTTTACTCTTCCAGGGTCGTCCTCTTGAATGTTTTCATCTCAAAATACCTTTCCAGTTCTTGGATCCAACCACAAACAGATCTGGGTTAAGTTCATCCTTAATACCTCTTTTTTGACTTTTGTTCCCTGCTTAGAAACAACATTGTAAGTTTCTCCATGGGATCCACAACACCATCTTAGGTTCTTGCATCCTCATGCTCTGCTTCTGACCCATCTTGCTGCAGCCTTGCTTCGAAAGCTTCCAGTCTTCGAATGATTTCTTCTCCAATATCTCTTTGACTCCTCATGTTCCTTTTGGCTCTTCTTACCCAAAGTAAAGGCACACCCAAATAAACCATATTATCCTTTCCTAGGCTCTGATACCAACTGATACATGGGTGCAGGGTGCTGAATATAGGAATGCATCTTAATCAACATTCCAGAAGTGGAACTTCTCTGTTCCAGCACCGAATAAAACCTTCAGAAAACAAATGCCCAGATTTTCTTAGAGAAAATAATATCAATGCATGGCATTATGATTGGAAAGTAAAATACTTGGTGAAAACTATCAAAAATTACTTGGAGTTAGCAGCTGAATGTAACATGTATCTCCATAATTTTTCCCTGATAAAAACTGCTTACACTCTTAATACTTAAAGCAGGAAAATTCCTTTCCTTTTTTTTAATTTCTGTCTTTTCCAACAGATAATTCTTTAGAAGAGAACTGCTACTCTATGCTTCTCTAATTCCCTATTAACTATTTACCATTATTGACTTTATTCTTCCCATAACAAACTACTGTATTTTTAGAAACTTACAGAGGTGGATAGAAACATTCCCCATGAAATTCTTCTCTAAGAAACTACCTATCCCTAGAATTTTGTAACTGAAGTGAAGGATGCGCAGGAAAATAACTAGCTGATTGTAGAAGTTTCTAACAGTGTATAGTAAGATGCAACCTATCTGTTGTTTAACAAAGGATACTAAAATCCTTTGGGATCCGCATTTCCACTTCTTTAGCATGTTTGTTTTGATAAAATAAAACCATACAATATATTGCGAAATTATGAGTTTACCAAGTTCACAACCCTGGAGTAATAGGGTTCAATTTTCTGCCCCAACAAGAGTACCAAAAGCAGCCAGCCATTACAGTATATCATTGAATGTCTTCTCACAATTAACAAGATGCTCCCCATAAAATTTTTAGTAGACATCACAAGGTGGCTATATACCAGCCTCAACAAACATCCCATGAACTAAAATAACCCATTTTATCTAGCTCCATTGGTGAAACCTCATTAACAAATTTGCATAAGAACAATAAACCAAAATAAACTTCACTGCTCACGATTCCAGACGTAGCAGAAAAGCAAACATAAAAAAATGCCAAAGTACTGTGAAGACTTCATTATCTGGAGACAAAGACCAGTGTGGAGAGAAATTAGGATAGTTTTTTTTTTGCCAAAGCTCTTCTGAATTTTCTGTATAGTTTTTTTCTTCCGACGTTTTGAGGGAGCTACCTCACTCATCTTCAGGGAAACAAAACATTGCTCTAAAACTAGGATAGTCTTAGGTATTCAGGTGGCTCTGGTTTTCGACAGAGTTTTGGAGGGGAATGATTACTTGCTATGAGCAGATTATCCACAATAGCAGCACCAACGTTACTTTCCTTCTTTGCCAACTCCAAAATAGCTTTCTGCACGTCAGGTAAGCATGGTACACCCATTGGCTGAGACTCAATAGTAAGAAACCTCAGCTGCAATTTATGAATTCGGTGTGTGGTCTTGTTGGGGTGAAGTGGGGGCCTTAGCTGTAAAATCTCCACCAGGACGAATGTTGCCTGGATCAATTTCTTTAGTGGTTGAAGTGTATAAGCAGGGACAGATGTCACAGACCTGTTCCTAAACTACCAATCGTACCCATCCTTTTTAAGATACTTCTGCTTCCCACCTTTCTTTCTTTACAAACCAACAAGAACAGTCTTTGACTCCAATTGGTGGGAGTTTGCAGAGTTCAACACCACAATACGTTAAGTAGAAAAGTTAATCTTGGAAACTGTAGCCAAGAGAGTGTTCCTTTTTATGACGTGCCCAGCATCTTCCAGTATTTCCCAATTCAGGTGTTTGCTCTCAATATCTTCCTCATTGTGCTCATATTTTTAATCTAAAGTACAATTATGGTAAATTCATCTTGCAATTGTTTCCCTAATATTTTTCATAAGTTAGAAATTGTTGGTTTCTAGACTTGTTGAGCTATTTATCCCACTTATGAATCTTTACATTTTTTTCATCACTTTAATGACTTCCAAACTACAAAAGATGTTGCACATGCAGACATTGTTGCCCTTATGGGTTTACCTTTTCCATCATGATATTTTATACTACTTTTAAAACTTTCAATTCTGATTTGGACTTTGTCTCCATCAAATTTATGCCACATGATAGGTCTATCTCTGACAAAGTTTGTACCCACAAGTTCTTATTATTTTTTGGCTTTGATAAGATGGCGACTTGGCTGGCCTCTTACTAAGGCTTCTTGCACTTGTGCATGCAACATTGGCTGCTTGCATCTTATAATACCCTAATGTTTTATCATCTTGCAATCATTTACTCGCTGAGACGATCTACCTTTTAATTCATTCTCCCCGATCTCATCCACCATCAGTTTTGCCAAATTTATTTGCCAACTCAATGCCCACTTTGGGGAAATCTAGCCCTGAGAATTAGGTTTTTAAGAAGCACCAACAACATATATATTCTGTAAAGTGCTGAGAGATGGTTGGGCTATTCACTGGATTTGACATTCTGAGTTGGTATCTTGGGTTTTACCCTCCGAGTTGGCCACAAGTGTTGGAAATGCTTGTATCATCAAAGAGATGAGTATTTGGAAACATAGAATGCTCAATAGCCAAATGTCAGAAAACAGCACAAAATGTTTTTGAATAGCTATTCAGAAAATGGAATATCTTGTTCTGTTTGGTTGTCAGAATCTTGTGAGAGGATATTATAATTACATTATTTAGAGGCAACATATTATAGAGGGTTACTTATTTCTAATACTTTTTCATAGAGTTGATGAACTTTTGCTTTTTAGATGATTTGGTTGAAGCATGTGGATTGCCTCTAAATAATCTCTTGCCAAAAATCAAAGTGTAGTAGAATAGCTAACTGAATTTTCTCCATCTCTTGCAGGAAGAGAAGCTTCCATATGCCTTCTATATTTCTGACCAGGAACTTGTTGGCCAACTTGGGACATATTTACTGAAGAATAAAGGTTTTTTGATCTTATACTTTTGTGGAAGGATTTGAACTATCTTTTTTGGTAGTATTGTTTTGTAACATGTACTTTTGAGCTTCACTATAATACATTTAGTTGCCACATATGGTTTTCGTTGAACAATCATATTTTACCTTGTGAAGAAACTCTTCAATATCATATGTTGAACCACTTGTTTGTATCAATGTTTTTTTTGCAGTTTCTGTGGAGCAAGTTTTGCGAATAGTTTACCAGCCTCAAGCTGTTTTTCGTATTCGACCGGTCAGTCGGTGCTCATCTACAATTGCTGGTCAGAGACCTGAATTCAGATATCTGCTTTTGAATATAATTTAAATCATTCAGTGCATGTGATGTTTAGCAAACCATACCCTCCAAAGCAAGAGCGCATTTCTCCTGCTTTGATGCTATTATAGCGGCATATTTATGTTTCATTATATTCTTATTAAATTTGTTATCAATCAATGATCTGGGTTGGTTGCTACCGGGTAACTTTTTTTGTATGGAAAGTGAGACATATTTGGATTTTGAAAAGGCCCTTTGACTCAACAAGCTACATAAATTGTTACAATATGTTGACATTATTCTGTTATTATAAAAATATACCTGGAACGCGAGTGGAGAGTCTAATTTTCATCGCAAGACGGAATATAACAACTTTTATTTGACCTAAAAACGAAATTTTTTTCTCATGGCCAATGATAAAATCTAGTTTTCATGCTTTTGTAATGTGACAACTCCCATACCTGACTACTTCAGATCACACGTCTTATCTTTTGAAATGTATATTTTATATGCCAATAATTGAGTCCCCATTACACAACTTCCACAGAGAGTTGATAGAATTAGGGAACGCATAAAAGAGACAAAACAAGTCTCAAGTGAACAAGAAATTAATTAGGGAACTAACAGCTCTCACCTACCTTCTGAACGCCCATGCCATAACCCACCCTACAACAGCTCCATCCTTCTCTCTCAACCAGCAAGTCTGTTCCCCAAACAGCCACAGGCCGATTTGATGTTTTTCATCCTTCTCTGAGGAGGTCATGGCCTCTTCACCAAGTAATCTCCCTCACAATCCAGATCCAAACTTCAGATCTGCTGTTTCCAGCAAGGCCAGCTATATCTGCAAAGAAGATTTAAAGCTCTTTTCACAGCATCGTGCACAAATAACAGTCGTTAGACACTTTCTCCTCCCAGAAATAAAATAGCTGCTATCTGTGATTGGCAACCCCACCCAAGGTCAGCTTCTCCATGGCTGAAATGGAGAATAGGCTATGGGTGCTAAAGGAGAAAGCTCCGATTTGCAGATTCACGGTAGCCTTTTCAGGGTCCAAAAGATTAAGAGCCTGGGTGGAAGATAACTGGAAACTGGCAAGATCAGTAGACATATTGATAATGCGAAAGGGGTACTTCATGGCCATCTTCTCATTAAAGGAAGGAAAAGACCAGGCTTTTCAGGGAGGACCTTGGTTCATAAAAAATTCAGGGTTCTTCATGAAACACTGGTTACAACATTCAATCTCATGGAGGATCTTCTCAGCACACTTCCAGTTTGGGTTAGACGACTCCTGCTCTCCAGTGATTACTGTCAAGATTCCTCGCTCGCAAAGATTGGAGGAGCAATAGGGAGTACATTACTACTACTGAATTTACAAAATACTCACGAGTCCTCAATTATGCAGGAATCTGTGTTAATATTGACTTAGAAAAGTTTCTCCCTGACCAAATATTGTAAGATATGGAAGGGATTGAGTGGGAACAACATGTGGATTTTGAAAATATCCCTTTCAGCCGTCTAATCTGCCGTGAACAAGGGCATCTGGTTAGGGTGTGTCCCACACAGCTTTCGCCGGACTAACAAGCTACAGCCAACCAAGAACACACAAGTCAGCAGCAACCCCAAATGGAAGGGAGATCTCCCACTCTGCAAGAAGACAATCACAAGCAGCCACCACAAACGGCCATAAACAACAATAGGGGTGCGAAAGATAGAGAAGACATATTCCAAAGGGCATATGCAAGAAAGAAAGAAATAAATTATATTAATGTCCACAGATGACCAAAATTAGGACAATGGGACTCGAGGATACGGCAGTTAACAATAGAAAGATCTAGGAAAGAGAGAATCCTAGAAGCCAAATGAAGGAATAAAAGTACATAAGACAAAATAAAATAGGTTGCCACTAACACATGTGGTAACGAAATCAATACAAATAGCAATGAAGGGCGAACAAGAGCCCCAAAAGCATGTTCCGATGAAGACTGAAAGGAAATTTCATTGAATATTTTTGTCTGTGTTTGAAGTGGAGGAGTCATCTGAGCCATCAACAATCACTGTGAAAGATCTGATAATATTCGCTGGGAAGTACCCAAGATCAGAGGAGCTAGGTTGGTAGATCCTAGGAGGAAGCAAAGTGCTTCCTCTAGAATCTCCCCTAACATCCAAGGCAGGTGAACTCTCGTGACAAAAAATAAACTCGTAATATGAGTCTGCCCTTTTGGCTTGGGGGTGGTCGGTAAGGAGTAGATCCATGTTGTTGAAAAGGGGCAAAGCCACACTAATGGGAAGGAGCAGAGCCACGATGTCGAGGGAGAGCATGCTGGGGGATCTAAGTAATTTGAGTAGTAATGGTGCACCGAGAGAAGTGTTGCCTTATTGATCTATCAACTCTGATGTGTGAATTACCGATGTCCAAAGGACGCTTAATGCTGCCAATCCCCTGGATGGGATAGAAGAAAGAGGTGATCAACATGGGGGCTCTAAAGCCTTTAGGCCCCTCCTATAGGGATCGACGTCGAAGGGTGATGGCCTTGTTGTCAACCTGGAGCTGCGCCCTAAATCGAAGACGTGCATGAAGTGGCCAGTCCTCTATCCGGTTGAAACAATGGGATCTTCTCACGAGGGTGGGTGCCTCAATGGTGAGAAGAACCTCCAGAGAAGGCTGGTACTTGTAAGATGTATCAATGAGGATCTCTATTCTATGCTGCGGACTACCATGGAAAAGGGAGAAGGAAACTTTAAGGGGAAATCCTACCTAATAAAGGTGATACACCAAAAGATTTATCCACTCAACTTGGAACCTAGAACATTGAACAAACAAGGGAAAAGAAAGACCTTTGATTTCAATCGATCACTATGCATAAGTATTTCGTGAGAAGGTTGGATCCAATGACCAAAACATGAGGGAAAAACGATGGAGAGAGGCCTGATACAAGACACTTTACAGCTACCTAACATCCACTTACAGCGTTAGCAAAAGACATAAGGAACACTTAACATGACCTGCTTAATACGGTAAGTTAGCAACTAGGTAGGAATCAGAACTTGGGAAGGGAGAGAAATCTAGCACATATGCAAATTGCTGAATGAATATACACTATGCCAACACTTGAAATCTGAAAGTACAGTCCTATTGATTGAAGAGGTTACACAACTCACCAATGGCAGAGTCTGGTCTAGCCAAGATAGGGATGATTTTTTCTAAGGTTGAAAAGCCATTTTATAGAGAATTACAAAAGCCAAAGATTGGCGTTGAAAAATTGAAGAGAAAAATTAACTTAGATTAACTCAAGGCTGACTTGGCCTTTCAATAAAATATGTTTTCCTTTGTCTTTGCATGAAGCTTCTTGCGCTTGAGGAAGTGAACTTGTCTTTTGTTTATTGAACCACCCACCTCTCTTTGTATGGAAATCCACGCCAATGTCAATTTTAGAACTCTACGTGAGCTGTTGGAACGTTTGAAAGCTTGAGATGATAATATCATGCATGAAATCCAACGCCAATGTCAATTTTAGAACTCTACGTGAGCTGTTTGATGCCGAGTTGGAATGTTTGAAAGGCTGAGTTGATCGTTTGGTAAGCTGAGTTGGACGAAGAGATAGGTTGAGTTGGGCCTTCAAATGCATGAGAATGACTAGTCAAACCGCCAATAAAACAGATAGTCAACCGAAACTTAGCAATCCGCCGGAAAAAGCCCTTGTTCGCATGTATTTTCTCTTATTTTGGTCTGCTTGTGTCTTGTCTATTTTTGGCGGGATTTTTTTTTTTTTTTTGATTATCTTATCTATATTTCCTCGGATATTCTGTTTTCAACTCTTTTTTTGCACAGTCAACCTCCATTTCTTTCGGATTTCTTGTTGTCTCCTTGGCTCTAGTCAAACTCCTCTTTGAACTTCAACAGTTACTTCCCGTGGTCAAAATTCGATGTCTCGCGGGACGTCACCCTTTGGCATTTTCTCGGGCTTATTTTCTGTCAGGCCCCTTTTGTGCTTAACACTTCATCCACAACTTTCTTTGTGACTGTTTTCAAACTTTCCGAAAGAATTCTTTCCTTCGGGTCTTTGCTATTTTCTTTCGGGAAAATTGTCTTGCTTATTTCTTTCTTTGTCGGACAATTTTTTCACGAACATTGTCTTTCAACTTTTTCGAAATAATCATTCTTTCGGGCTTCCTGTCTTTATTCTTTTCCTTCGGACAAATTTCCCTGCTTGGACCTTGCCTTCGGCTTTACCCTCTGAAGGATTTCTTCGGACAAATTGTCCGCTTGAATTATCTTGACTGGCGTTGGTCATTTTGAATTTCCGCGGGCTTTTCCCATTTGAACGTTCTTTTTTCCGATGTAATCCTTCGGACTTTTGTCCGAAGGATATCTTTCCTTTGTTATTTCCTTTACTTTGTTTTATTCTGTCGGGTTTTTTTTTTGTCTTTTGAGCTCTTTAAATTTCTTCGGACTTTTTGTCTGAAGGAATTCCTTTGGACAAAAAGTCCGAAGGTATTTTCCCTTGTCTTTTGTCTTTGACTGCATCTTCAAAATGCCCTTAAGAAAAATTGCCATGGTCTAGGCACCAAGTCTCCTCCGCAAGGGCTTTTGTCCTTCATCTGCGCCCTTGTCGGAAAAATTGTAGGGCACACGAGTTTTTGCAGGGTCCCGAATTTGACGTGTTCTTCCCGAATGGTAGGTGACCTTCGAGATTGTTGAAAATGACCTTTCCGAAGGGTACCTTGCTCTTTGGGTTTCTTGTTTTGCCCTTTTCTGCCTTCCAAAGATACCCCTTGCAATTCTATGGACAAAAGGCTCATTCCTTCGGATTTCTTGAGTGTCCCTTTCGAAGGAATCCTTTCGGACAAAAAGTCCGAAGGAATTATTCCTTGGTCTTTTTTGCTTTTGGCGGACCTTTTGGGAGGCTGCGGGTGTTTTCTTTGTAACTCTCCAAAGTATTCCTTCGGACAAAAAGTCCGAAGGAATTACTTCCTTTGTTGTAGGCTCTTTCTTTTGTAATTTCCTGCGGACTTATGTCCTTAGCACTTCTCCGAAGCTATGTGACATTCTGCCTTCTTTGATGAACCATTTCTTTGGACAAAAGTCCGAAGGAATTTCTGTTGTAGCAAAGGCCCTCACAAAAGAAAAACAATGTATTCTTTCCCAATGTACTCTTTCTTTCCTTGGATGGAGATGTGAATTTTCCGAATGGTAAGAGACAATCCGTCTTGTGGAATAATTGTCAACATTTCTGGCGACTCAGCTGACTCAGCATGCCTGCTATGCTTGAGAACTCAGATCATATATAAACGTTATTTGAATTCCCAAATGGTGAACCTGATTTCTAATTGAATATCTCCTCTGATCATGGCTGAAGTAACCTCCTTCAAAATAAGAAGGGAAACACACGAAAGCAGAAACCTAACTAAGAAGCAAATGTGCAAACAAGCACTTATTGGACAAAATTGAAGCAAACTACTGTGCTTGAACAACACTTGGAAGAAAGTAGAAACAACTAAAAATGTACATAGAGTATTGCTCTTCAATAGCAATGTTTCAGATGTATCCCATTGACTGGGATTGGAAGCTCTTGGCCATCCATCTTAGCAAGTTGGAAGGTGTTGTGGGATTTGCAACCGGAGATCGTGTATGGGCCACTCCAAAGGGAATCAAACTTTGTGTGCTTTCCTGGTTTGGCTCGATCCTCATCCCATTTGAGGACCAAATCTCCTTCATTGAAGCTTCGTGAGGAAGCTTCTTTGTCAAATGTTCTTTTCACCTGTGTGTGATGACTTTCCATGGCTAGCATGGCTTGATTTCTTGTCTCTTCCAACTCCATAAGCTCGGCATCCCTGATCTCCATAGGCTCATTTTCTAACAATTCAAGTTGATGAATTAGTTCTAAAGTTGGAAACTTGAGAGAAATAGGTAACCTTGCTTCCTTACCATAGACTAGCTTGTAGGGAGAGTTGGCTATTGACCTCTTGTAGGTGATCCTATCAGCCCATAATGCTGACTTCAACTTGAGATGCCATGATATCTGATTGTCTTCGATAGTCCTTCGTATGATCTTTAAGAGGTTCTTATTTGTAGATTCAGCAAGGCCATTTCCTTGTGGATAATAATTCGATGAAGTGCTGAGATAAACTCCATGTTGGACAGCCCATTCGCTGATCCTAGATCCCACAAAAATCATTGCATTGTCAGAAATAATGGTCGAAGGAACTCCAAACCTAGTGATAAAACCTTCATAGAAATCAAGGATGCTAGTTTCGTTTGCTTCCTTCAATGCAATTGCTTCTGTCCAACGTGTGAAGTAGTCCGTAGCTGTTAGAATTCACTTATGCCTTGATCTGGAAGGAGGGTCAATGAGACCAATAAAGTCCAATCCCCACTGGACAAACAACCGAACCACTGTAATTCGCTGAAGGGGCAGGGCTGCAAGTTTAACTTTTCCTACAAACATAGCATATTGTTTGCACTTCCTAACCCATGTATAGCAATCGCCAAATATAGTAGGCCAATAGCACCCACCTCTCATGATTTTAAATGTTGTAGTTCTTGCGGAAAAGTGTCCACCAAGTCCGTCATGGAATTCTTCAAGTAATCTTTGATTTTGGCTTGGCTCCACATGCCTTTGTAACATTCCATTGATATCCTTTTTGAACAAAACACCGCCAACGAACAAGAATGGAATTGATTGCAATTTGAAATACCTTTTTTTTGAAGCACTTAGGTGAGAAGGGTAACGACCATTTCGCAGATAGCTTACCAAATCACGAAACCAGCTGGAAGGTGAGGTGTGAACAGCAGCAATCATTTGACACTAAAACGGCTTCGTTAGTTTCTTGTAAGTCCTGAGCTAGATGCTCACAAAGTCTTTTGCCTCTAACCAGCTTTGCGGTTTTAATTTCTATGTCATATTCCATCACTTTGGTTATCCAAGTAGCTGTCTTTTCATTTATGTCTTTGTTCAGAAGAAATTCTTTGATGCTTGGATGAGCAACCATTAGACGTATTTTATTATTAGACAACAAGTGCCTAAATTTCTTCAGAGATCTTATTACTGAAATGACATGTTTTTCAACAAAAGAGTACCTTGTCTCATACTCCTGCAAGCCTTGGCTGTAGAAAGCTATTGGCTGCTCCAAATCTTCATGATTCTGCTGCATAAGAATCCCTGAAATGGTGTCCACATTAGCATACGTATACAGAATGAAGTCTTTTGTAAAATCTGGATTAAAAGAGTAGGAGCACTTGCTATGGCTTTCTTAACATCTTGAAACCCTGTTATTCCTTCTTTGGACCAGCTGAAGTTCTGATTTTTCTTCAACATGGCTGTGAGTGGTTTAGCTACAGTAGCGAAATCTGAAATGTATCTCCTTATAAATTTGATTTTTCCAAAGAAACTTTGCAAAGCCTTTTTGCTTTTAGGCAAGGAGAGTGCAAGAATGGATTGAATCCTTTTAGAATCTATGTTTAAACCGTGCTTTGAAACAATATGTCCAAGAAGCTTACCTTCATGAACTGAAAATACACACTTTTTGGGATTTAGAGATATCCCAAATTGCCTACACCTTTCAAAAACATGCTGGAGGTGAACCATGTGATCTTCTGCATCTTTTGAAAATATTGTTATATCATCCAAATAGACAAGCACAAATTTGTTAAGAAGGCCTTGGAAGGCCATATCCATGGCTCTCTGAAAGGTTGCTCTAGCGTTGGACAAACCGAATGACATCTTTCTGTATGCAAATGTTCCCCACTTAGTTGTGAAAGCTGTCTTGAATTGGTCCTCTTCTTTGACCAAAATCTGATTGTAGCCACTATACCCATCCAACAAGGAGAATCTCTCTGAACTTGCAACACGTTGTAAAATTTGTTCCATTGATGGCAATGGATAGTGGTCTTTGAGCGAAGCCTTGTTTAAATCACGAAAATCAACACACAAACGAATCTCACCATTTTTTTTCCGTACTGGAACGAGGTTCGCCACCCAAGTTGAGTGCTTGATTGGAAATATGGTAGCCGATTCTATGAGCTTGTGAAGCTCAGCTTTCATCAAAGGCTCAAGCTTTGGATTGATTGGCCTTTGTCTTTGTCTTACTGGTTTAGTTTCGTCTTCTAACTTAATAGTGTGTTGAGCCAAACTTGGGTAAAAACCTTTGAGATCACTATACTACCATGCGAATATATCAGCAAAATTTGTGCATAATTCAATGAAAGCTTTCTTTTGTGGAGTGCATATCTTGCCCAATTTCAAAATCTTACCAGCTGCAATCTCTACATTGGCATAGTGCTCTTCCTTTGTTGACAAGGATGGTTTCTTTTTCCTTAGCTCATCATCTTCACTGAAAATATTTTCAAGAGTGACTGACCAATCCCTTGGGTAGCTTATTAGTTTTCAGTTGTACAATCTGATCACTATACTGCTTTAAGCGTTTTGACTGATTTTTTGAAGAAAATGCAGCGTTTTCCTGCAAAAATATCACAATTTGATTGGCACTTTCAAACCCCTGTCAATTTTCTTTGTTATCCGGGACAGAAGGCCTTACAACTATCTTTATATGTGACTGAAAAATGTCACTTTTTACATCAGCGGGGATATCAAATTGTGCCTCAACAGCAGCGAATCTATCAGCATGTTTATTCCTATCTCTTGGTATTGCCTGAATATTAAAACCTTGAAAATTTTCAAGTAGATCCCATACTTTGTGTCTATAAGATTTAAGCAACATATTCTTGCATATATTTAAGCCTCTTACTTGGTGAACTACAAGTTCACTATCTCCAAACACTTGTAAACACTTTACTTTCATCTTCCTAGCCCACTGCAAACCGTGAACTAGTGCTTCATATTCAACAATGTTGTTTGAACAACCAAACTGAAATTTAATAGAGAAATACCTTTGTTTTGTAGGAGAAATTAACATCATTCTAGCTCCGGTCCCATGCTTCTAGCTCCGGTCCCATGCTTATTTTTTGATCCATCAAAATACAATTGCCACAAGCTTTTGTTAGATTTGTCCTCTTTGACCATCGCTGGAATTGGTGCATCGTTCTCATGAAGACAATACACACCAAGACCTTCAATCAACTTGTAGGGATCATGTTCATGCAAGGTGGAAGCCCACTCATCAAGAAACAAATCTGGAACTCCATCCAAAGGTGAGTCCTTTTCTACATCACTAGTTTGTGGTGTTTCATCTGAGATGACACAATTTGCATTGACCATACTTGGCGTATAAGGTTCTATGTGAAAACGTGCAATAGGTTCTGAATGAATTGTTACCTTTGTGCCATAGCTGGTCCTGAACAACAAGTCGGTCCAATCAAAAGATAAATATCCCCCAATCTTTGAGGTGAAATTTCTTGAAAGGCACAGTGAAATAAGGAGGCAGGTCCACGACAACGTCCTACTGAATAGTCACGTTAGGACAGGCATGTAATGTTAATTTCAAATCTTTGATAATCCCTACCGTTTTTGCGAGTGAACCATCCAACTGCAGTACCCCTTTAGTATTTGGCTCATAAACAAGGTCGAGCTTGTCTGCAATCTGTTTGGGCATTACTGTACTATTGGCTCCACTATCCAGCATACAATTATGAATTAAGGTATCACTCATTATCAAAAAAAGATAAAAAGGGGGAGTTTTCTTTGTTTTTACCTCAATTTTGCTCACCTTCGATATCCTATCTCCTTGCTGTAATTGTTGCTTAGTTGGCTGATCCGAATTTGTCAAGACAACACCTTCTTTATCAATTGATTTTGGAGACAATTCAAGTGCTGAAAGCTCTTGAATGAGTTTATCCTTTTGCCCTGGAATTGAAAGAGTATCGCACATGCTAATGCTGATGTTAGACTTCTTCATCTGATCTACAATACTGAACTGAGATGGACTAACCTTTGATTGCACTTTTTGTGGTACTTGTTGCTCACGAATTAGAGGTATTTGCTGCACTTTACCAACCTCTACATTCTGATTTTTTTGCGCTGTGGGGGCAACAAGCTGTTTTTTCGTACTTTGAGCAATAATACTAGGAGTATTTGAAGTATTTGCTACTTTTTGGACTTTCTCAATAGCTCTTTTTTTATTTTTCTGATAGGTTATAGCTACAACTTGATCATTTGAAACATTAGTTTTAACATCTTGAGTAAAAACAACATGATCATCTACCTGCCAATTTATATTAATAGCATCAGGGTACCCTTGGGTCGCTCCTTGTGATGCCAAACCTGTATCTTGATATTGTTCCTCTTGAAAAGAGAACTCTTGTGTCATTTGTGGCATGATGCTGTTTGGTGATACCATGTTCTAGTTTTGAACATCATTGAGATTTGAGCGCTGCCAACTTGAATCTTGCACCAAATTGTTCTGAGATGGGGTTGGAACAATGGATTTTGAAGTGGAAGGAGCATTTGGATTAAGAGCAACATATGACTTAGCTGGAGTTATGACCCCTTGTGTTTGATAGGGTGGTCTATTTTCTCTGAAACCCTGATAAGGAGACCTTTGATTTTTGAAGGGCTGATAGTTGTTCTAATTTTGCTATTGATAAGGCCTATTTCACTGAAATTGCTGTCTTTTGAGCTGTACTATTTCATTTCCAAAAGATTGTAACAAACTTTTCAACTCTTCTATCTCACTAGATTGACTAGTAGACGCTGCAATAGGACGTTGAGGTGTTGGAATTGGAGCCAAGAATAGAATTTGAGGAACTTGAAGTGCTAGTATAGAACTTATATCTGGAAATATGGGCATTGGAGGTCTTGGAGAAAGCTTACCTGCTTGAATCAGACTATTTTCTGCTCTTATGGCAACTTCATAAGCATCTGGCAAAGTAGTACCACCCATTGACTGTATCATCACATTAATGTCAGAATTGAGAGCTTTCAAAAAATATAGAAATGCATATTCAGGGGATGGCCTAATCAGAACCGGTATTCTGTGCCATGTCTTTTGGAATTTGAGATTAAAATCAGACGTGAACTCATGAGGAGCTCTCTGTATGGCAATTAATTGCTCAACTAAAGATAAGTGATCAGATTTGTTCTCAAATTGTTTGACCAACGCTGCACCCAATTCATCCTAGGTGAAAATGGATCTAAGTGGGAGGGTTCTATACCACTGTAATGCTTTTCCTTTGAAAGAAACAGCTAGCAATTTGATAGCAACGTTATCCTCAACAACATTATGGACTGAACAAAGATTAGCCACATCCTGGATATGCTCAATAAGGGTTGTTTGATTTTCTCCTAAGAAGAATGGAATACTTTTGAGGGTAGACACATGAATATCATCTAACTGTCCCATATTTAGTGGACTTCTTCTATTGAATGGAGCAAATACTTGATTTCTAATGGCCGTCTGAATGGTGGGGATTGCAGTGTCTAGAACAATAGGATGAGGGGGAGGTAAATATTCCCTTTGAGGATATGGATTTCCTAGACCTTGCTCTTTTATAAGTTACAAATTAAAAAGGAATACCTTTGCTTGCTGATCTTGTGGTAACTTTTGGCATGAATGGATTGCTTGAATGATGCTATGAACTCTGCAACTAGATGTAAATGAATATCTTCCGCTACTTTAAAAACTCTATGTAAAGAACTCTTTTCGTGGTCCCACCAGTGGTGCCAAAAACTGTTGTCAACTTGGAGCTGCGCCTTGAATCGAAGACGTGCATGAAGTGGCCAGTCCTTTATCCGGTTGAAACAATGGGATCTTCTCATGAGGGTGGGTGCCTCAATGGTGAGAAGAACCTCCAGAGAAGGCTGGTTCCTGTAAGATGTATCAATGAGGATCTCTATTCTATGTTGCAGACTACCATGGAAAAGGGAGAAGGAAACTTTAAGGGGAAATCCTACCTAATAAAGGTGATACACCAAAAGATTGATCCACTCAACTTGGAACCTAGAACACTGAACAAGCAAGGGAAAATGAAGACCTTTGATTTCAATCGACCACTATGCATAAGTATTTCGTGAGAACGTTGGATCCAATGACCAAAACATGAGGGAAAAAAGATGGAGAGAGCCCTGATACAAGACACTTTACAGCCACCTAACATCCACTTACAGCTTCAGCAAAAGACATAAGGAACACTTAACATGACTTGCATAATACGATAAGTTAGCAACTAGGTAGGAATCAGAACTTGGGAAGGGAGAGAAATCTACCACATATGCAAATTGCTGAATGAATATACACTATGCCAACACTTGAAATCTGAAAGTACAATCCTATTGATTGAAGAGGTTACACAACTCACCAATGGCAGAGTCTGGTCTAGCCAAGATAGGGATATTTTTTCTAAGGCTGAAAAGCCATTTTATAGAGAATTACAAAAGCTAAAGATTGGTGTTGAAAAATTGAAGAGAAGGATTAACTTAGATTAACTCAAGGCTGACTTGGCCTTTCAATAAAATATGTTTTCCTTTGTCTTTGCATGAAGCTTCTTGTGCTTGAGGAAGTGAACTTGTCTTTTGTTTATTGAACCGCCCACCTCTCTTTGCATGGAAATCCACGCCAATGTCAATTTTAGAACTCTACGTGAACTGTTGGAACGTTTGAAAGCTTGAGATGATAATATCACGCATGAAATCCAACGCCAATGTCAATTTTAGAACTCTACGTGAGCTGCTTGATGCCGAGTTGGAACGTTTGAAAGGCTGAGTTGACCGTTTGGTAAGCTGAGTTGGACGAAGAGAAAGCTGAGTTGGACCTTCAAATGCATGAGAATGACTAGTCACACCGCCAATAAAACAGATAGTCAACCGAAACTTAGCAATCCGCCAGAAATAGCCCTTGTTCGCATGTATTTTCTCTTATTTTGGTCTGCCTGTGTCTTGTCTATTTTTGGCGGGATTCTATTTTTTTTTTGATTATCTTATCTATATTTGGTCTATATTTTCTCGGATATTTTTCAACTCTTTTTTTGCACAGTCAACCTCCATTTCTTTCGGATTTCTTGTTGTCTCCTTGGCTCTAGTCAAACTCCTCTTTGAACTTCAACAGTTACTTCCCGTGGTCAAAATTCGATGTCTCGCGGGACGTCACCCTTTGGCATTTTCTCGGGCTTATTTTCTGTCAGGCCCCTTTTGTGCTTAACACTTCATCCGCAACTTTCTTTGTGACTGTTTTCAAACTTTCCGAAAGAATTCTTTCCTTCGGGTCTTTGCTATTTTCTTTCGGGAAAATTGTCTTGCTTATTTCTTTCTTTGTCGGACAATTTTTTGCGAACATTGTCTTTCAACTTTTTTGAAATAATCATTCTTTCGGGCTTCCTGTCTTTGTTCTTTTCCTTAGGACAAATTTCCCTGCTCGAACCTTGCCTTCGGCTTTACCCTCCGAAGGATTTCTTCGGACAAATTGTCCGCTTGAATTGTCTTGACTAGCGTTGGTCATTTTGAATTTCCGCGGGCTTTTCCCATTTGAACGTTCTTTTTCCCGATGTAATCCTTCGGACAAAAAATCCAAAGGAATTCCTTCGGACTTTTGTCCGAAGGATATCTTTCCTTTGCTTTGTTTTATTCTGTCGGGTTTTTTTTTGTCTTTTGAACTCTCCGAATTTCTTCGGACAAAAAGTCCGAAGGTATTTTCCCCTGTCTTTTGTCTTTGACTGCATCTTCCCTCATGAAGATAAAGAGCTAAGCATTGCTGGTTTGGATATGTGAAGAAAGTAGATAGTGTTGCTTGAGTCCCTATAGAGGCAGTGATATCTTTCTTGGATCTCATAGTAAATGGGGCATTTGAAATGAAGTATTCCTTAGTCTTCACCTCTTGGAGGGAGCAAATACGATAGATCCGGTCCTAATAGAGAATGTGATGATAAGTTTTAACTCGTAACTGGTGAGAACACACTCTCATCTAGCCAAGGGGAAACCTCAAGCCATGGGACCAGTGGCATTGGAGATAGTGAGGGCAATGAATAATACCATCCACTACTTGTAAGAAATGCTTGGTGTAAAAAGCAAGCTTGGGGCTGAGCGGCTTAAGAGGTGAGATCTAGGTGGCCTGGTTATACTGTTTGTAGGCGTCCTCTTTGGCAGCTTTAGTGGTGAGTCCTTTGTGGGTAGGAGTAGAGGGGAGGGGGGTCGGGCGTTGGGGGATGCACCTAGGGAGTACATGAAAGGGGGTAGCCTATCATTAGAGATGCTGATAGAAAGGAGCAACCTAGTCTCAAAGTACCAATAGTGTTGGCGTCTGATGGGAGCCAGTGAAGCAATCCTTTTTGAAGAGCAAAGTGCTTAGTATGGATATCTCTCATGACCAAAAGCTGAGTCCCCATGGATCTGAGTATCTAACACCTTTGAAATTATTTTTGAAGTGGAAGATGATGCCATGGAAGACATAAAAAAAACTCACAATTCACCGAGCTCAAAATTGAAATATCAAAGCCAACCAGGCAATTTCATTAGAGGCAATGGACAATAGTCAGTTAAAAACAATGCCAAAGAACTAGTTCAATTCACATCCATTGTAGACACCTCTAAATCAGCATCAAGGGGAAATATTGGAAAGGGCAAACCTATGCAACGAGAAGACTTCGTCCCCACCGTTCATTAGATCGATCAAGGTATGAAAAAAAGAGAGCCTTCAATTGATCCAGGAAACCCAAATTTTGAAGCAAAATCTAGCAAAATATTTGGGAAAAGGGAGCAGATCCGGGTGCCAAAAGATAATATTATGGGCTGAGATGAAGTCATAGGAATGTATGACATTACCATATTTGTGTACTTTGGATCAACTCTTTGAACATAAGGGGATTTGGTGTACCCAACAAATGCCAATATCTCAAAGAAATGGTTAAAGCACAACAAATCGATATGGTCCTCCTTCAGGAAACAACATGAGCAGGACCCCTGAAGAAGCTTAAATATGCAGGTATTTGGGGCAACAAGCATGTCATTTACTGCACCAACACAAGAACATTGGTCTAATGGGACCTAACCGGGCGTGGCCCCCAATAATACTTCTCCTTTCCTTGGGACCTGGTGGTAGAATATTCTTTTCATATGAATTCTAGGAATGTTTTAGTTTGTCCAATGTATGTATACCCCCTCACAGGAACAATAGAATAACACTTATAAATCATGACCTGGACCTTAAACACCAGTTGACAAAATCTCGTCCTCATGGGAGATTTCAACACTATGAAGGCTCCTGAGGAGGAAACATTGGGGTAGGCTTTCAATCAAAGAACAGCTGATGCCTTATTACAGCCGTTAGCAAGCACCTCCATGATTGACCTGAATTTCGCTTAGGGGCTGTACTCTTGGTGCAACTGAAGGACGGAACCCCACTACATACCTGGATAAATAAACACAATTTCTCTCTCTGATCAGTCGTTTAATGCTCATAGACAAATCACTTTCAGGGTAAGTGCCACCACCCTTGCTGATCATTGCTGCATCCAGCTGGATATAACATTCAAAAGACAAGGACCTAAAAAGGGCCATTTCAGATTTGAGAACATGTAACTAACTCATCCAGATTTGGCTTAAAATGTGAACACTTGGTAGCTTTTGCTAAAAAATATAAGAGAGCATTCAATGAACAGATTCATGGGCAGGCTAAACCACCTCAATAATAGAATGAAAGCATGAATAAACAGACTTTTGCTAGCATATTCTCTCAATTGGAACGAAAACTGAAACAATCAGCCCAAACACAGAAAAAATTAGAGGTAATGGTTTCATGAATGAAATGACACCATAAGAACAAAGGTTGATCCCAGAGCTTGCTGTCATACAACATCACGAGGAATGTTATTGGAAACAAAGTTCCAGCGAGACCTGGATCGCACAGGGAGATGCAAACACAGTACTCTCATAAATCGATCTTTAATAAGCAACACATCGATACTGTTCACCAAATCAAGATAGGGCCATAGACTTACATATAATCTTCACCAGAATTAATGTCTCATGCCAATGACTTCTTTTGAAAGTATCTCACAGAGGAACCAGGTTATCCGAGGGGGACAAGAGCACAGTATGTACTAATGAATAACATCCCAATGATCATTGGTGAAACTAAAAGTTATGTCCTGATGAGGGAAGCAACTAAGGAGGAGGTCATACAAATTCTAATCTTTCCAAAAGCACAACACCCCGGATCCTGATGGTTTCCTGGCACTCTTTTATAAACTTTCTGGGACCTCATCAAACCAGACTTGTTTTATTTCAGAAATCAGACTCTGTCCCTGATAGACAAATCACAGACAATATAAGATAGATAAGAAAAATATATTAATGTCCGACAAATGACCACAAAAGTAGGTCAAATACAAAGTATAATGGTTGTAAATAAGGCTCTGGCAATGAAGATGGCTTGGAGGTTTAGGAAAGCTATTGGCTCACCCTGCAACATGATTAGATAGAGCAAATACACAATAAACCAGCTAATGGAACCCATGCATGCTTGATGGAGATCCTAGACTTTGGGAGTAGCTAAACAGATTAAAAAAGGTATATTGCTTTTCCAAAACTACATAACTTGTCAAGTGAGCAATGGGATGGATATCATATTCTTGGAGAATGGGGAACAATCTATCACCAATCGTAATCTCTGGGAATTTTAAAATGCTTTGCCGACCAAAGGATACAAATATGTGGCAGATTACCATGGAAACCAACACAGAAGCTCTATCTGTTAGAATTCAGAAATGATCGTGTTTGCTGGAAAATATTTCCCAAACCAGGGTAACTCCCTTCTCAGGGAATTGATAAACCGGCCATTAGTGCAAACACAAAATCTGGATAAAGTAGTTTGGCCTGGCTTTAGCTCTGGGGAAGTCACTATTGCCACGACCCTGAGCGAATCTCTATAGATCAGCTTGTTTCTTATGACATCGCTCAAGGCCAAGGCTATAAATAGAACTCGCTGTTTCTGTAAATGCAAGTGTCTGTATGCTAATACATAGCGCTTGCAAGTTACATGTGAATGAGAAAGATTCTAAGTATGCAGCCATGCAAACCTAATGTGTGGAGCAGGGCAGCTAGGTCCACTCAGGCTGCCAGTATACGAGGATCAGCTCATGATGCCTCAAGTAACCTGTGCAATGCATCATTTGCAGGTGCAGGGAACAGGTATGTACCAAATCCAATCTTTTTCTTCATGATCAGGATAATATTCTCTCTCCTTTTGGTCTGCCCCATGCATTTTTTTGAAGGATTAAACCATAGGGATAGTTTACCTCCTCTGCATCCTTTCTTGTACGCAAGTGTGGTCAATGGAAGATTTTAATGTCCAGCACCAGCTGAAAAATCCCGCATCCCCTGTGCATAAGAGGCAGTTTTCTCCTTCCTTGAGTCAATATCAGTCTCGTAGCTCATCTGGACCTCCTCAGGCGATAGAAAAGTAGAACATAGGATTTCAACAGCCGCATTGGAATATGACCTCCCCACTGATCAATTTTGCAGTTAACCTTCCGATTCTCAGGGAGGCAGTTCTACTTCTCAGAAAGGCCATGAAGGCCATAGGGCTGATTCATCTCTTATGAAAACCATGGCTACAATCACGGAGAGCATTCAACAAATGAGTAAGACCATTGCCGAGAAGGGCATACAAAATGCCTCCCTGGAATGGTGCATTGCTAATCTTGTGATAGGACTCCAGCAGCCACAAAATAGAATCAATGAGTTTGACCAATGTATTTTACAGCTGCATCAATGTCGCATTGAGCTCACGGAAAAGTTGCTTTTACTTGAATCGGGAAAAAGGAGGTATGCTGAGTCTTTTCACTAGCAGAATGAACTCGACCAAAGTAAAAATTGCCAGGTTGTGCAACCTGAAAGTTCTGTGGAAGCAACTATCAGGGGATTGGACTGGACTGTGCTGGTATACAAGACCCAAGCTGTCCCTGCTACCCCTAACTGGTACGGTCGCCCTTCTGGGGAACCAGGAAACATTCCTCGGGTCACCCAGGGGGTCAAGGACTCCAAAGGAGGTCATGCTTGATGCTTTTTAGCCTCTCAGCAGTTCAGGACCAATTTGTGTTTTTAAGTCCAAGAAGGAATGTTTTTTTCTGTCATTGCTTTCTTGGCTAGAGATATTAAGAGATGGGACAAGCATTTCCTTTTTTGTCAGAAAGTAAGGACCCAGGTGTTTGAAGATGAAGAAGACTCTAGCTGCCAGACTTTCAAAAATTTATGTGCTGTTTAAAGTTATATGGGGATACTCATTTATCCTGGCTGGGTTTGCTCTAAAGCTGATAATGGGAAAGTACAAAGCACAAGTTATTTAGCTGTACAGGTTGTATTTCAGAGTCTGTATAATTAGTGGCCATGAAGCTTCTTTAAAGACCAATGTTTGTGGGACCAACTTGCCAATTTTGCTATTGGTCTGTCCTGTATGCTGGTGTTTTATGTCACAAGGTTATTAGAATTTTATGTGTCTAATGCTTCCCTGTTCGTTTCCTTCAACGCCAACTCAAATTTCATCTAGAATGGATTTATAATCTTTCAGAGTTCTCTTCAATCTCAAGAACTTCAATGGTTCTCATTGTTTTTTTCTATTTGAACTAGATCTAGTCTGCATTTCTTTTCAACCTATAACATATAACCCTTGGACAAAATGCACTGGTCACAGTTAGAAAGCGAGGGAAAACATGTCTTAATTGGAAAGAAATTCCATTCGGATGGAATCATGATGGAATCGTATAAATCTAAACTTTCCTTAATTATTAATCGGTTTAATTTACAGATTTTTCTCAGCAAGAGATGAGAATTTCCAAGCAAGTGATAGCGATTAATTTTTGTTCTTTAAATACCCTTTGAAGTACTTCACAGTTATGGTTTTGTAAGTGTGAAACTTGATGTTTTCTTTTTTTCTTGCCTTTCTACATTTCCATAATGTTACGAGTTGAAATAATTTAATTTATTAGATATAATCAAAATAATCCGCTGCAGATCTGGGAACTGTTGCATATGTCTTGATAGTCTAATAGATACTAGCTGAAACGTGAATCTTTAGATCCAAAATGAGGCCTGCACAATAATTTGTAAGGTGGTGTTGACCAAGCTATGTCAATAACTTTATCAACAAGAATTAGCAAATTGAATCTTAAAGTAAGGACTTCTTACTCCTTATTCTTTATGTTGACTGTTGAATTACATTTACAGTTTTGTACATATTAGAGTGTATGCCCATATCGTGTGACTGGAATGAGCGCTGTCAGATACGTTTGGTGGGATGGTGTATGCATCTCTGGCTGAGTTATTGTATGCTTGACCACACTATTCTTTTAATCAGTTACTGCTAGATTGTTGTCCATCTGCAAGAAGCCTAACACAGGATGAAAAATATCTATTGTGAATTAAAAATGCTTTTGGAATTGGCATTGATGCCTTGTTTGATTCCTTACGAAGTGTATAATATGATGAGCTATGAAAATTCAGTGCATTGGCACACAAGCTTATGAACCTTAATGAATATATCAAACATCAGAGGGTCCAAGGATATAACCTCTTTATGATTTTCCTATTTAATAGTTAATTTGTGATATTTTTTGGACTGCAGAAGAATAAATTCTTTCATATCATACAGCAACCAGTAGGAACCATCAATCATAGAGGTCAGTGCATGAAGGCCAACCAAAGTTGATAAGTTTCGGCATTACTGTTGAGGGTGAATGTGACAGCCTTCTCTAGAGGCTTGAGAGTAATTGCTTGCTTTCATTATGTGCACAGATGTACTATTTACATGCCTGCTATTCTTGACGCTTTGAGCATCAGTATTTTTAGTTCTGCTGAAAAGAATTTAGTCTTTTGACATTAACGAACTGATATATTTTATCACAATCCTTCTTTCCAAGATAGTTTTGATGCTTGGCAATCCCTCAGGTGTCTGTTCTGATGAATATTGCCACCTTTATACTTCATATTTTTTTAATTCAGGAAGGAAAACAAGGTTCCAATGTTTTCCATCTAGTATACTTACAGAAAACAGTTATCGATTAGCATTAGTCCTCAACTTTTTAATTTTTCAATATCACATAGTATAAGCTGGTAGTTGAAGCGGCTTGCTTAATTAATAATGACTTCAATTATCCAGTATTTTGTATGCACTAGCCTATTTGATTATAGATAATCATGTTTTTTGACCATTTAGACTCTACTCACGTCTCTGGACCATTTGTACACTTAGTAGGTTAAAGTTCAAAGCAGTATACCACAATCATCTATTACTTCTTACAGTCACAGACTCAATATTTATTAATTTTTTGTTTCTTTTTAAATATTTTTTAGTGTAAAAATTGGAATTCATAATATTTCCGGTGTGCTATAAACCTACAGGCCACACAGAGGCTGTTCTATCTGTCTCATTTAGCCCAGATGGACGTCAGTTGGCCAGTGGTTCTGGTGATACAACTGTTCGATTTTGGGATCTTAACACACAATGTCCATTATACACATGCACAGGTAGCGTTTTCTCTCTATTATTGCTTCCATGTTGTTTGTTTTCTTTTAGCATGTGGAAATGGTTTCCTGACTTTCTTGTCAGAGGATAACTTTCAGTTCTTTTAATTTGAATAGTATGTGTATAGACATTTTGGAGTCTTTCATAGTGATTGACAAAATTCTGCATTAGCATTAGGCAGATTTTGATGGATTTCATAGTTGTTCATAGTGCGAAGTTGCATATTAAAGATTAGTGTTGGGTCTTTGCACTACATTTTACAGTTGGACAAATAAAACTCCTGGATGAAATTCTGTTACAATTTTTAAAATTTTGATGTTTCTGGTGACACTTTATGAGACATCATGTTCTGATGATGGGTCATGAAGTGCATCCCAACAATTTCAAAATTATCAATATAGTTTTCATCTAGAAGCCTTTATCAATTATTATGGACTGTGGAAGATTGAAGTCTGTGATTTGTACAGTGATTCTAGATTAGGAGAGTATAAGGTGTGCTTTAACGTATTTCTTTTATTGGTCTTTTTCTGTTGGTATTCTATTTTATTCCATAAAATAACCACATGATAAGCTATAACCTTCTCCAAATTGTGCCTATTGGTGTCCCAAATCTTAAGAGGAAAATTTCCCAGCTTTTTTGGCTAATGTTCTATGTTACTTATATGAAGAGCTCCAAGGCAAAACTACCTTATAGTGGAATCTCTAAAACCTTGGAAGCTTTTGTAGATTGGATTTTCATTGATTATGTGGATGTGACACATTAAGCACTGTAAGTTTTGTTATAACAAGATGCTATTTTTACACATTAAGCATTTTAAATTCAAAAGGATAATTGCAAATGTGCCTCTTGTTGCACCTGGAGCGCGACTGCTTTGATTATTTTCTGACTTAGAGTTATGTCACCTTTGATATCAAAATTATGAATATTGGATGTTGGCTGTGTTGGTTGTCCTGTACCCTTTTATGTTTCTAATGCTGGTAAGCTTGGGTTGTTTTCAGATTAATCTCAGTTCTTTTTTTCTCAATGATGGTGCCAATGTTAATTAATTTTCAATGTGTTTTGTAGGGCACAGAAATTGGGTTCTTTGCATTGCGTGGTCACCAGATGGAAAACAGCTTGTTAGTGGCAGCAAAGATGGAGATATTCGAATTTGGGACCCAGAGACTGGGAGAGCATTAGGAAATCCACTTAATGTAAGATTATTGTTATCATTTCTGGCACGGACATTGGTGCTATTGCAAAGTCGTTTTATCGTAATTTTTTGAAAAAAGGTGAAAAGGAAGTATATCAGTCTAGCAACAGCTAAAAACCGGGTAGCCTGAGAAGGGCAGCTACCATAACACAACATACTAACCGTTATAACAGAAATAACAGTCAAATCCTAAATAATTCAACTTACTAACATACCATCTATATTATAACAGTCAAATCCTAAATAACTAGTAATAAGTTCATCCAAAATATTAAAATAAAGAAATTCGAAAACTTATATAAAAAGATCTGAATTCATTATGCCAAGCAGAAGCCAAAGTAACAGCAAAATAACAGCTGACAAGCCAAATTCCATCCTGCTAGAGGCACGGGTTCAAATCCCTGTCAATCCTGCACAAACCCATCTGGAGCAGCAGCAACTAGAACTGCGCCTCCCTCAAATCTCTGGTTCATTCCAACTGCAAGGTAACACTATGTCTCACCCATCTTTGAAATCTATGGTTCCTTGGTTTGAAGGTCTCCATGAGAGGATTGGAGAACAAACGAATTTTAAAGTCTGCAATGGTTTTTCTGGATATCAACTACCTGGTTAAGATGTCATAGAAGTAACGTAATGGTTGTGGCCCGGGGGACTATGGTCCTTACCTTGAAACCATATATATCTACATTCTTCACAAAGTAAACAAGGAAATTCAAAAACTTATATAAAAAAGTCTGAATTCATTATGCCAAGCAGAAGCCAAAGTAAACAGTGAAATAACAGCTGACAAGCCAAATTCCATCTGCCAGAGGCACAGGGTCAAATCCCCGTCAATCCCGCGCAAACCCATCTGGATCAGCAGCAACTAGAACTGCTCCTTCCTCAAATCTCTGGTTCATTCCAACTGCAAGGTAACACTCTGTCTCACCCTTCTTATAAATCCATGGTTCCTTGGTTTGAAGCCTCCATCAGAGGATTGGAGAACAAACGAGTTTTAAAGTTAGCAATGGTTTTTCTGGATATCAACTACCTGGTTAAGATGTCATAGAAGTAATGTAATAGTTGTGGCCCGTGGGACTGTGGTCCTTACTGTGAAACCATATATATCTACATTCTTCACAAAGGAAAACAGCTCATCAAAGTCCTTATTCCTATGGCACGCAACTTTAGCATTGTTTTTCTGCTGAGTAATGAGGGTTTTGATCTGCTTCTGCCGAGACTTAACATTTTTCTTCAATTCCAGCATTGCTTTCTGAAGGGCCTGGAAATTGGCCAGAGGATTTGGAATAAAAGCTCCATCCCCTTCACTGTGACAGGGAGTAGGAGCGGGGCCTTTGGAGGCGATGGCCTCTATCTTGCCACTGGTAGCAGGATACATAAAACCCAGCTGATGCTTGATTTCAGAAATATCAACAGCCTAAGGCTTCAGTTTCCCGTCAGTGGTCTCTTCCTCTGTCTGAACAGTAATTCTAAGCCCGCCCATGCTTCAAGTTTTAGTAGTTTCATTCACCACCTTGGCATTATTGTAAAATGAGTGCCTGCGTCTGGTCTGCAGATGATCAGCAGGCAAGGAAATTTCAATTACGGCAATTTTTACAGCAATATGAATAGGGTTACCGGAGGTGTTGGCTTGCCCTAGATTGTCAAGAGTCTTGAGAAAGTGGGTGCCCTGGGGAAATGGAGTCTTGAATTTTTGTTTTTCCCAGCGAGCATAACTGCTTTTAGCATCAAATCTCAGCTTACCCCCAGAGGAGGCAGGGCAATGTGGATAGTGGCATTTCTCCGGTATTCAAACCATTGACTGAAATCTCAGACTTACAGTGGAAAAACGTTTGGAAAAAAAACCTTTACAGGAGCAGAAACACCAAAACAAGTCAGAAGCAGAGGAAGGCTAAGACAGAAAAACCTTACCCAGAGAGCAAGTCTAGAGTCTGCAGAGGAAAGGCCAAGCCGATGGCCAGACAGATGCTAACCTGCCCCAGTTAAGCTGATCAACTGTCAGTTTTATCTTCTTTCTTTATTTTAGTTCTTTTGAACATTTAATTATGATCAAATGGAATATGGAAAGTCATACATCTGATCAATCAAGCTTTACATGTTACTTTGCAAATAGAGTCCACTGAAACTTATAAATTACTTTGTACGGTTAAGTTTCTGGAGACATTAAAAATTTGTGAAGTCTTTAATCCCTAAAGTGAATGATTAAAAATTCTCAGCTAAGAAAAGTATAGAAATGTTGCTTTTTGTATTGCACTTTTCCTTAAAACAAGGACTGTAAAATCCCATAGGAGAATATGTATGCTATAAACATTTGAACTTTGTAGAAATAAAATTGCTAATTATTTATCAAAGTCGTATGAACATCATAGAGCGATTGAGAGTGTATAAGTTGAATCCATTTTGATTTTCACTATGTTTTTGGAATTAGTAGGATTTTTCAATACTTGACCTTAAATTTGACATTAATGTCTTGACTGTTTCAGGGCCACAAGAAGTGGATTACTGGGCTTGCTTGGGAACCTGTGCATTTACAAGCCCCTTGTCGCCGCTTTGCCAGTTCAAGTAAAGATGGAGATGTTCGTATTTGGGACACATCCTTAAGGAGGTGCGTGATGTCCCTCACTGGTCATACCCTTGCTGTGACTTGCGTAAAGTGGGGTGGCGATGGGATGATCTATTCCAGGTATCAATTATTGTCTGCTTCTCTGGAGTAATGATAATCTTATATATCCTGCTAGCAATGTAGTAATCTAATTAATAAAACATTTTACAGATAAGAAAAAAAAAAAAAATCTTATAGCTAGTATGGTTAAAATGATTGGTTTTCATTAAATTTTTTTCCTTCTACTTTAGGGGAATCTCAATTTTAGGTGAAATATTGTTTCCCAAGAGCAGATTGATGCTGAAAATCATGCAAGAGGTAGTGGGATCTCACAAATTAAACAAATCTAAAAGAAATACCTGCTTGGGTTTTGACTCCATATATCGTCTCCAGAAAGTAGCTCCCTTTTTCTTATTCTTTTACTGCATCTCTTTGTGTTCTGTTTCAGATGGCAGGAAGTTGCAATATTGCCATAGACATGGCATGCAAAGCAACAGAATCCATATAAGGTACATCTTTTCCATTGTTTTCAAAAGGCAATGTCAGTTAAAGAATACACTGGAGAGTTCCAAATGCTGGAGTCGAAATGTACGGTTGGTGACCATGATGCGACATAACTACACATTGGAAATCTTTGACCAGAAATCAAGGCAAGAGAGCATTCTTCCCATCATCAATGGAACAAGCAATTAATTACACACATTGTTGAAGAGATGCGAAGTTTCAAGAAATATGTATCATCTACCCAAAGGCGTCTTGTCCAAGATGGATACCAAGAGCATAAGTTGCAACATCAACAATCAAGATAACGCTTCAAGAGTGGTGATCCTTATAGTTGCGGACAGTTATGTTACCAAAACAGTATATTCTTAATAATACATGGAGATGAAGAACAAGAGGATTACAAAGCAGTGATAGAAAAGGAAGAACAAGATGTATTTAAGTGTTTCATATGCTCTTCCCAAGTTTTACTGTACACCAAAATGTCATCAAAGAACACTAAAACAGACTTCCTCAACTTCTCACTAAAAACATGATTCATGCATGATTGAAAGGTAGCTGGAGCATTGGTTAAACCGAAAGGCATAAAAAAAATTCAAAATGTCCAAAATGACATCGTAAAGCTATTTTGTGTACATCCTTATCTCTTACTTTGATTTGGCGATAACCGGATCTCAATTCAATTTTAGAAAAGTATACTTCTCCATGCAATTCATCCAACAACTCATTGATCCTAGATATTGGGTACCTGTTTTTGATAGTTTTTTTACTCAAGGCACGGTAATCAATACACATCCTCATAATTCCCTCCTCAACAAAGACAACAAAAGGTGCAAAGGGACTAGAACTAGGTTGAATATGGCCCATCTCCAATAACACCTTAATTGTCTTTTCAATTTCCTCTTTGAAAGGTCTAGGATGGTGGTAAGGAGTGATCATTATAGGTTTAGAACCTGTTTCCAGCTCTATAATATGTTGAAAACCTCTATAAGGGGGCAGCCCTGAAGGTAAATCACTGAATATTGTACCATGGCTGTCCAAATGGATTGAATATCCACATGGTAGGACCTCTTATCACTGGATGTGGATGTATTACTCATAAAGCAATGGGCTGGTCACTTTATATTCCCTTTAAGAAAAGCTCTCTCCATGCTTCTAGCTGTAACTGATGTTGGAGCCCCATTGGCCATACCATGAAGTACAACCATTTTGCCTTTCAATTGAAATTTCAACTCCATGGTTTTGTAGTTTTGGGTGAATTCTCCAAGGGAATGGAGCCATTGTACACCTAAAACCAGATTTGTCTCTCCTATGCCAACTAAATAGAAATCATTAGTTACTTTGTGCTTTCCAAAAGTAAAGTCCAAACTTTTGATCCTCTTGGTGCATGGTATAGTAAATGTATATGCTACAATAACATTAAATCCTTGAAAGTCCTCGGTTGGCAGCCCTCTCTATTTTAGTAAACTCTCATCAATGAAGTTGTGGGTTGCCTCACTATCAATTAAAAATGTTACCTTATGCCCTTTTAATACTCCACGGACCTTGAATGGATGATATCTGGGTGCATTTGAAAGTGCAACAAAGGTACTATCAAAAGTTTTCTCCTTCATTGTAGCTTCCACTACTGGGTCTTCCTCATCTATTACTTCCTTGTGTTCCTCTTCTTCCGCTTCATCGTCGGAGATCACCTCAATGTAATGTACTTGACCTCTTGGAAGACACCTATGGCCTAGTTCCCAAGGATCCTTACATGTAAAACAAAGTTTCTTTCTTTGGAGTTCATATATCGTTTCAATTTCCTTTATTGTCTTAGGAAATTCTTGTTGGGAACCCTGTTGTAATGGCTTCTTTTGCTGTCCAAAAGAAGTGGTTTTTGGCTACCCATAATTATTTGTCCTTGGCTGCCCATAATGGACTGTTTTTTGCTGCTCATAGGGTGTTTGCTTTTGCTGCCCTTTAGGCTGGAATCTTCCTCTAGGGCTGCAGTTTTAAGATCCAAAGCCTTTTTAATGGCTTCCTGTAAAGAGGTAGTGCTGAAAGCCTTCACCAAACCTCTAAGTGGTTCAGCTAAACTCTCTATGAATAACACCACAAGCCTCCTTTCAGTCACAACAGGGACCATGACTGAAAGCTTATGAAAATCAGCAACAAAGTTATCCATTGAATTGGTTTATTTGAGTTGAGCTAACTCCCAAAAATGGATTTCCGGATCAACTCTATGAAATCTCTCTATTAACTTGGTACTGAACTCCTTGTATGAGTGGATGTGATTGTGCCTTTGTGTGATCAATCCATGGTACCACCACTTGTGTGCTACACCTTCCAGGGGGAGGGTGGCAAATTTGATGGCTTCCTCTTCCATCATTGGCTTCAATGATAAAAATGTATCCAATTTCTGTATCCATGAGTGTGTTGTGCACTTACCAAAGCCATCATATGTAAGAAGTGTTAACTTCCCTAATGCTGGTTGGAGGTTCCTCTGAGTTGTTTGTGGCCTAGTTTCAGCTCTTTGACCACCTTTGTTCTTCTTTAGATTTATAAAATTAATGAGGGAGATAGCCTCCCTGATTTCACCTAGTAGGACTCTGTATTCTACATAGCTGGCAGGAATTTCATCTGCCACAGTGAGATGAATTTTCACTTCTGGAACTGCTACTTCCTCCCTACAAAGGAAATTTGGTTGGAAAGGCTTAGCAAAAGAATTAATGGCTGTCCTCTGGGTGTGTTGGTTGTTCACCTCTGAAGAACTTCCTTCACCATTTTGAGTTCTTTGCACATTCACATTCTGCATGGTGTGGAATAATTGAGCCATCATATCTGCTAAACTCTCGTCCTTGCACAAGCCTGTAATAGCGAATTTCATCTACATCTCTGTTACCCATGGCTTTCTTTGCTTTTCCTGAAACAAATTTTGGATCTTGCTGCTCCGACCTTTCTTCTAGTTGTTCTGGAACCTTTTTCCTTTCCCTCTGGGAATACCTTACTTCTTTGTCACTGCCTTGCATGAACTTGATGCGGAAAAATATTTATTCCCACAAGCTGGTAGGAAAATTACCTCTGGTACCACTGAAATATCCATTCTCAAATAAAATAAGAAATAAATTCCCTTAAAAGAAATCAGATTTTCCTTAGCAGAAATCAGATTTCCCTTAGAAGAAATAAATCCAAAACACTCCGAAGCTGTTCGTTAATCTCACAGAATATTAGCTAGGGCACAAGATATGTCTTTCACTAAAATAATAAATAATCACAAAATATTAGTTGGGGCACAAGATATATGTCTTTGACTAGGATTATTTATAATTGAATACATGCAATAGGAATTTAACCACATACAAATGCCCTTCTTTATTTCAATTAAGTGAATACATAGAAACTCATCTGAGAATACTTATGGAAAGTACAAATTGCATTAAATCAAAGTACCAATTTATTGTTTGAAAAATCCTCCAATTCTACTCTTTTATTGATACAGTAGGCTATAGACTTCCACGGTATTTCTGCCCTCTTGAAATGTAATGCCCTTGTTGTAGTGATTTAAAGCTGATATTTCTTGAAATTGATAGCACAGTTGTAATCCCTGGATGGAATTACCAAATGGGTGTGAAGGGTTTTGTTCTCGTACCTGTAAATCTGAAGGTTTTCGTCTTATAAATAATTGTAAAAGCTGCAAGCTTTTTCTCTAGAAAAAGGGTTGTGTTTTTGTTTAGGCGATTTCAATAATGATTCTTCTTTACTCCAATTTTCTATTATGCACTTTTTCAATTCAACCTTAAAAGAAATAAATATTTATTTTTATATAATATTCACATTTTTTCAATTAATGAATATTAATTACTTTTGGCCATGTATGTATTAATTACATTTGGTTTCACTCAATAATAATTAATGTCTTTTTCCAAAGTTATAATTTAAAGTACCTTTGGACAACTTACTAAATTATTATTATATTATTAGTTATTTCGAAAAGGGGACATGACAGAGAGAAAGGAAGAACAAGATGTGAACAAGGAAGAACAAGACCAACATTATCTGTAACAGTAATGACATAGCACAGAAGGTTGGACTCATTCAAGACAGATGGATAAAAGAATTAAAGTCCTTGTATTAGTGGACCAGGAAGTACCTCAATCATCATTGATAAAAAAATGGCGAAACGAATGAGATTGTGCAATGACTTTTCAGAAAAGTATTCAATAAGTATTCCTAGAAATAATTACATTCAAGGCGTGAGCATTGTTAGTAATGTGGAACTTCAAATAAAAAATTATAGTATAAAGGATGCTTTTTACGTCATTGATATTGGAGAAGTTGATGTATGAAATGTCCCATTTTCAGGGAATTTTATGAATTCTGGAATTTATTGTGATTCCTTTCTAAACTGGGTATAAATCAAATTCTAAATAATAATATGCAATACTGTAATACAAAGCCAAAATGGAATCTTTATTGCAAGATATAAATTTATTTCAGAGAACTGAATACACATATATTAAAACCCTTACTTGCTAGATGATGACCAATTGCTGATATACAACAGTCTGAAATGAATTAATACACATAATTTAACGTGTATCAACTTTTAATATTCCATGGTTGGGTGCACAGGAAAGACAAAACAGCAACAGCCCCAGTGGTATCCAACTGTCCAATAGCTGTCCAAAGTCAAACCCCAAGCTTCCCTATGTCTCACGGCAGCCAAAAAGAAGACCACAGCAGACCAAACCTGTCATAAAGGACAAACTGCAGCAACCCCAATGAAAAAGGGACCCACGCTAGAGTCCAAAGTTGTATAGCAAGGCAGCGTTGGGCCTTTAATATGGAACAGCAGGCAGGGTAGGGCCTACGACAGCCTTCCAAACAACCCAATGGATGTACAGCAGCTACAAAAGGCAAACAACAGCCCCACCAAGGACAAAAATGTAGGACGCCATAGCATGACATGCCCTACAAAGCTAGCTCTGGCACAACAGATGACAAATACGCAGCGATCTGGATATTTTAGCTATCACGGCAGCCACAAAAGGCTAGCAATCCATGTAAATAAACCCAACAATATGCAAAGACCACGCAGAAGGTGGTACAACCACTGTATTAGATGTTTATCATGAACTGTGCACAACAACGATTGGGGTATATCTTTGTAACTTCTGTCAAATCAGAAACCTAATTACAATCTTCAAACTAAATGAAAATTGGAAATGCATATGATCTATTCAACACAATTGTGACTCTTGTATGGAACCACCACGGAGGATGGGAGGGTTTTCGTACTTGGATCCCGTTTACTTAGAGGGTTTTCATCCTTAGATGGAGAAGTTGAAATCAGAAGCTCGAACTCTGGAAAAGGGTTTTGTTTTCAATAATGAATCAATGATCCAAATGAGATAGAACTCTCAATTTAAAACTCAATTGTTAGGGTTCCACTTTTAGGTTTTACCCTTTTATTTTATTTTCGCCTTTTACCTTCTCTCAACCTTTTATTTTATTTCCAATATTAATAAAGTAATATTAAGTTGTCACTTTTTAATAAAATAAAAAGTAAGGCACTTAGACAACTTAAAATATTAATTTTATTATTTTTTACTTTATTTGAAAAAGGGGACATGACAATGTAGTACTCAAGGCACAATGGCTTATTTCATTAGGCCCACACACAACTCATCACACAAAAATTTCTCCTTCAAACAAAATAGAAAAGAGCATACAATCAAAGGAGGAACCAATGAACAATTCTTCCCCCAAGGCACATTTTGGTTTTTTAATGAGATTGTATGGTATGAAATCTACTCCAAAGTCGAGTCGTTTTAAAAAACAAAGACGCATATGAAGAAAAGAGAGCCTAAACAAGTAAAGATGAAACTACTAATGTCAGCCAAAGAAGGAAAACCAATATATAGAAGCGGTCTTCCAATACCAAGCAAAGCAATTGAAGAACAAAGAAAGCCAACATTGTGTTGATTGGAAGGGGACTAATGGAAGAAAAATTGGCATGGGAAGAAGTCGTCTCATATTTTCAGAATCTATGATGACATTAAGGAGAAACCATTTCAAGAGGAGTGGTATGTTGTGCTATTATACATAACATTTATTTATTAGTTGGCTTGTGGAGCCAACTAATCATTAATATATAATTATATTGCTTAGGATTACTATTTATACCTCGGGTATAGCTAATATACGAAGGTTTACATGCTTTTTATAGGCCTTTAAGAGGATTTGGGTCTTTTAGTTACCCTAATGACCTTTTTACTCTTGATTTTATCACATCTTCCTTTTGATTGGCCTTTGCTTTTATTTTCTAATTCTTTTAGTTACCCTAACAACCTTTTTACTCTTAATTTTATTATATATTCCTTTTGATTGGCCTTTGCTTTTGTTTTCTAATTCTTCATTCTATTAATAGGCCTTTTCCCTTTTCCCTTTATCTTTTAAAAAATAGTTGGGGTCTTTTAGTTATCCTAACCACTTGCATACTCTTTTTATTTTTATTATATCTTCCTTTTGATCGGCCTTTGCATTTTTCTTATAATTCTTCACTATGACTATCAATAGGCCTTTTCCCTTTTTTCTTTTATCTTATTATAATAATTATAAGCATGAGGCTTTGTATAGCTTCTTTCTTCTTGAGTTAAATTTGACCATATGGGCCTACTTCCTATGTGGCAAAGGGAGTCGCAACCTGAATTGTGAATACCGTATACAATTTACATCATTACTGATCTGGATTAAGCATACCATAACCTCTATAGTTGGCTATGATAGTCTTGGTTGGAGTTTAAACAGAAGGTTGGACAAACTGATAGGAAGTCTTGGAAAAAACTTGTAGTCCAGAAATGTAACTTGACTCGTGGAGGAAGTTACTAGCCATCATTAGTTAGTAGTCAAGGAAACCAATCTTAAAGTAATCCCATAAGCCAACTGTAAAGTCGTCATTGAATTTGTCCTTGCCCTTACCAAGCAAGTCCCGAGTACAATTGGCAATATGGATTCAAACCATATTTGTTGCCACCAATTTACAATTTACAGTGAAAGAACTCAACTTTTGGGTCTATGGCCTATTTAAACTCATATATCTCTTTCAGACTGGGCGTGCTTTTTTACATGAGACTGCATAAGAACATGAGTTCAAATGGCAACTTATCATTTGGTTCCAGTTTGCTGAGGCTCACTTATGACTATGAAGCCTTGAGAGCCAAGCGTCATTAGCCGGAAAATATTGTCCCTCACAAACCCTCCCCCAAGTCACTAGTTACAAAAAGATATTGGATTTCAACCATGAGACTTGGAGATTGGGGGTGTTCCTAGATCCAATTGTGTGGCCTACCTTATTTGTGATCGTCTTTGGTCTAAGGTTTTATTGGCAGCTTTTGATGAACACTCTAGATACATGTGGTGTTGACTGTAGTGGGGCTCACCCCATTTCGGGTTATCTTCGTTCCTGTTTGTTCTTTCCTCCAGCGTCATCACCTTTTGTTCATATTAATGTTGACCTGTACCTGAAGATTTCTGAAGATTCCCCATTACACTTCCTTGGGAGACATCACTTTTGGTAACTGCCTATAGTGGGACACACCAAATGCCTATTCATATGTTGCAAAGGTTGCCCTTGTCTTAGTGAGCTAGATACATAGAGTTTTGGGCTGCAGAAGCCCTCCAATGACTGAATGAATCCAGTCATAGCGTGTGAGAAGCATCTTCTTTGGTTGGGTGAACCTTCTTATTCTTAGTGAACTCCCTTACATCACTAAATCTAGTCAATTTGCTTCCCTCATAGCGGGCGTGCTTATGTGGTTGATTATGTCCTTTCCAACAAGGAATTGATTCCTCACATTTTGGACATTTGTATATCTAACTAGCAATCCCCTGAAAATAATGTTTTTTTGGCTTTCACTGTATCTTCCCCATCCTCATCCCTCCCTTTCTCTTAATCAACACTCGTCATGGCAGCTTGTGGATCAAATTAACACGCTGTCACCAATTTTTCTCTTGCAAATTTTAATTCCATTTTTTTTATTACTTCCCCAGCTTCACTTTTTTGCTTAGCTCCTCAACCAAGCATATGCCATTAGTACTCATAGTATAATTATTGAGGGTGTGCTCAATGGTGTGTATGTTTGATGAATAAGACTTATAGCGAGAATGAAATAACCTATATCAAGGATCTTTTGGTGATTTTGTACTGGATCCAATTGATACACGAAACAAATGCAAATGCTGTTTGGCACCTATTTAATGGCACGCACTAAGCTCCCTTCTTTTTGTATTATTGGGTCTTAAATGGCTGGATAGTTATAGTGACATTTTCAGATAGAGCCTGAGTTGGTTACCATCTCTGGTGCAAGACTTGATAGACCATTTATAGATGCAGAACACAATGACCTCTTGAGTATTTTATATAGAGAACACATCCTACACTGGTTTTGTATGTGGGACCTTCTCCCACGAGGGAATCCTCGTCCCGGTGTAGCTGAATGATTATATGCATTAAATTGCTTTAATTTACATTTATGATGTTATGTAATGTGTCTGTTTAACTTTAGAAGTATGAAGAACGGGGTCCTTACTGATTTTACCTCACAAGCCAATACTCTTGGGTCATATTAACTGCATTCTCTCACTTGGAGAGATTGATGTAGTTTTATTTTTATTTCATTCTTGCATCTCTAGATTGATTAGGCTTTTTTATTTCAAGAGTCGATTCCATTTTATTACTTTTCTTAATCCTTAAGAATGTCTGCAGTTATCACTATGCCATTTTGTTTTGGTTTGACTAGAGTAAAGTTTCTTTTGAATGAAAATTTAAGTGATGCTATTGTTTCCTGGAGATTTATTTGGAGTCTTTGACCACAACATGATTTGAGTGATCCCATTTTATTACTTTTATCAACTCTCGAGAATTTCTGCAGTTATTGCTATGCCATTTTGCTTTAATTTGACTCGAGTAAAGTTTCTTTTGAATGGAAATTTAAGTGATGTATTGTGTCCTGGAGGTTTTATTTTGACCATATCATGATTTTGATTGATGTAGTTCACAGGACTGCACGATCAAAGTTTGGGATAGTTCTAACGGGAAGCTGATCTGCGAATTAAAGGTATAATTATTTTTAATGCTGTTGATTGCATTATTTTATACCTACTCTCAATGTTGCTGTTTATGAAATAATGAAACTCATATTGTCATATATGCAATCCTCTTAACTTATATGATTCAGTTTCGAGTGCAAAGATGGGTCTCTTAGATTGATTGAATACAGTGTTACGCGGGGACGCGGCCCACACATTTTGGTGACATCCAGGAGGTTTCGGGTATGGAGGGACTTGGAGGGGATGTCCCCAATTTTTTTTAATCTTAATTTTTTTTTCTAATGCTTTTACTTTAAAAACAAACCCCCCCACCAAAAAAATAAAAATAAAGCTGTAATTTTTACAAAAACATTGAACCCAAAAAAAAAAAAGTTTAAATCCCAAAAAATCATTGAAAAAAGTTAAATGATATAAATATTAATTTTTATATATTATTAAAAAGTTAAATTATATAAATATTAATTTTTATATATTATTTCAATAACCATCCACAAAATCTGGGATATTTTTTGCTGTTCTAGAAACCCTGTCGCCGAGATTTTGGTAACTATGATTGATAAGTGCAATCATCATATTGTAATTTTGTAAATTGTTTGGAAGGCAGCCACGTTAGCTGTTAAACTCTTCAGAAGTGAAATAATGATGATAGGTTACTTTGAAGATATAAAAGATTTCAGTTTTGTAAGCGGAATTTTTTGATTATGTTACAACCTAGGTTATGTAGCATCTGATAATTAAATTGTTGATCATCTGTTAATAAAGAACAAAAATCATAAAAGATCCTTAGACAACTGAATTGAAGGTAAATTTAAATAAATGAGTATATGGCATAGTATAATATATGTTGGTCAAAGAGATACAAACATCAAAGTTCTCAAATGTCTCTTCACAACTAACTGATTATTGTGATTTTACATTGGGTGTCATTTCATCTCTACTGCTGTTAATAGAATGTTGTTGATATTGCTGAGCTTTACTGTTGTACACACAGCTCAACAAACACGAGGGATTTTTTAATGTAATGGAAATTTACATCTGGTTTCTTTGTTTGTTGTGCTTCGGTTGAACTGTTTTGTTTGCTTCAAGTTGTCATCTCTGCAGTCCATGATATCTTGCACAACTTAGCTGCTTGGTTCAAAATTGAGCTACATGTAGCATAGAAACAATAAAACGTGATAGATTTCTTTAGTATGGCATTATTAAATGAGTATTTTTTTTGAAAAAAATGTTAAAGATATTGTATTATAAAAAAGGTTTTACAAAAAAAAAACAGCCAAATTGTGTTGCAACCGATCCTAAGTTGGGTCAGCCTCCATCAAAAGGACATCAAAAGCAGCAGTTTGAAACTTTCCTTCAACTATTAACTACAGGCCCATCTAAAAGCAAAAAGAGCAACAGCCCATCCAAAAGGAACCGTGAACAGTAATTGAAAGCATATTATCTAACACTATGTATATTATTCCCTTTGCTGAATATTTTCAATTGCAGTCCATGCTGAGGTTCCAAAGTAAGTTTGTAAAACAAAGACTAAATAATCTAATAATTATAGAACCTAGTTGTAAGTCTTGCATCTATCAACAACGAGAGTACAAAATTTGGACACTCCAATGATTTCCTTTGAACAAAACTGGTCCAGTTGTGACATTTCAGTTTGGTTCAGCTCCAGGAATGATCCATCGTGTGCCTCAGGGTGGAAGATAGGGACTTGCCAGTCCGTTGCTTTTGCCTGGGTAGTTGAGGGGCTTCTAGCATGTTGTTTCTTTCTCTTGGTGCCTTTTTTATTACCCGCAGTCTATGTTGTTTGGGTACGGGTACAGGGACGTCTCGGGTACACGGGTATGTCATTTTTCAAAAACCTTGATTTGGATACGTCGTGGGTACGTCTGTGTATATATATATATATATATATATATATATATATTGTATATTACTCATTTTTTTAGTAAAACACTTGAAACACTTAAAAATATATAATATTCATTCATTCATTACTTCAAAGACAAGATGTACATTCAAATCTAGAATAAATCATCTCGATTGTCCACAAAATCATGAATGCCACTCCCATTATTTTTCAACTTTATCATTTACCGACACTTTCTCTCACAAGGGCTGATCGGTGCATTGAATCTCACGAGTGCATGCCTTAAGGGGTGCACAGGGAATGGGGTGGGATCGGCTTGTGGCACTTTGCCAGAGATATTCTCATACTATTCTATCACGCATACATCCCTTCATGCAGCCTTCATACCTCCTATGATGTCTCCTTGAAATCTTGAAACCTTGAAACCCTGGAGTCTGACTAACTCTGAAATATGATAGGATCCTCCAAAACCTAGAATTTGCATTATAGCTCCTAGCAGTCCGAAACCCCTCTCAAACATCCTGAAAGTATATAAATAAAATATAACTTAAAGTATAAGTTTACAATGTAAACTTATACTTAAATGTTTATTTTATTTATATATTGTTGGGTTCGGACTGGATTTACATTTAGGGTTGCTTAGTTTTTAGGGTTTTTTTTTAAGGATTTTTTGAGGTTTTAAAAAAAAAAAATCGCCATTTTTCTGCCGGAATCCCTCGGGCACGCTCGGAGATGTCCCGGGTACTCCCGGAGGCGTCTGTGGCCGTGCCAGATGTTTCTGGTACGTCCACGGACGCCTCCCGGAGCACTCGGGACGTCCCCGTGCCGGAGGCGTCTCCAAACAGGAGGTGCCAGGGGTGGAGGGCGTACCCCTGCAACGGCGTTTCCGGTACGTCCACGAACGCCTCTGGGAGCACTCGGGATGTCCCCGTGCCGGAGGCGTCTCCAAACAGGAGGTGCCAGGGGGGAGGGCGTACCCCTGCAACGGAGCCCACAGTTTTAATCCTCTTCAAAAAGCTTCCTTGTGGGGTCATAGAGGAGAAGCTTCTCCATATTTTGGACTAGAATTCGTTGAAAACCTAAAATCTTTTTCATAAGCTCAGTACTTTCAGCTTGTTGGGATTAAAGAGCAGCTTGTTGGTTTTACAGAGGAGTAAGATTGACACATTCTCCCAGAAGAGAAGCTAAAGTCCCATAATCATCCAAGTTGTTTTCAAGGACTTCTAGTCTACCATCAAGAGTTTTAATGGCATTTACAAGAACTACATAAATTTTGGTGACCTAAGCAAACAAAGGGCTTACTTGGGTATGCTTAGGAGGTAATGACAAGTTGATAGGTTAGGATTGAAGGTGAGCAAGCACATTATCGGTGTCTACCTGGCTCAGTGGGTCTTGACTGTGGACAGTGGGAGAGGGATGGTGGTGTGCATTTCTACTATGAGCATGATACTCATATGAAGAGCCAGCAAAGACTTTTGGAATAGTGAAAGGATCACTTTGACTAGTAACAATAGGAGAATGGACTGAAAATATGGTATAAGGCAAAGGCATGAATGCAATTGAAACCTTCAAGGCAACTAATGAATGAACCCTAGTAGGATATAGAGCGGGGTGGGGTGTCGTATTTTTGCAGGATACTAGAGTTACTATCATGATTGAGGGAGAGGCCTGTGGTACTTATCTGTGAGCCATTGGGGAAGAGATGCAAGGCTTGACTGGTTGTCACCTGGTTGGCAAGAGTCTCGTCTCCAATGACCTATGTTTCCAGAAAACAGAAACGGGTCTGAAATGTGGAAACACTGATTTTAAAAAACCCTTGGTATGGAAACCTCCATACAATATACTATAAAAAAATATAAATATAGAAGCCTCCTAAATTCCATCTAGCTTTGTAAAAAATAGCAGTGGTGAGAGTGCGTGTTTTGCCATTGCATTGAGTGTGTTTATATAGGTTTAACATAGTGTATTCTAGAAGATATAGGGTTTTAAAAAAATGTTTTAGCTGTTTTTTAATTTTTGACCTGGTCAAAGACCTGTGTTGCTGGATATGGCCCAAAAACGTTCGGCACGTGCTGGAAATGCACGGTTCATTCACATCAATTCTGATCAGTTATTGATCATGCTTCTGGTTCTGGGTGCTTTTAACAAACCTGCACTGTTGCTTGAGTGTCATTGCAATCTGCTTCCTTTGGAATTATTAAATGAGTATGAAAAAAAAACATATGAGATTGTGATTAGACTTGAGACTAGTGGTTATATAATCCATGCATAGCTATTTTTAATTTCTGGATAGAATGGGTTGTTGCATGTGGGATGTTCATCTTTCATCTATAAAGGTGGGAGCTCTCTCGTATATCTCCATCTAGTGTTGTCCATGGATCTGGAGAATGTATGTTACATTTGATTACAATAAGATTTTTTTTAATCTTTCATAATGTAAAGGGGCCGATTTTTCATTTTATATTTGACTAGGTATTCATCTAAGTCCCAAGGCTCCAGTTTGATGAGAATAAAGTTCAATTCAAGTTTGCCAATGTATAAAGTTTGGAAAAAAAATGCCATTAAGTTTGAACAATAGTAAATTAAAAAAATATATAAATAATAAATTAAAAAAATATATAAATAATAATTCAATTTTAAAATATATAAGTAATAAAAAATAATTTAAAATATATATCATGGTTCGAAAACTCGTACTCGGCAGGTCAAAATCTTGATTGGGACTCGGGTTTCTCGGCAACATTATCGCTACTTTAAAAAATATATAAATTCATAAAATAAACTTAAATAACATGTAAAACATTGTTAAATGACATGAGAAATGAATGTAGAGAATGCCATACGTATATTTTCTATTAATTTATGACCAAAAAAGTCTAAAGAGTACAAACTACAAAGTACAAAGTTACAAACTACAATGCTGTGATAGCGTCTGGACTCTGATCGTGTTACTGTTTTATTTGAGGCTTGAAAACGGAGTATGTACTTCAAAGTGAAGTTGTAAACAGTAATATCTATGTACGTATGACTGTATCAGACTTGACTATGGCTATATTAGACAGTATCAGCCTGTCTCAGACTTGAATATGGCTTTCATTCATTTATGCATGACTGTATCAGACTTGACAGTCACATGAGGGCTTGATCTTGAAGCCTTGAAGTGACTGTACTGTGAGTCTGTATTTGGGAGAGCAAATGGAAGCTTTGAACTGACTGTACTGACCACTAGATGCATAGATTCAGAAATGCATATATCAATATGAATGAATTGCTGAATTTGAAATATCACTGCTGAATTGCTGATATTCAAATTTCATATGACAGATCTATCAGCTGCATGAGCACATAATATAACAAACACAATGATTGAATATGGTGTAATGCCCTGATTCAAATCTCACCGTAAATGAGTCCTGCAGCTGTCGAAAAATGCAGAGAAATATTGCCGTAAAATGATCGAATTGCTTCTTTTTTTGAGCTGGGTTTTTATTTACATAGTTCACAAGTTGAAGGGAATTACTCGGCAAAAATCACCTAGTAATTGGAAAAACATGAATTGTGATTTAGTAAAAGATATATCGTTCTGTGCCCTGATCACGAGAAATCACGATTTATTGCCTATTTGTGGTGATTTCTGAATCTATGATATATATATTAAAAAGGATAATGATAAAGATTAAAAAATAAAGGATAAAAATAAAACTAAAAAGCAATAAACTGATGATATGTAAATAATCCCCTATCCAGCAATTGTCGTGGTGTGGCTTTAGTACCTGCCTATTGAGTTGAGTTGAATTTTTGTTATTGACAAATATGTAGATAGTATGTAGGCAGCAGGTTGGTATTGATAAATATGTAAATGGTCCATATACAGTAGAAACATTTCATCTGGTCGGATTGATGATGGATGAAATAAAGTCTCGAGGACTACGTTGAGTGCAATATATAAAGAAGAGTGTTTTAAGTGTAAATCCAATGTTGAAGTATGGGAGCTTTAGGAAATTGGAAGTCAAGAAGAAGGTACGTAGCATCAAATTTAAATCAAATTAGTCATATTCAAAAAAATACTAAATAACTATAAATTGACTTAAAATAAAATCCACAATTCCATTTTTAGGTCTTAAAAAAAAAATTGATATTAAAGTTTTCCTTTGAGTTTTATTAGTTAATGCTAATGAAATGGTTTCTTGAGTTGTTAAAATATTTCTTTATACGTTATGATGCACATAAAACAAAAACTAACCTATGGTGGTTACAATAACATCATAGTCGGGGTTATGATAAAACTTTTTCTTTTTTTTCAAACATTATATATTTACTAGGTTAAAGTTTTAAACCCAAATTGGAAATAATTGTGAGACAATGGTGATTTATTAGGCACTACACACTTCAAAAGCTTTGCCAATAGGGAAAGAGGCTAGAGGGTGAGAAGCCCAAAGTGCCACATTACATTCACCATTCTGCCCCCTTCCCCCCCCCTCACTAACAAATGCTTATGGTGCTTGTGTGCTAAAGCAGGTCCCCTTGCATTGTAATTATTACCAAAAATACATGAAGAATAATGACTAAAACACACGAGTATAAAATCTCACAATATAATGAAAAATGAAAATTTATCATGAAAGCCTTCAACTTAACATAGTTTTATATTGACCGTTTTTTGTGGGATTTTTATTCGTGTGTGTTTTAAGTTATCTCAAGATTACCTTCATAAACAGTCATCCTAAAGCCGTTGATTAAATTCACTGTCCTCCCCCTAGTAACAAATGCTAAGCAAAAGTACATGAAAAAAGAAAATTGTCATTGGATTACTCATGAAGGTTATATTGACATGACTTAAATCACGTACCAGTAAAAATCACACAAAAATAAACAAATATTCATATTTTTATTTTTCAAACTATTCATATTCAAGTTCATAGTTGCCAACATAATAAATGTTGTGAGCAGGGGTAATAATTTCCCATGTAAACTTGAAAATTGTGAAAAAGGACCCACAAATAATTAGCAATTAAGTAACAAGGTTCACTGATTTTTCGGCTTGAAAATTGAAAATCGCCATATTTCTTACATGGCATTAAAGTTCAGACATGGTTGGCCAAAAAATCGCGGCAAGAACCCTTCTTCCCTCTGTATAACACCCCTTTCCTCTGCAAAATATAGTGCAAAATGCTCTAGACGAGGGAAAAAAATGAGAATATGCTGAGAGTGAAGACCTGAGCATCGAAAATCCCTGTGCGTGAGCATAGCCGGTGACCCTGTGCGTGGAGGCCTAAGTGGTGAGCATAGCCGGTGACCCTGTGCGTGAAGGCCCGAGCAACAAGGATAAAGGAAGAGGCAGATGTGACAGAGCTGGGAGGTGCTTGTTGGACTGGTCTTGACTGCAGGCGAGGACGAGTTGACTGCGGGTGAGGAAGGTTCGAGCTGAGGATGAGCAGAGGAGCTGACTATTGGGGAGCAGCAGATGGTCGCTGGCAGCAAACGACGATCCCTTTTTGTTACATATTTTTTTAGGTTTTTTTTTTTTTTTTTTTTTTTGAAGTTTTTAATTTGTTTTTTGTAAGTATGTTTTTCAATGTTTTTCTTTTTTAAGTTTTTTAACTGTTTATTTTAAATTTTTTCATATTTTAAATAATTTTATTATTATTTTTTAATTTTTTTTGTTTATGTATTTTAATTTTTTTTTATATTTATATTCTTTGAATTTAATGGTGATTTTTTTTTTGAACTTTATCTATTGGTGAACTTGAACTGAACTTTATCCTAGCCAAACTCGAACTCGAATTCGAATCTTGTGAGTTAGGTTTGCAAGGGGATGTAAATGTATGTAATGATGAACTTTTGCCAAATCAACTTTATAGGAAAGGAATTTGTAACGATCAAAGATGACAAATGTTTGTTGCCTGAATGCATACTTTTTCTGTAGGTGTGCATTTAAACACTTGTTTGATCATGGTCATTGTTGAATGTCATCTCAACACACATTGGTTTTAATCAATTAAAATAAAAAACACGCTCCCTTATTTTCCAGGTTTAATACTACTACCCATCTCTTTAGGGACTCATACAGCTTCTGCTGCACAATACATTTTATCACAGAAACAAAGAAGAGGCCTTAAGAACTCTGAACTTTGAAGGGAAGATCTAGGGCAGCTATCTCATTGCAGAAAACGATGCCAGATAGATCAAGTAGCAGGGCATGAGCAGGGATCTGACGGCTGGAGTATCACTTCTGCATATATATTTTAATGACACACAAGCATGCACATGCACACTCGAGTCATGGAGAGCTAGGGCATGCTCCTTCACACAGCAGAGCAGAAAACCTATTCATAAATTTTCGCCAACTTTCACGAATTTGTCCAAACTTTTGTAGGGTGTAAAAAAATGGCAATTTTTGAATTTTTTGGTAAAAACTTGGCGTACCTTGCAACTTAGTTATTCATCAAGGGAAATGGAGTGGATGGTTTGAGAGGGTCAGTTTACATCAAAATTTCAAACGTTATAGACAATGGATAATATATTTTCAGCATTTTAAAGTAATTATTTTTCTGCACATGGTCTAATTTTGTGATTATCTTGTTGATCTGTATAATTTATGGTTTCAAACCTTTTTGAAGTTTTTACTCTCAAACCTTCTAAATGCTTTGAATGTGGTAACTATGGTTAATAGACGTATACTGTTTGTTCTAACACAAAAGGTTTTTGGTTTGATATCAATTTGCAGGGACATGGACACTGGGTTAATACTCTTGCTTTGAGCACAGAGTACGCGCTTCGAACAGGGCCCTATGATCATACACGGAAACAATATTCTTCACCTGAAGAAATGAAAGAGGTAATACTTCATATCCAACATCATGTAGAACCATTAATTCATGTGTGCTTGCTTTAGATTTGTGTCCTTGTGGGGATATGACTTTCCACCCATAAGTTATGATTTGGACTAGAAAGACTAGGATACAGCCATTAAGAAATTAAAGTGGAAAATGAAAATGTTGGCATAACTTTCTATTCCTCTTAACTTTGGGTTCTGAATTTTGCCATGGTGCATTAGAAATAGAAAGTGAGTTGCCGATCATAGCACTTTGCTTTGCTGTCGGTGTGTTAAGTAGTCGGACTATCTTACAGCTTCTTTCTTTTAAGGCAAGGGTTCAAATCACATGTAAGCTTACATTCATTTAATGATTGCATGCTGATTTTTATGAAAGATATTTTTTTTGTGATTGTATCCTTAATTTTAAGGTCGCTTAATGTATGAAACTACTATAAGATGTTATCGAAGATCTCTTTATTAGGATTGTCTCCTTAACTTGTTAGTGTTTATGGTAGTGCTTAACCTAAGTGGTTAAAATACTGTATTATGTTATCTAAGCTCCTTTCGTTATGATCATATTTAGCTCGTGAATTTGCTTGGAAAGGTTTACAATGCTTCCTTTGTTGGTGGATATGCTTGGAAATAGCCTTGTTAATAACAGTTTCATTTAATCCAAGTTGCTCACAAATTTGCCAGTAGGCTGAGTGATACAGCCAATTTTCTCATTCACAGGATACTTTTAGCCACACTCAAACTAAATTTTCTAGTGAAGAGAACATTAAGATGTTAGTGGTGCTTTTAAGCAGTGATGGTTGGATGCATCACGCTAATGACTTGAGAAAGCCTTAAACATAACCATTATAAGCCATATTTATAGCCACAAGAGCCATAGTACAAGCCAACTGATCCACACAGAGGCTTATTACAATGTCTAAATAAAATACTTAAGACCTGTTGACGAAGATAGAAAAAAGTACAATGAATTTCATGTGTTAAAATTCGAATGATCATAACTAATAAGAACCTTCATTGGAGTCTAAATATGACAAATATCAATTTTGGGTGTAGTGAGCTGCTTTATATGTTGATGTCAATACTGTATCATGCTGATGATTCTTTTGCATGAAACAGGGCAACATAATATTTAGTACTACGAGATTTTACTAATTAGTTTAGAATATATAAGCGGTGATTGTACTGCAGGAATAAGTGATTGAAATTGGACTGTGACTAGTATTACTATGTACACTGATACAAGAAAGTTGTACTTGGTAACGAGTCTTGATTAAATCAATGAGATTTGGTGTAATGTATGGAGACCGGGGCATGGGACTTACATGCTGGTAGACATATGTTTTTAATGATTATGCATGCCTGTTGATATCATCATCCATAGCCTGAAATTTGTAGGTTGAGGTATTGATAGAGACAATATAGATGGAAATCAGTGAACATCCTACTGGCTACTGGAAGACTTAACTGCTGTTTATGAATGTGAGTTTTCTATGAATGTCATGGGTACAATCAACAAGAAATATGCTTATTTTCCTGTATTGAATCATTATTCCACATGGCATTTTAAGAAATGGACTATTGAACTGAGGGTAGTCAGTGTTTGTATGGTGACATAGATGTCACCCTGTGTGCAAAAAACCATTGATTTGTGTGTGATCTTTTCATCTCTTATTGGACAATTGATGATTAATGATGTAGTTGTGGACTTTGATGACCATGTTAAAGCAATATGAGTGTAGCTTGCCGTACGACATGCCCCTACTGGCGTTGGTCTCCCAGATATTGTGGTTTTATTTTTAGATATGTTTAGTTCTATAGTAGGCTTGTGTCCATGCAAATGCTATAACCATACTTGTTAGTGTTTTCTGTTTGGTGTTGAGGAAAGATAGATATGTAGCTAGAAATATTTTTTTCCGCCTGAGATTTTATTGATGAGCAGATATGAGAATGATATAGGGGATGCATGGCTGGGGCATATCAAAATCATGATCAAAATCCAAGGCTACAACTCAGATCACATTTTCAAATTGACTTAATGCAAAAGCACTTTGGCAAAAAAATTACTCAATAATGTTCTTGGACATCGGAACAAAATTATCATTACCATGTAGTAACAAGGTAAAATGGATCTCTTGAGATTGCTGTAGTAGCAAGTTCACTTTGGGAGGTGGTCAATCAGAGCAGTTAGAGCACGGTCTCCAGTCAATTCATCAATTGATTTTTGTGTAAGAAAGCACAATGGAGTGCAAGGCTTCTAGAGATGAGTGCAGGAGGCCATGAAACATGAAAGTGGCTTCTCTAGAAGAGGCATCATGCCTAAGGAATAAGGACTCCAATGCTATTATTTTCTCGAGGTTATGGTAAAAATATTGGATCAACCGCTACTTGATACCAAAATTGACCCATTAGTTCTAATGTCATGGTTTGTACAAGTAAAGAACTCAATCAGGAAGATATCTTATTCTATAAATGTTTAACAATTATGCATCGATCCTTGTGATCTTTTGTATATTTTTAATCGTCTTATTCAGGTTTTTCTTTATTTTGTGCAACCTTCTCCTCAATCTCTACTTCAGCCTTATCCGTGCCCATCCTCGATATGATGAGAAATGCCCTACAATGTTAACTTCTTTTTCCTGCAGCACAGCTTCATGAACCTTTTTTAGACATTGATGTTAATGGTTCCCAAAGTATCTAAGCAAGGGGTATCACGAACAATACCAAAAGTATCTATAGGAATAGCATAAGAATCTGACTGCAAAATATATTTGTCCATATTGAACTTCAAATCTTCAAACAATTGAACCTTTTCATCATGTACCCGTGTCTCCTTGGTATTCTTTGCTTGAACATGCAACTTCTCAGCCAAGTCAATGTTGATGTAGTTATGCCTACTAGGTTTTATAGAGACAATGATCTTATCTCTTTGAATGCATCCATAAACTTTTAACATTGATGCCTTTTTGGTTGAAATGAAACTCCTAGATCTTGTTCTTGCTTTGCTAGATCCAAGAGCAGGGTTTCCTATTCTGTTTCTTCACTTTTTTTCCTTCTTTCTGCTCTTTTTCATGTTCTTCTTGTACATTTTTGTGTCTGTCTGACTTCTTATCTCATCTAGCTAAGCATTCTTCTTCAACTACTTCCGAATTGAACTTGTTAGCTCCATCAAAACTATTCCACCAATCCCTTGCCTTGCCTTTGAGGAGAAGGTCTAGATAAAATTCTCAGAAGCCTCAAAATATCAGTCTTACCCGGGGATGCGTTCCCCCCTTTCGAACGTCCTAGACGCTTCCAGACTTGGGGACTCCTAGGAAATGTTCCCTTGTCATGTCTTAAAAAATGAAAACTTGGGGAAATGTCCTGGGGATGTTCTAGGCTTTTTAAAAAAGTTCTAGAAATGTTCTATTTTTGGAAGTTTTTAGAGGACATCTAGGACGTCCGGGACATCCCCAAGATTCTCAAGGGGTACATGAGTTCATGCTTGGTCAGATGAAGGCCGCTATTCGGGTGAGGGACCCCACCCTAGACTTCTACAATGATCATTCAAAAGAGGTGGGAGAAGTTGAACACTCCATTACCTATGGTTGCATATGCTCTTTAATCCAAAATGGTATGTGGATAGACCTAGTAGATGCACCCCTTGGGAGGATGAAGAGTTAAAGGGGGGTTAATGAAGGCCCTGAAAAAAATGTATACTGTAGAAGAGGCTTCACATCTTAGGATCGAGTGGATCAAATTTACAGAACTTGATGGCTACAAAACATCAACAAGGATAAACAAGGCAACATTGGCACAAGGGAAGCCAGTGAGTCTATGGACACTTGTAGTTCATCTCCTTTCACAGGTTTCTAGTTCCTCTGCTATTGAGAGGAAGTGGTTGACATATGGTTAGACCCACTCTCTTAAGAGGAACAAACTTACCTCTAAGAGTGTGGAGAAGCTTGTTGTTGTACACAGTAACTCAGTCTGATGGATCGCAAGAATCCTTAGTACATGCAAACCCCAACATTACGATGGGATGTAGATCTTAAGGAACCGAGCCAGGTTGAAGAGGAGCATAATGCACAATAGGGATTGATTGGGATCCAATTTGAGGATGAAGATGAGGACAACAGTTCCAACGAGGAGCAGTTCATGGATGTTGTTTCAAACGATGATTCTGATTTTTGAGTTGCATACTTACTTGGATGTTCACAGACTCTGTTTTTTCATTTTGTTTTGGCCCTTGGGCAGCGTGTTGAATAGTTGATATATTTTTCAAAACTATAATGTATGATCTTTTAACATTTCATTGATGTATCTAGTTCTACTTTATTTTTTTAGTTTATGTGTATATTTAAAATTATAAATATTTATATATTATTTTAATTAGCCGTCCCGCCGTCCCCAAAATTTTGGAATTTTTTTGCCAACCCGGAAACCTTGTCCCCCCTGTCCCCTTGTCCTAGGGTCTTGGGTAAATATGCAAAATATGCATCTCTATCTGAAATAATATCACCAATCTCGATGAGCACTATCATCTTTATCTCCATAGGAGGGAAAATACCCATCAAAACAAGGTATTGTCGCAATGAATCACACCTCAATTAAAAGTTAGTGTTTCAAGAAAAAATGTATTCAATATATTCCTCTTGCTACAAGATTCTGAAAATAACAAAACATGTAGGCAAGATATTCAGAAAATTTCCATTGCAATGCAAGAAACAAAACTTGAATTGAATACTTGGTTTGCAAGATATGAAGATATTCCCTTTTTATTGTTCAAGTTACAATGAAAAAACAATAGTTTGCTCCAATTTTGTGCGGTTACTACTCTCACAAGACTGCCTAGAACTTTTATTGCAACCACTTCCTGAAAAGCTCTTGAAGCACACTTTCTAATGGCACAAGAATTGTTTCAATCTGTTACATGTGCTTTGAGAATGACCCCCTGCAAGTTTGGCTGATTTTTTAGAAACGCTGATAAAACTAACCCTAGATCCAGAGGGCCAACTTCCTTTGGTCACTGCTCTCTTAATATTACTTAGAATTTTGATTGTTGCCAGTCACAAGAAAGCTCTTGAAGCATAATTTCTAATGGTGCAAGATGAAGAATTTGCAGGAAGCAATCACTCCACATTGGAAAACCGTCTGTCAGACCCTAGCTGACAAGAAGTGTTTTATTCATGATACAAATTGCTTACAACAAACACAGGTGGAGGTGTGCTGGGCCGTTCCCTCCTTGCCTTCTATAACCACTTATTTATAATATTAATATCTAACAAATCTACATAACAACTTCTCTAAGTTAGGAATACAATTGTAACAATTTTTTTTTATGTATAACAAACTATCCTTGATAGCATACAATCCAAATCTAAAGAGAATCCGTAACTAGTTAATTACTTTGGATCAAAATATTCCAACAATGCCCCATGTGATCCAAAGTTTTGTGACATACACCAAACAATCATCTAAAATTTTCAAACTTGATTCAATATAGGTTCTTGGTGAAAATATCAGCAATTTACTCTGCCGTGGGAAACTACTTGGGTTCGATTACCTTCTTTGATACCAACATCCTGAGATAGTGATATTTGATGTCCATATGCTTGGTCCTTGCTTGAAACGCTGGATTTTTTTCAATCTTGATAGCACCTGACTATCCATACAAAAATCTGTTGGGTCAATTTGAGAAACTTTAAGTTCTTGTAGATTGTGTCGAAGGCAGACAATTTATTTTGAAACTGTCCCATGCTGCAATGTACTCCGATTCCACTGAAGAATTGGTCAATATGTCACACCAGGCTACTACTGTTGATCCAAGATGCATCATATACCCTGTGGTAGATTTCCAGTCATCAAAATGGTTCCCTGATGCAGGAGCATGATCACAAGCAATGTAAATATGGATTAATGAGTGGGTTGATAGGATGTGTTTTGTAATAAGAAGCTTTACTAAGCTTCAACCTAGGCTATATAGGTCATTTAGGCTTCATTTGTGTTTTCCCGCCAAAATTCTATATTTGAAAATTCAAATTTGTAAATGCATAGAGAGGGGCTTTACATGTCCTAAAACAAGCAAGGAGTAATAACCTTCATACAAGAAGGTCTAATAATGTTTAAAATATGTTTTTGATGTATTTTTGACTATGTAAACCTCTAAGAAGACGAAGGAAAGTTGTTGCAATGTAGGAGGAAGGATAAGTAAGCAAGTTTGACAAGTCTACAAGTTGTTGAGGAATACTTGCTCCATCAAACTAATATTAGACAACATGTAACCACTTGACAAGGCTCGAACCAATTGACAAGGAGCCAAGAAAATTTTTAAAAGCAATGGAGGAAATGGAAATTGTAAGTTCTTATAGGATCTTTGTAGGTTTGGAAAGGTTTGTGAAGGCCTTTTGTGGTGTGCAGGCCTATATGTAAAGTTTTGTATATATATGAAAAAAAGTGTGTTTTCATGGAGCTAATTCACTTGTTTTAACCCCATTCATATGTATCAAGGTATGTTAGTTGTTGGAAGTTCATTTGAATACACTAGATTGATGTTTTCTTAACTCACAGGTCTGTATATGTTGAAGTTGAAATTGCTGACTAGATAAATGCATGCTTTGATCATGTTTAAAGATATTTTGAGAGTTGATATTGAGTGTAAAAGGGGCATATATGTTATAAATATCCTCCACTAGTGAAAGGAGGCTTTAGCAAGTTGAATTTATCATTTAATCATGTTCTCTGGTCTGAAACAGTAAGACTGTGTGTATGCAGGCCTAGTAAAAGGATGATTTTATTTGTGTTTTTGTGATTGTTCAAGCTTGAGAGACAATTGTTGAGGTGAAAGGAACATGTAGGGGTCCTAATCCAGTCAAAAGGAACCTAAAACAAGTGATAAGAATTAAGTTTTTAAGAGAGAGGCATGCAGGCCTGTGTAACAGAAAAACTCAGAAACTAGTAAAGAACAGTCATTTTGTTGTTGATTTGACATTGTATGGTGAGTGTTGGAGCTTGTGGAATGTGTGTAGGGTCTGGGCAGACTCAATCCAACCTTTAGGAGGCGTTGAGACTATGATTTAAAGCTCAAAAACTAAATTGTATAGCACTCGGGCTGTGTTCTGGCAGACTAGGGTTTAGGATACAAAAACCCTTCTATCTCTAAAACTAACCCTTGGAAATTCTTGAAATTTAGTGGGTAGATAGATTTTGATGTTTAAAACACATTGCAAGTGGTTTCAGATCATTTGGGTAAATAATAAAGAAAGTTATGGCCAAAATACAGTCTGTTTCAAGGGAGGAACTATGCCTAAAACCTTCACAAAAAAAAAACGTCTTGCCCTAAAACCTTCATAAATAAAAAACGAATCATGGGAAAATGCTGAAAATTGGTATGTGCTTCAGGATGTTTAGAAAGTGTTGAAAAAGGTGTGAAGTCATTTGGTTGGGTACAACAAAATTGATGATCAAAACTTAGTCTGTGTGTAAAGAGGAAATAAGCCTAAAACAGGGCTAAAGAGTGATGTTTTTTAAATTTGTGTGAGAATCTAAATTGTAGAGAGTGTAGAATGGGTTGCTTGTTATATGTAACCTATAAATGATTGTGTGAATTCATTTTGAAGGATTATTTGAGTCTGAGTTTGATTAATCACTTCCTGATAACAAAACATTCCCTACAAGAAGGCCTAAAGATTGTGTTTTCGTATAGTTCTTGAAAGGATCAATATAAGAAGAGTGTGTTACAAGTCCTAAAGAGGGGAAAATACCCATGGGAGTTCAAGAAGTCCTTAAGAGTCTAGAGATGTGTAAGAACGCTGTTTATAAGAAGGTGTAACAGGTAAATGGATGTATAAGAGCAATTGAAGACCTAATTAAGAAGCCTTGTTTGCAGATGTTTACAAAGTTGGTCATAGAGATTGAAAGTGCAAGTATCTACTTGCATCATTCCCATAATCTGCACTTGAATATCCAACAATTTTGAAGTTATTTCTTCAATATTTTATACCAAAAAAGTTTTAGTGCCTTACAAATACCCCAAAATTCTCTTTCCGGTTAACCGATGACTTTTTCATGAGGTTCTTGCATGGACCTTGAAAGTGCACATATTGCAAAAGAATATCTGATGTAGTTGTCATCAAGTAAATCAAACTTCAATTAATTTGTCTATATCTAGTGGCATCTACCAATGGTTCTTTAACATCTTTTGAAAGCTTCAAATTAGCTTCCATGGGTGTTGAGGGAGGCTTGCATTGAGTCATCTTGGATTTATTCAACAATTCAGTGATATCCTTGGTTGGTGAGAAGAAAATCCTATTTTCTTCTTGTTTAACCTCAACTCTTAAGTAATAATGTGAAGAACCAAAATCAGTCATTTCAATACCTTCTTTCAACTCCCGTTTAACTTCTTTTTTGTGTTTTTCATCATTGCTAGTTAAAAGATCATCAACATACAAAACAATAATAAGAATTTGGTTTCCTTGCACCCTAAAATATAAAATATTATCTAAATCACTGCATAGGAAACTAATTTGATGAAGAAAATCATTTAATTTTTCTTACCATGTTCAAGGTGTTTGTTTTAAATCATACAAAGCCTTTACTAAATGTCAAAGCTTGTGTTCTTCACCGCCAACTTCAAAACCTTGAGGTTGTTGCATGTAGGCTCCTTCTGTCAAGTCGCCATTCAAGAAAGCACTTTTTACATCCATTTGATGTGGTGTACACCTTTTTTGTTCAGTGAGAGCAATCAATATTCTAACAATGGTCCATTTAGCAGTGGAAGCAATAGTTTCCTCATAATATATACCTTCTTGTTGAGCGTATCTGGTGACAAATCGTGCTTAATAGTTATCCAAGGAACCATTTATGTTATAGTTGATCATGTAAACCCATTTACAACCAATGGGCAATCAAACAAAGTCTATGTGTGATTTTTTATAATCGCATCATACTCTGCTTGCATAGCATCTCTCCATTCTTCTATGTCTGCAGCATCAGAAAAACAAGTAGGTTCATTAGCAACATCAACTGCAAGAACATAATTTACATCTTTTGGAGTCTTCCTAGGCTCAGAGACATATATCTCACCAACATAATTTACATCTTTTTGAGTCTTCCTAGGCCCATAGACATCCATCTCACCAGGATTTCTATCTTCAAGTGTTAATCTTGCCCATTTGGCAACTAACTTATATATATCACTTTCTCTTCTAGGTTGCTTAGCAGACAACTTAGAAACTTGAGCAGGAGAATCATGTGATTGCTCAGAAGATATTGCTTCCTCTAGAGATTGAATCTCATTTTCCTTTTCTTACATAAAAGATGAAATCTGTAAAACGTGTTGATTGCTTTGGATAAATTGTTTTGTCCGACCTTATTTTCAAGTTCTGCTGCATCTGAAGATTCTGTTTCATTGAAGGCAACATATCTGCTTACCTAAGTCACAAGGTTCGAGTTCGAAGAGTACAAAATTTGATTCAAGTTCCGCCAATGGATAAATTTCGAAAAAAAATTCACTATTAAGTTCAAACCATAGAAAAACATTATAAGAAATATATAGAATTTAAAAATAAATAAATTAGAGTATTAAAGATACTTCTTGAAAAACTAAGTGTCTCAAAATTTAAAACATGTAATATTAAGTTCTTAAACTTCATTTGAACTATACATCAAAAAGTAAAAACTAAGTATAGCAATAAAAAATAATTGTAAATAAATTAAAAAAAATATCAAATAAAAAATAATTAAATAAAAACTATATATATATTTTTAAAGATTATAAAAATAAACTAAAAAATAAATTGAAAATAAATAAATAATAAATAATAATAAAAAGAAATTAAAAAATTTAAAAGATTATAAAATAAAATAAAATATTTTTGTTTTATAAATTATATATAATTAAAAATTTAAAATAAATGAAAACAAAATAATAATAAATAATTGTAAATAAATTAAAAAAACAAAAACCAAATAAAAAGTAAAATAATTAAAAACTAGTTTAATAAATTTTAAATAAAAACAAATGCAAAACAAATTAAAAACAAAATAATAAAATAAAAATAAATAAAAGAAATTAAAAAACTATATAAAGTCAACCAAAAATAGATTGAAAAAACAACCCTAAAATGTAAATAACTTTAATGTTTATTAAAAACAAAGACAAAAATAAAAAAACCTACCTCTCGGTCTCTGTCGCCGTCGCTGCTCAGTGAGTATCCATTGTGGCCCAACAGGGCTCCGTCGCCGCTCGATAGGTCTCCACGCAGCAGTCCGAGCACCATGTGACTTAGCGAACCCTGTAATATGAGAACTCCACGGCAGCAGTCATGGTGCAATCCTCCACGACATGTCCACGCACGCTGCAAAAACCCTTCGAACAGACACAGTTGCTTGCAAACTAGTCAAATCCCGAATTTGTTTGGTGGATTCGAAGGAAAACTTGTGAATTAATACCCCGTGCACAGTATTTTTTCGCGTTCATGTTATTTTCAGGCTCTTTTCACTATCTGCACATTAAATTCGCTAAATAGGACGAATTTGACCGAACTTTTGGTCAAGAGCATTAAATTCACCGAACTTTGAATTTTTACCCATAAGTTTGGCGAACCTTGTGACTTAGCTGCTGACAATGAAATTATTGGTTTCTTTTTCAATTAAGCGATAACCTTTCTTTTCAATTGAATAACCAATAAATATGCATTTCTTACTTCCAGCCTGTAATTTCTTTCTATTTTTATCTAGAATCAAGGCATAACAGGTGGAACCAATAACTTGCAAATGTTTGAATATAGATTTGAAGCCATACCAAACTTCATAAGATGTCTTACCAATCTAGAGCTGACCTTGGGCCTCCAGTCTACAAATTTACAACTGTACTCACTGCTTTGGCCTGAAACTTAGATGCCCAAAATTTTTATCTTGCCATTCTTCCCAATTTTCGGTTCATCCTCTATGGGACTTCATTTTGCCGTGGAGAGTATGCATTGGAAAACTGTCTTCTGATGCCTTGTTCCCTGCAAAATGGTAGAAATGCATTCAAAGTGTATTCACCTCCATTATCATTTCATAAAGTAGCCAACTTCAATTCTTTTTCATTTTCAACTAAGTTTTTAAACTCCTGAAAGGAGTGAAAACGTTATATTGTTGTTTTAGAAAATGCACCCATGTCATTCGACTGAAATCATCAATGAACTAAAGAAAATACTGATAGCGTTTTATGGAAGGCACACCCATATCACATACATCAATATGAATCAACTGTAGATGTCTACGAGCTTTCCATTCTTTCAATCGTTTGCTTGCCAAGAACACAAGCGTCAGATAAGACATTTCCTTTTTTAAAGGTAGGCAACCCCTTCACCATACATTTTCTCTGCAAATCAATTAAACTTTGGTCATTCAAATGCCCATACCTGATATGCCATAAATGATTTGGCATCACTTCTTTCTCTGCAATAGCCACTTGATCCTCAGTCCTCAAAAGAACTCTGCAATGAAGACAAATTAAATTTCCATCTTCATATCTTGTACATACAGTCTTATAATTGTCTTTTACTTGCCTCCTTCAACATGCACTTCTTGCTTCACGCCACAATCTGCACATCTTCACACGATTGCATACAGATGCCTCAATACAGGCTGGACAAATGCTAAAATGAAGAGGATGTCCATTGGCGCTAAAGAGGGTGGTTTTAATACTTCACTGCTTGGAAAATATAGCAAACTCAATGCTCTGGCTCTGAGTCCACATGAAGAATTTGCAGCAAGCAATCACTCCACAGTGGGCAGCCTTCTGTCAGACCTTGGCTGACAATAAATATATTATTGATTAAGAAAAACAGTTTCTTACAACAAACATAGATGGAGGTGCGCTGGGGTGTTCCCTCCATGCCTCATATAACATCTATTTATGGCACTCATCTAACAAATCTGCAGAACAATTTCTAACTTAGGAATACAATTGTAATGTATTTTGTTCAGATGTATAACAAACTATCCAAATTTGATAGCTTACAATCCAAATCTAGATAGAAATCCTAACTTATTAATTTCTTTGGATAAAAAAATTCCAACACGAATCACCTCAATTTGACAGCTATATGAAGAGAACGACACTTTGCAGTTTTGACTAATTTTTTGGAAAATTTTGGCAAAATAACCCTAAATTGGGAAAAAAACTTCACACTTCGCTCAGATCGTCGCTCTGATACCAAATTTCCAATATACATAAAAATACAGGATGTTAACATAAATCACGTGCACAAGAGATCTATTATAGACCAATGTATTCTAATTTTCAATATACTCATAATAGAAATAGAAATTCCTGTTTGGCAGGGTTACACCATTAAATATTCCTTATGGAAGGAACCACTCCAAATTATCTTCTGCTACAAGAGTCAAACCTGCTTCCCTACACTACTTTTACTAGTCCATGGAAACGATTCACAATCCCTCATCCATGTATATATAATCATCCATCATATAATAGTGGGGGAGAGTAAAACCTTTACACATTTGAATGACTAGTAACCAAATATAACTTATTTCACAAGTTACCTATTGGGTCCATCCTATTTAGATATGTGTTATGCACATCACCAGTTTGGCTACTCCATAACGTTATATACATAATAATATCATCTCCCTAGGTGTAAAATGTTTTATCCCCTGATGAAACATTACAATATGAAGCATAGGCTTCATCTACCTGATGACGAGTCTAGTAGTGGACTTGAAACATTGAACTAAAAAGTATTACATGGTCATATCCAGAAATGCTTCTACACAGTTTCAACCCTTTATCTCTTAATATTTTTCTTGCAGCTACAACCAGCCTGTGGGCCTTTTGAAGAAGCTCTTACATTTTGGAGGTATGCGAGATTTTCATTCAAATAAATCTTGTTAGGGGAGAACTTCATTTTAGCTTTTAAGGTGTGCAATCATTCCTCAAAAGAACATAACTAAATGCACTGTCAAGAGGAATGCCCATAAGGTCCAAGTTCTTGTGCAAGAAAATATAATGAAATATTAGGACGTTTCTCTAGTATGATGTCTCATTGATTTGGGCTCAGTGATTTTCTTTAAACAGATTGTTGTTCATGATGAGTAGCAGATATGATGCAAATGCATGACCTTCAAAATCAGGGGTAACATAATAGCATTACGCAACATATTGCATGTCTCCTTTTCACAGTTTTTGTAGTTGTTGATGTGATGCAAAGATTTGCTTTCTGTTTTGATGCATAGTACTAAGTATGAGTATACAATGAGATATCAAGCATAAATATCCAGTCTTTGTCAAAATTATTCTAAATTTGGAATCGTGCATGAGCATTACTTAACAATGATGAATATGTTAATACACAGATGTGGTAACTAATATATGTATCCGTATGTGTTAAAGAGTGGCAAAACAGAAATAAACTGTGTAATTTTTTTAAACTTGCCATTACTTTGCTTGACATGGCTTTATGGAATTTATTCATGATTATGATGAAAATAGCATATATGTTGGCAATGCTATGCAGCCATTGACTTTTTATCCCTAGTGGTTCTAACTTCTAACAGTTCATTTTAAAATTGTATAGAATGCTTTTTATTATATTTTTTTGTTATATCTGTGAGTTCTATCTTGTGAATATATATTGATTTTAATTAAGCGATTGGTATCAGATTCGTACTTTGACATTCTATTTTTTGCTGTCTGATCTAACATCAGGCAGCAATGGAGAGATATAGAAAGGCCAGAAGGGATGCTCCAGAAAGGCTTGTTTCTGGGTCTGATGACTTCACAATGTTTCTTTGGGAGCCCATATCTAGTAAACATCCAAAGGCACGAATGACTGGTCATCAACAGGTCTGAGTTTCATTTGCTGATCATACTTTTCTGTAGCATCCATAGCACTAATAAGCAACTGAAGGAAAACATTTACATTGAGTGATGCACATCTTTATATAGGGCAAGTCCCATCATGCTTTCTTTTGGTAGTCTGTGGGCAAACTTTCATGGATTTGAGTAAACTGTTGACTGTTGCATATATTAATTCATGGATTTCCTAAAATTTCATATGAATACCATGTCTACAGTCCTGATTAACATAATCTAGGTTGTTTCTGTTGTTTGTAGCTTGTCAACCATGTTTACTTTTCACCTGACGGGCAATGGGTAGCAAGTGCCTCTTTTGATAAGTCTGTAAAGTTGTGGAATGGCAATACAGGAAAGTTTGTTACAACATTCCGAGGGCATGTTGGCCCTGTGTATCAGATCAGGTTTAGTATAACATTACTTCCCCTATGATGTTGAAAGCTCTCATTGATATCTCGTTTTTCTCATCTATCATCTCAAGAAAGCATATTGTTCCCTCGATTTTGGTTTATTGTTGAACAGTATTCCTCATTCCTGTTTTTTGTTAGCGCACAGCTGGTCTGCAGATAGTAGGCTTCTGCTTAGTGGAAGCAAGGACTCAACATTGAAGGCAAGTACAATAATACATTAATGTTGAATTCACAATCACATTTGATGTATTATGCATACAATTTAGGGTGAATACATCTGGAACTTAGATGTTTGTACTTCTTGATGTGCCATTTATGATGTCTAATGAAATCTACATATTAGTTTCTTGTATTATTCAAAAACTAACCTCAAGTAGGAAGTTATTGTGGAAAGTGTTAACACTTTCTGTAGGTTGCACTGAACTAATATGGTTACTAATGAGTAATTATGTATCCATTATTTCCAATGTTTGACAAAGTTTTGGGGATGTGGAGACGGCTGTGTGTTTCAGCCTTCAGGGATGGCCGGAGAGACCCTCCAAATTTCAGGAAATGGTAGAGGGGATGCAGGCATTCAATATATATATATATATATATATATATATATATTATAATATTTGTGCTTAGCACAATTTTATCTGTTTCAAATTATGATAAATCACAGATTCATTGTAAAATGAAAAAATACCTAAAAACATTTAAGAAATCTAGCTCAAACCACATATGCTGTCAACACAAAAATACCAAAATGCCTTGAGGACTTCAACATGGCTATGTACCTTGAGAACTACAAGAAGCCCTAAAAACAAAATTATCTCAGAAAATACAGAAATAAATAATAATGATTAAATTAGTTCTGAAGTATAACAAACCTCAGAGATGAAATTCTGGTCAATGCGTTTATAGCAATCAAATATACCATGAATTTAGAAGACACTAGAAATTGTAAAACATGCTTGTCTTCTGATTGAAAAATCTACTTGGTCAAAAATTCTGTTAACATATCATCATTCAAATTGGTTTGGAAAGTATGGTCGGCTGGCTACCCATACTTGCCCTTGCAAAAATGTCTAATGTCTATATTTTTGCTATTTTCCTATGTCTGCTCTTGTGAAAATGAGTTTTTTATATTTGCTATTTTCATCTAGGATGTGGGGGCGCAACTAAACCTTTCCTGTTTGAGGTACCACCCGCTCCCTCCCAGGGACAATGGAAACATCCTCTAGATGTCCCTGAGCAAGGGGTGACAACCTGAAGCCGTCTGCCCTGCATTTTATGCCTTTTGGGGATGGCTGGATATATTATCCAGGTTGTTCTTGTCCCCGAGGTTATGGAGAAATACAAGGGACACATCCCATACTGCCAGCAATGCCTCTCCTGTGAAAGACTCCAGTGGTTGAACTGATACGATCAATAGCCTATTGCCCATTGATTAATTAAATAGTGATAGGTCTTCTAGGCCAAGTTTTGTTAAAACAATTAATGCTTTGTATGAAGAAAAGACAAACAATAGTTTCATGATACAATTATGGAAGCAACTGTGATTGGTATCCCTTCAAATATTGTGTCAATCATCACAGACAATGCATGGGCATGCAAACGAATCACTAGAACTAGGTAAGAGTCATGTCTGCATATTTTTGACTTTTGCTCAAAAATCAATTGTTGCTAGAACTCCATCGGTAAAGGAGGTGTGCGATCAACAAAAAAGAAATTTATCCTCAACTGCTACAAGCCATGCATATACAACATTCCACCAATGTACACTTTCAATTGTTAAAGGTTGGAGAAACTAGATTTGCTTCCTACTATGTTCTATTGAAGTGATTGCATGAGAGGAGGGATTTTTTTTTTTCGTTATTGTGGTTGGCAAAATTTTCCATGGGAAGAGAGAAACAAGAAAGTAAGTTTGCATTATAACTGTTATTCTTTATGAGGGTGTTGAGTTTGTTTTGCATTATCTGAATCTGTAGTGGATTTGTTGCAACTTTGTGATGTGGATGTTCCTATGATGGGAGATGGTTATGAGGGTACAATGCATATATTAGAAAGATATCAACAATTTGTAAAAGACAAAAACCTCAATGTTATCAAGGATATGCTTATTAGCAGATGGCACAAGGACAATACTCATTTGCATGCTTTAGCCTATTCTTTGAAAGTCTGGACCCTAATTATTGGCGAGGCTTTGTTTCAACAATTTGAGGGTAAAATATTGCTTCAAAACAAAGTTAAGGAGGTGGCCATTGGATAAGGAGTAACATTGTTCAAAATTAATCCTAATCAAAGCAAAGGTATTTTAGCTTCTTAAACAATTTTCCATTTTCTCCACTCGTAATGGGAGTTTGGAAATATCCAAGCATTTGTAGATAGTGGATGGATGGGGCCAAAAGTCTTCCTTGGGTTACTAGCCCTTTAACCATTGAAAAACATAGGAGCAAGTATGGGCTCATTTTTTTTGGGAAGTAGAACTTGTTGGCATTATCAAAGGTAGAAAACCTTGTTTGTCCTAATACAAATCTTCGCCTTCATTCATGTTAAAAAGATGAATACGAAGAGGGGCCTTCCAAATTGCAGGACTTGAATTCTCAATATGGGACTTTTGTAGTCCTATCTTGATGATGTTGCATTTCAAGTGCACAAACGTAACAAAGATGACAAATTGTAGAAATGATCGAATACATTAAGATATTGATTGGTGGGAGCACATTGCTTTTCAATCGAGATCCTGGAGCACACTATTACCGGTATAAAGAATTAATTAATAATAACGAGAACAATTTGTGATATAATTGATATGCCATAGATTAGCTATACCCTAGGTATAAATACTAATCCTAAGTAATATAATAATATATTAATGATTAGTCGGTTCCTCAAGCCGGGGAATAAATAAATGTTGTGTATAAGAGCACAACCATCCTACATTCAGAAAGTACTGGACGACTTCTTCCCCTGCCGATTCTTATTCCATTACTCCCCATTCGATCAACACAACGTTTTGCTTTCTTTGTTTTTCAATTGTTTTGCTTGGTCTTGTAAAGCTGCTTCCATCTATTGGTTTTCCTTCTTTGGTCGGCATTAGTAGTTTCATCTCGACTTGTTTAGGCTCTCTTTTATTTTTGTGTCTTTGCTCTTTGAACATGATGCGATGTTGGAGTAGACTCCATACCATACAATCTCATTAGAAATCCAAAATGTGCCTCGTGGGAAGAATTGTTCATTGGTTCCTCCTTTGATCATATGCTTTTTTCCATTTTTCTTGAAGGAGATGTAACGTTCTGCATGATTAGTGGCGTATGGGCATGGTGTAAGCTACTATACCTCAAGTACTACATCAATTCCTCCAATATCTAAAAATGCCATAAAAATCATCTTTCATACTATAATATCTGATTTTAAGTGCCACATTCTTGATAATGCCTGCACATTGAATGTGATTATTTTCAGGAATAATTATTGGAGATCTTTTTGAAAATTCAATGTACAATCCCTTTGGTTTTGCCACATTTTTTTATCAATGATGTTTAAGGTACTTCTTGGGTCCACTAATATAAGGACTTTAATTGCCTTGATATTTCCATTTGTTTTAAACGTGTCCAACCTTCCATGCACTGTAATTACCGCCAAGGATACTAAGTGTTGGGCTTGCTCTTGTTCTTGTTCTTCCTTTTCTATCCTTGTTTCATGATCCTTTTCCGCTTCATCTATAAGTATTGTTGAGATTAGACTCTTTTGTCGACATAAATGTCCGGGAATATAAGGATCCCCACGCTAGAAGCATGATCTTGATTGTTGATGTTGGGACTTGTGTTCTTGGTATCCATTTTGGACAAGATGCCTTTAGGTAGATGATGGATATTTCATGAAACTTTTTATCTCTTCAACAATGTGTGTGTAATTAATTGCTTGTTCTATTGATGCTGGGAAGATTGCTTTCTTGCCTTAATTTCTGGTTAAAGATTTCCAATGTATAGTTTTTCGCATCATCGTGACCAATTGTACATTTCAACTTGAGTGCATGGAACTCTTGTGCATCTTTGAACAAACATTGCCTTTTGAAACAATGGGCGATACATGCCTTATATGGATCACCTCAATTTCTGTCCGCTTGTTGATAAGAATCCTTGACAAAAATGCTAAAAGCATTGATGATTATGAGGTTTCGAATGTTACATTTAGCATCCCATGTATGCGCTGATCCTTCCATAAATTGCAATATGATCTTTTCTTTATCACGAATTCGTGCTTATGGGAATGCTATCTCAAGTTTGTTGATCCACTCATGTAGTGCAACTTCTCCCTAAAATTTGAAGTGAGGTTGCTTGATTTGGATATTTGGAGTTGGTTGATCCTCTTGATGCACCTTTGCTTCACCTTCTTCTTCAATGAGCAAATTACGACTACTATCTACTTGCATACAAATTTCTCTCCATCCTTTTGACTCTTATCACTACATCCTCACTTTTAGTGTGTAACTTGATTGGTAGTTGCTTCCATCGTGATTCAATATGATCCATCCTTCTTGCAATGCTGCGATTTCTGGACTTATTTTCCTTTTCCTTTCTTGAATTGACTCTTTTGTTTCTCCACTCGGTTGCCGAGTTCTTTCCTTAGCTTGCCTGATCCTTCTTAGGGGCCATATATCCTTCTTGAGGCCTTGTAGTGACTGTTAGTTTAGGATCAGAAATGAATTAAGCAGAATTACAACAACACAGAGCAATGAACACAGCAGATACCCTGGGAAAACCCTCCTCTAGGGAGAAAAACCCAGCAAAATATATCTCTTATATATTTTAGGTATAAGAGCAGAAATCTGCTTTACAATATGGCCCAAGCACAAGACTGATTCACAGCAATGAAAGGTAGTGCCTTTCCTAGGCACGAATATACAAATAATATGGTTTCTCCTTGATAATAATTTACTTGATGCAAAATGTCAATCTGCTGTAGGTGATCGATCTCCTCCTTGAAGTGCAAATTCTTCTTGCTTCAATCAGATTACCAAATGAGGTGAAAACACCTTGTATATACGCACATTGAGATGTCTCTTCATGAAGGATCGCCTCTTTTCACCAAAGGATACGACTTTTAATAATAAAATAGCATGTCGGCCAGAGATATTTTAACATTAATATTATTTGAATTTGATGGAAAAAAAAATCTCCTGCTGCCATAAACATCAACAGTGACCACCATAAATTCCTGCATGAAAACTGATTAGATTTTTGGCCCAGCGTGACCTAATTTATCTTATTGGAAGTTAATTAATGAACCTAATTGATTAAATATTATCGTAATTAATTAAATTACTTATTAAACCTAGTCCAACTACAATGTTTTGACCTATTAATGTAATTAAACTAATTAACTAATATTATATAATTACTCAGATCAAATGACACTAACTAATTAGCAATTATAAACTAATATGTAATGAATTTAATTTTAATTCTAATAATAGGACTAACTAAATTTAGGTAATTAATTAATATAAGTTAGCCTAGATAATTAATTAATTAAATTAAATTACTGACCATACTAATTCAATGAATTTTCTGCTTCTACCAACCTAAATAACTTAATTAACCTACTCCCTAATCTAATTCTAAACTTGATTAAATTTAAACCTACTAATTAACTAATTAATCAAGTCTTATATTAACTAAAATTAAATTAATCCTAAATTTTAACTAATAATCAATTACGTTGATTGGCTTTTACCTACGATGGCAGCCATGGGTGGTGGTGGATTGTAATAGTTTGAGATGTTAATAAAAAATTTCGACGTTAAATTTGATGCCTATTTGATTGTCATAGGGCAGTTTCGACCTTAAATTTGACATCCATTTGATCATCACATAGAAGTTTTTCTTCTTGTTTGGAGAAGGCAATTGAAAATTCGTGATATCTTTGGCATATAGTGGAGTAAGATTTTGTTTGAGCCTGACGCTATGGTCCAACTAGATTGAGGCCATCTGCTACCAGTCAACAGGGAATTTGTGGAGAAGATAATGGAATCGTTAATCAAAGTGTTATTTGACAAATCCAAGATAGGTGCCTAGAGATTGATATGTCCTGGCATTTTTCAGATAGATATTTGTACTAGTTATTTAATCTAACCATCCTAATTAAATAATACTAATATACTTTTAACTAAATCTAACTGTTGTCAACCTGGAGCTGCGCCTTGATTCGAAGACGTGCACGAAATGGCCAGTCCTCTATCCGGCTGAAACAATGGGATCTCCTCACGAGGGTGGGTGCCTCAATGGTGAGAAGAACCTCCAGAGAAGGCTGGTTCCTGTATGATGTACCGATGAGGATTTCTACTCTATGCTGCGGACTATCGTGGACAAGGGAGAAGGGAAACTTAAAGGGGAAATCCTACCTAAAGGGGGTGATACACCATAATTTTGATCCACTCAACTTGGAACCTTGAACACTGAACGAACAAAGGAAAAGGAAGACCTATGATTTCAATCAGTCACTTATGCATAAATATTTCATGGAGAGGTTCGATCTAATGACCAAAATATGAGGGAAAACGATGGAGAGAGGTCTGATAAAAGACACTTTGCAGCCACCTAACATCCACTTACAGCGTTAACAAAAGACATAAAGAACACTTTAACATGACCTGCACAAGGATAATCTAGCAACTAGGTATGAACCAAAATTTGGGAAGGGAGAGAAATCTACCACTTATGCAAATTGCTGAATGAAAAGTACACTATGCCAACGCTTGAAATTTGAAAGTACAGTCCTTCTATTGATCGAAGAGGTTACACAACTCACCAATGGCAGAGTCTGGTCTAACCAAGAGAGATTGGATCTTTTTAATCAAGGCTGAAAGCCATTATATAGATAATTACAAGAGCCCAAAGATTGGCGTTGAAAATTTGAAGAGAAGGATTCACTTCGGTTAACTCAAGGCTTGCTTGGCCTTTCAATAAAATATGTTTTCTTTTGTCTTTGCATGAAGCTTCTTGCGCTTGAGGAAGTGAACTTGTTTTTGTTATGAACCGCCCACCTCTCTTTGCATGGAAATCCACTCCAATGTTAATTTTAGAACTCTACGTGAGCTGCTTGATGCCGAATTGGAACATTGGAAAGCTGAGTTAATCGTCTGATAAGCTGAGTTGGACGAAGAGATCATCCTCCCTCGCATGGAAAGCTCCTAGTGAATGCGGCGTTTTAACAATTAGTCAACTCTAAATCTGGTACAGTCAACTCGACATTCGAATTTGGAACTTCGGTTGAAGCTGAGTTGGACCCTCGGATGCGTGAGATGATCTAGAGACGAGCGGGGCTTTAAGAACCAGTCAACTGAAGCTTTGACCGGTGTTAGAAAATAGCTCCCGCTTGATGTATTTTACCTTGCTCTGGTCTGCCTGTTCCTGTCTTTTTTTGGCGGGATTCTATATTTGGCAATTTCCTTCGGATATTCTGTTTTCAACTCTCCGTCGGAGTATCTATTTTCTATCCTCATTTGCACAGTCAACCTCCATTACTTTCGGATTTCTGGTTGTCTCGGCTTAATTCTTTGGCCCTGTCTTTGAACTTTTTTGTGGCAACTTCCGTCGGACAAATTGTCCCCACAAATTGTCCTGACTGCGGGCTTGATTTCCCTCGGCCTTTTCTTCCGCAATGTTCCTTCGGACTTTTCTCTTCCGCACTTTCCTTTACTTTCCCTTTGCTCGGGCTCCTTTTCATAGTCGGGTTTTCTCTTTCTCGGCTCACTCCGAATTTCTTTGGACTTTTAGTCCGAAGGAATTCCTTCGGACAAAAAGCCCGAAGGTTTCCTTTGCCTTTGTTGTTTGCTCTGTCGGCCTTTTTGTTAAGTCATTTCTCCGCGGAAAAAATGTCCGCAAGAATTATCTCGATCACTTCCTTTGATCTTCGGAATTCTTCTTCGGGTTTATTTTCTCGGGCTTTTTGCACGGCCCTTTCTCCGAATTTCTTCGGACTTTTGTCCGAAGGTATTCATTCTCCATCTTTGCCTTCGTTCTAACGGACTTTGCTGTCGGCTTTTGTTTGGACCGCTTCGAATTTCTTCGGACTATTTGTCCGAAGGAATTAACCCTTCGCTTTTTGCCTTCTTCACTTGCCTTCGGAAAAATTGCCCTTCAGAAAATTTGCAATGGCCCTGTCGCCGACCAAGTGCCCTCTGCAAGGGCTCCTGTCTCTCGTCTGTGCCCTTCGGAAAAATTGTAGGGCACCCAGGCGTTTTGCAAAGGTTTGAATTTGCTCCTGTACCTTCCCGAAGGTCAGGTGCCCTTTGGGTTTCTTGAAAATGACCCTTCCGAAGGGCCTTGGCTTGCTTCTTTAGGTGGACTTTTGGATTTTCCGAAGTATTCCTTCGTCTTAGGCACTTTGGCTTTGTCTTTTGCCTTGCGGACTTTTGTCCTTAGCACTTTTCCGAAGTAAAAGCCTTTTTGATGGGCCATTCCTTTGGAATTTTCCTGTTGTAGCAAAGGCCCTTACCAAAAGCAATGTATTCTTTCTTCCTTGGCTAGAGACGTGAACCTTCTAAATGGCAGGAGACAATCTGCCCTGTGGAAAAACTGTCAACACTAACCTAGATGGAACTATTAATAAATTTAATTAGAAGTTAATACTAAATTTTATTATATATAAAGCTTACTATTTATGGTTGTGTGGGAAAAAAGTTAGTAGTATGTTGTAGCGAAAGGAAACTGGTGAGTGCTGAGAGTGATAAACATGCATGTGCTGGAGGGTGAGGATGCTGAAGGGAGGCTAATGGAAAGAGCGGTTGGGCAGTGTGCAGCAGAGCAGAGAACTACGAACTGCAAGATGAGGCTGAGGTGAGGTGTGAAGTATGGGAACGGAGCAAGAGAAAGAAGGCTGACAGACATGGTGTTTGGCTACAGCGGGAATGGTGCACAGGAAGCAATCATAATCTAACTTGTATTTGAGCCATTTTGTAGTAAAATGCAATCAAATTTCTTTGAAGACTGTATTTTAGATGAAAGGGAGAATTTTGGGCTACCTTTCAAGTCTTCTAAAAGATTATAGTAAATATATGTTTAGTCTTTGATGTTTCCTTCTTGACCTATGAATTGTCCTCACATTTGAAGGGAAACATTGAATTGATAAACATCATAAATATTTACCTGCTTGAATTATAGTTTACAGACTAAACAACAGACAGAGAATCGTGCGCACGCTTAGGGATGAGATGCAGCAGAGGAGGCCACTTGTGTGAAGGACCAACCTGGAAGGAAGACGTGGACAGGCAACACATAGGCTGTTGACAGAATGGTGTGGGGCATAAATGCGCAGGGGTGTGACAACAGAGTGTAGGTGGGGTGGCAGGTCCGGTGGGAGGAGCAACATAGGCAGGAAGGACTGTGGTGGGTGAGAAATGATGGTGGAGTGGACGTGGATGGGAGACAGCCAGGGGGAAGGCGGAGTGTGAAGGGGAGGGGGGGAGAGGTGGAGGCATGGTGAATGAAGGATAGGCAGTGGGAGCTGGAGTGCTGTAGGGAAGAGTAGCAATGCTTCTGCTGCTGTGCGGATCCATGCACAGTGTGTAGGGCACCGAACAATGGGAAATGGGCTGCAATGAGGAATGTGTTCATGCGCAGGCTGAGAGCCAGCAATGCCCAGATAGAGTGGAGGGTGTAGGTGAGCAGGTTGATGGGTGAGTTCTTGGTGCAATGGACATACTTAGTTGTATTTAGTTGTAGAAAACGCAGTCAGAGATTGATTGAAGTTGTTCTCAACACAGGTTTTCTAGAGATCATTGAGTGCTATGGTTCCACTAACTTCCTCTTTGATCAGTAAATTCTCTTTGAAAATAAACATTCCTTTTTTTTCCTTCTTTCACCTTGAACTCTTCTACGTTCTTAAAATATCCTTATTATAAGGGACTCAACAACGATTGCTGTGGTTTACTGCTTAAGCTGTATAATCTGTTTTTTTGAAAATTTGGATCTGGATAGTGTAGCCTCTGATACCAATGTCGTGCTCCAAGCACACAAATGTAACAAAGATAACCTATTTGGGAAATAATTGAGTAGAATAAAGATATTGATTGGTGGGAGCACATTGCTTCACAATAGAGATTTGAGAGCACACTGCTTCCCAGTAGATATCTGGGAGCACACCAATACCGCTACAAAGAATTAATTTATAATGAGAATAAATTTTGATATCATCGATATTCCTTAGATTAGTTATAACCTAGGTAGAAATACTAATCCTAAGCCATATAGTAATATATTAATTATTAGCTGGCTCTCAAAGCTGACTGGTAGATAAATGTTGTGTATAGGAGCAGAATAGATGATGGCTAATGTGTCCTTGGTTTCTTGCGCCGAGGAAAATTTTCAAGAAGAGAGTGATTCATGTGAGATGCTTGAACTGCTTTTGTATCCTGTTTGTTTTCTGCCCATAGTTTTGCTAAATACATATAATTATCAGGCTGGGGACTTGTATGATTTTGTGTTGGATGATGCATAGGGAGGATTTGGAATCAATGACTGCTGAACTTTTTAGCTTTCCACCATTTTGTAATTTTTGAATCTTAAAACTCTGGCTAATTGGCTTTCATTTTTCCGAGTGTTGACATTTTTGTAATTATAGAACCCATGTGTTAGCTATTTAATGACTAATATGTATTTAGTATTGTATGTGTCTTCAATGATTAGGTAACGAGCTTGAGAATACCATAATTTAATGAATCATGATTTAGAATTTTGTTCTTGAATTTGATTTGCTACCATACATTTGATTTTGTAATGATATTTTTATCTTTCTTTCTCTCACTCTACACACACACACTTTTTTTAATGAATGTGTTTTAAGATGTATTTTGCCAAAACCCCAAATCCTAAAAGGTGGGATCTTTGCCTTGCTTGCATCCATGCTTTGTGAAGCCTTGATGACAACTCTTGAAACCAAAAATTGTAGTGATGCTTAAGTTATTAGCTAGGCACATTGGTAACAGTCGTAGCTGTTGAGAAATAGGATAATCACAGCAGGAATGCCATATGAAATAGCAGGGGAGATGATACATGGGGATTGTTAGCCTTAGAAGTCTAATGTTTGCTAAGTATTAACCATTTCATCGACTAGCCAAAATTCCAAATCCTAAAAGGTGGGATCTCTACCTTGCCTGCATCCATGCTTGAGTAACCTTGATTACAACTCTTCAAACCAGAATTTGTAGTGATGTAGAGGTTATTAGCCAAGGGCTTTGGTACTAGTTGTAGCTGTTGAGAAATAGGATAATCACATTAGGAACACCATATCGAATAGTGGGGGAGATGATGCAAAGGGAACATTAGCCTTAGAAGTCAAATGTTTGCTAAATATGAACCATGTCATTGGATATGTAAATCTAGACTAAAGAGTTAGTTCAATAAACTTGTAGATGAACAACATGCACACATTTACACCCATAAGCACACACACAAAGGAACATGCGCACACACATGTGAGGGGACACACACTTGCACAGGTACACACATGCACATGCACACATGTACATAGTTATACATGCGTATGCACACAGGGACATTCGTGCAACGCATGCATACATAAATGCGCACACACACATGCATACATAAATGCGCGCACATACTGGGACACACGCGCACACACAGGTACACAAGCACGCACACACACACACACACACGAGGGTATTGGATAGTTTAGGTCTTCCTTGGAGATAACAAGAAATTATTGGGAACAAAGCACCAATCAAGGAGGATCTTGTTAGGACAGTATTTATGATTTATGCACTTCTCACTTGGATGTTTAGTTTTCTGTGCATGCAGTCGTGATATGCAAGCAACTTTGCGGTACCCTCCAAGTTGCCATAGTCTGCCTCTTGTTGTGCAAAATCAAAACACTATGTAGTTACATCTGAACTCAGCGCAACACATCCACTTGCAAAACGTGTAGTAGTTGACTCACCTTGTGGTACCTTTGTGCGCTACCACATTTCTGTGCAAATTGCTGCATAGGTCCCTTGTGTGTGCAATCTCACGCTCACTCAACATCCACCTGTTAGGTTCCTCCTGCCATGTAACATGTCAATTGGTGTCCTCCAATTGTGCGACACGCCATGGAATTGTTAATGGAACTATATAGCTGGAAGTCCAACTGCGCACTTGAAAGAAGCTCAGCCATCACTACGATTGAATATGAACCACCAACCTTTTGTAACCGTCGTCAATTGTAACTGCTTCTTGAATGATGCATATATGTTGTAACTGTCTGACCCATAAGGGAACAAAGACAAGAGAGATCACACAAACCAAATAGGGGTTTCTTAGCATGCTTCTTGTATCTAGCATTCACACACATCTATCTGTAGCTTTGCATTATTTCATTCAGTGTTGACAAATCAACAAGGAAGCATTCGCCTTTTGATAACAAGAACTTGCATTCCTAATCTTATTGTATCTCGTACACATCTATACTTTTCCCAATTCAACATATTGAATAGATATTGCATATTCTGCATATCAGACTTCCGCATTCTAATGTGTTTGGTTTTTTGGTTGTTAAGATTTCCTTTTTTGCTTTCTACAGTCTATAGCTTGCTGCCAAGCATGACATTGTACACAATATCGTCATCCTGTGCCTTGTGGTGCAGATATTGGTATCAAAGCTTTGCTCTCATATGCATGTAAACACATGAGTGCAATGCGAGCATGAAGGACTACTAGTTAGCTCTGTTTCAGAGAATTCTGAAGAACAACATAGCAAGAACAAGATGGCTGATGCTCAAAGAAACACAAAGGCATTGCCAGACATCCATAAACTCATTTGTGATACCCTTAAGGAACAACACAATAAACTCTTTGTGAAATCATGATGTAGCTTGGGCCACAATCCAATCACATTTAAGTGTTCGAAGATAATTATTGCCACCACATTGGATACCTAGATTTGACAACTTGATGCATATTTCTCAGTCATTCATTTCACCGATGTAAAGAAGATCACTGTCGTGGTGTTGAATATGTCCAATTTAGTGTGACACTAGTGGGAAACCTTCAAAGTGTAGTGTGAAGATTGTGAGCCCATTAAGTCTTGGAAGTTCTTTGTCGATGCTTTAAAGGATTAGTATTACCCCCTCAAGAACTATGAGGATGAATACATCAAGTTCTAGCAATTATGATAGTGTAAGGAACACTTAGTTGAAGGTTACACCATCAAGTTCCATGATTACATTGTGTATTTGACAAAACAACATAAGGTGCTAAAGTTCATTAGTGGACTTTCGCCTTATATTTACTCAAAGATGTAGTTCTTGAGCTCAACACATTGGGGCAAGCATACTACAACGTTGCTAGGACTGAAGCCAAGGTAAAGATGGAGCATGAGTTCTCTTTGTCATCTGGGTCTACGCACAAGAATTAACATGCACAAAAGTCACCATCAAACCTTGCCGTGCATAAGCAAACCATTCTGCGCAAAGGGGAGCAGCCTAAGAAGGCTGCACACCAGAAGACGTCAACGTCTTCTACACCAGATGAAGGCAAGAAGAACCAAATGTGACAAATAGTGCCGTCGACACCAGCGAAGCCCACATAGCAATTCTAAATGCTGCGCACAACAATCCTTGATTGTGCAACCTATAGCAAGTCCTGTGCAAACAAATGACATTGATCTGGATGCTACTTATCAGAGCACCAACGCCACTGCCACAGATAGCTCTAAGCGCTGGGAGTATCTCTTCCACACCAAGTTTTAGGTGAAGGGTCAGCCTCTCCATATCATCATTGACTGTGGGAGCTAGAAAAACATCATTGCACAATATACAACCCAATGCCTTGGCCTTACCGGTGTCACGTGTCCTAAATCATACTCCTTGGGATGGCTTCAATAGGCGAAGAATAAATAGGTCTGATGGCAATGCCCTTATAGTACAAATTCAAGCCCATGGAGGAAAAAGTCACTTGTGACGTTGCAACTCTATAGGTCTGAGACATTTTGCTTGGAAGCGGTGTATTTGTATGACTGCAATGCTACCTATCAAGCCAAGCCGCAACAATGGACTGTTCATGCCAAAGATCACTTTTGCAACCTCATGGAGTCACCTCCAATGACCAAAATCATTTTGGTCTTTGCCAAACAATGCGACAAGCTCATCTCGCGCAAAAGTTCATGCTACTCATGGTCTGTTTAGAAGCACTTGCAAAAGAGACTAAGCACACATTGGCAATACCCCAGGGCTCGCAAACACTGCCACAACAACAACTTGGTAAGCTATTGTAGTGATATAGAGACGTTGAAGAGCCAAAGGGTCTGTCAACACATTGCACAACAAAGCATCTCATTGATTTGGTTCTTGGATCCCCTCTTCCAAATCGTCCACTATATTATAGGTCCATTTGGGAGAATGATGAAGTTTGATGTCAAATCCAGGAGCCTCTTGATCAAGGCAAAATTAGGCCTAGGTCATCACCTTGTGGAAGCTTGATAGTCCTCAAACCAAAGAAATATGATACATGGCCTTTGTGCATCGCCTATCATGCACTAAAAACGATAACAAAGAACAATCTGTACACAATTCCATGCATTGACGACCTCCTGGACCAGCATCGAGGGGAACGATACTTCACCAAGATCAACCTAAAGTCAAGTTATCACTAGGTATCAGTGTATCCTGAGGATGTTTGGAAGACAATATTCAAAACCAGGGAAGGGTTGTATGAATGGATGGTTATGCATTTTGGCTTGACCAATGTGCTAGCAACATTCATGTGCTTGATGGACTATCTACTTAGGCACTTCCTCAACTCCATCATCGTCTGCTTAGATGACATCTGTATCTTCAACAAGATTTGGGAGGAGCATGTGGAGCACATCTTGCATGTCTTAGACACCTTGCACAAACACAAGTTGCAAGCCAACTTAGCAAAGTGTACATTTGTTGCTTCGCAGATCTAATACATAGGCCACATCATTGATTACACAAGCATTTATGTAGATCCAGAAAAGATCAAGGTAATCCAAGATTGGCCAACTCCGTGCAATCTCAATGACTTGAGGAGTTTTCTTGGACTTGCTAATTTCTACCGTAGTTTTGTTCTTGGTTTCTTGCACATAGCATTTTCTCTTAGATCATGTGCGCCAAAGCAGTGTTTTAGTGGACACCTGCACAACAACGTGCTTTTGAGGAGCTCAAGCAACACCTTAGACATCGTCCACTCCTTCAAGATGCACATTGATGTATCTGACTATGCACTTGTGTGGTACTCACACGACATTGACATCTGGTCGCCTATAACTTCGAGACATTATGGGAGATGGTTCAATTATATTCCACCTACGAGAATGAATTGCATGTTATTGTGCAAGCAATAAAGCAATGGTGCCACCTACATCTTGGTTGAGGAGATGATCATTCAGTTTGATTATAAATCATTTCAGTTCCTACACATGTAGAGCACGGTGGAGAATGCGCACCACTTGAAGTGGATGACTTACTTGCAATAGTTCCATCTTGTGATAAAGCACAAGGGAAAGGACTATAAGGCCACATATTGGCTTAGTTGATTATCGGTACATGTGTTCATCATGGTGCTTGACGTGTGCGACCACAACTTCGTTGGTTGGGTGACTCTCTCCTCACTTGACAAGGACTTCACATAATTCCATGCCACCCTCGTGTAGGGTGAACAGGTTTGAGAGTTCTACATGTTTGACATGTTTGTCTACAAACTTGGACATCTCTGTCTCCTTGATGGCACACCTCACCAAAGATTCATTTGGGAGGTGCACTACGCCAAGACAATGAGACACTTCGACATTACTAAGACATTGACAACTTTACAACACTTCTATTGGCCGCACTTGCACATAAATGTTGAACCCACATTGAGTCTTACATTCCTTGTATCGGCAAGCCCATGAATAGAAAACTAGGACTTTACACACCCTTGTTGGTTCCATGTAGGGCATGGGAATCCATCAACATAGGTTTCACAACTGGATTGCCTATGACAAAACACCATAATGACTATGTTTGTTGTAGTGAATAGGTTCTCTAAGACGACCATCATGATGTTTGCAAGAAGAGCATCAACACCTAGGAAACTGCTAACTCGTCTTTAGCCATGTTTAGGTTCATCTTGGATTGCCAACATCTATTTGTATGTCTATGACCTGTGGTTTGTCATTCACTTTTGGCGAGCTTTGTGGGACATGATGAATACACAGTTGGACTGGACTAAAACATTTCATCCCCAGACAGATTGACAAATGAAAGATGTCAACCATACACTTGATTCATCTTCTATGCATATACAATAGTGTGCATCTGCGCACTTGGGATGATAATTTGCTATACATTCAACATGCCTATAACACAACTTTGCACAACTCTACAGGGCATAGTTCATTCCAGACATGTCTTGGGTTCCAACTAGCAGTACCCTTTGACATATCCAACGCACAGCATTTGACATGGAGTTGAGTGCATAGGAAAAGGAAGTGGACAAGGTGTAGAAGTTTTTGCAACACATTCAAAACACTCATCAATATGTTCAACAGATTCTCTCGTGCCAACAACTAAATTATAAAGAGTGGCATGACACACTAACAACCTCATGAGTTCAAGGTGCGCAATAATGTTTGGTTGCATTTCAAAAGGAACACTTCAAGGGTCCACACCACAAGATCAAGCCTATACGCTATGGTCCATAAACCATCCTGCGCGCAGTTGGAGAAAATGCTTTTGTTCTTGACCTGCCATATTCGGTTTGCATCCAGTCCTCAATGTGGAACTCCTCAAACCTTACTTCCCACCTCACCTTTGCTTGAGCCAACAATAGGGTAGCATCCTTTAGATTTGGATCTTGAACACTTGCACCCTACACCGAAGGACTAGATTATTGAAGTGACAACAATGCACATCCGCCATGGCACACATCAGTTGTTCCGAGTGGTCAGGGCAAGGAAATACGTTGACTAGGCTAAGCGGGACAATCTTAAACAACTTTAGGTTCAGTTTCCACAGCTGACCAAAGACGTAGTGGAGACTATTTCTTCTCAAGAAAGGGCGAATGATTTATGCGCAGCTTCTACGCAGGTTTGTGCACTTCTCACTTGGAGTTTTGGTTCCCAGTGTATGCGATATCTCGTGGCAAGCGTGCAGCATCACGGTAACTCTCTGAGTTGCCACATTACTTTGCCACTTGTTGTGTAGCATTCCAACACCACTCAAGCACATTTGAACTATTTGCACAACACATCCACCTATGAAATGCGTGCATTAGTTGATTTGCCTCGTGGTACCTCTATGTGCCACTGTAGTGCTCTGCAGCCCTCCGCAGACTGCTGCACAGGTACCTTGCGTGTGCAAGCACACATACACTCAACATCCATGTGTTAGGTTCCTTCTACTATGCGGCATGCCAACTGGCATCCTCTAGGTCTGTGGCAAGTCAGGGAATTTGTCAATGGAACTGCACAGCTGGAAGTCCAATCACGAACTTGCAGTAAGCTCAACCGTCACTAGGCTAGAAGATGAACTGCCACCCTTCTATAACCATCTTCAATTGTAATTGCTTCTTGTAATGATGTATATATATTGTAGCCGTCCGATCCATAAGGGAATGAAGATGGGAGAGATCACACACAAACTAGATAAGAGTTTGTTAGCATGCGTCGTGTATCTAGCATTCACACATCTGTAGTTCTGCATTCTTTCATTCAATCTAGACAAATCAGCAAGGAAGTGTTTTGTCTTCTGATGAGAGGAACTTGTACTACTAGACTTACTGAATTTCGTACTTGTACTTATCCCTATTTTACATATTGAATAGAAGTTGCATATTCTTCATATCAGACTTCTGCATCTGAATGTGTGTTTGGTTCTCTGTTGTTTAAGATTACCTTCTGCACATTCCACAATTGGCAGATTGCTGCCAAACGTAGCATTCCACCGCACTGGCATCCTGGGCCCCATGGTGCAGGTCAATTTAGCCTTAGAAACCTAAGGTATCCTAAATATTAATCATGTGGTTAAAAGTGTTAATGCAAGTAAATTCAAGAGGTGGTTTGACTAATTTGTAGTTGAACTATATAGCCAATATTTATGGGTACGGATAGAGAGAGATTGAAGGAAGGAGGAGGTTTACCTTGCTACCTCGTAGAAAAAAAAAAAAGTTGCAGTTCTTGCTAAGGGGTGCCACCCCATCTTTTGTACCTATATTAGTCATTAATAAAGCCTAATTTATGAGATGTCTGTCCTGTCCTACTTATGTTGGTGAGTGCTCGGAGATCCCAACGAAGGGTGTAAGCAATGGATGAACTTGGGCTCAAGCTGAAATTCATACTTGATACTCTCTCTTGTTAATTCAGTCCAAGAACTAGATTTCCTTCCTGTTAAACTGTTTTGGAAATTGAACACCGATTTTGTACCTTGGGTGGCAGTTATGTCTAGTTTGTGTTAAATGTTCCTGAATTGCAATGATAAGTCCTTGTCTTCCTTGGAGAGAACAAGAAAGTATTGGGAGTAAAGCATCAATCAAGGGGGATGTTGTTAGGAGAAGATTTAGCCTTAGAAACCTAAGGTCTCTTAAATATTAATCGTGTTGTTAAGAGTGATAATGCAAGTCAATTCAAAAGGTGGTTTAACCAATTTGTAGTTGAACCATATAGCCAATTGTTATGTGTACAAATAGAGAAAGATTGAAGGAAGTAGGAGGTTTACCTTGTAAGTTTGTAACCTCATAGAAAATGAAAGAACAATGGCAGTTCTTGCCAAGGGGTGCCACCCCCTCTTCCATACCTATATTAGTTGTTAATAAAGGCTTCCTTCAAATCAATGAGATGTGTGTCCTGTCCTGGTTATGTTGGTTTACGAATATAGAGAGATTGAAGGAAGTAGGCTGTTTACCTTGTAACCTCACAGAAAATGAAAGAACAGTGGCAGTTCTTGCTAAGAGGTGCCACCCCATCTTTTGTACCTAAGGTCATAAATTAAGCCTACCTTCAAATATGTGAGATTTCTGTCCTTCTGTACTTGCTATGTTGGATAGTGCTTAGAGATCCCAATGAATGGTGTAAGCTATGGATGAACTCGAGCTTGAGCTAAAATTCATCCTTGATACTTTCTCCCAATAATTCAGTCCAAGAACCAGATTTCCTTCCTGTTAAATTATTTTGGAAATTGAACACCAATTTTGTAGCTTGAGTGGTGGTTGTGTCTAGATTGTGTCAAATGCTTTCGAATCGAAATGATTAATCCTTGCATCCTGAAGCTCATCTTATAGCTGGCATTTGAAAATATTTCAGTGTGGCGTTCAAATTCTATAAACGTCTACGAGCAGATGAAATAGGCATTGAGAGTCTAATGATGCATACACTACTGAAAGAAGACAAATGCCTTTGGAAATGGGAACCTTTTGAAACGCTGAAGACCTAGTTTTCAATTTGTTCTTGGATCAATCTTCTTTTTTGGTGTCATGTATATAAACTTTTATTCAAATGAGCTTCTCCCCTTATCCTGATTTTGATTTTAGATATTGCAACTTAAGTACCTACGGGTATCATGCTATCTAGTGTATTCTGAGATTATGTGGGTGTTTTGAAATCTTCTAATATTAATGGGTATGCTTAACATCGGTTCCTTTCACATGGCTCTTAAATACAGTGTGAATTGGTATAACTAGTCGTTTCAAACTTAATATGAAAATATAAGAGGCCTTAGTGGCAAACATGGACAAGATGGCTGTATCTTCGTTTTACTTTGTATGTCTACATTTACCATCCATCCTTGTAATTCCTGAATTCTAAAATTTTGTGTGCTCTTTTTATCATCATTTGTACTGTTTTCGTAACATTTAGCTATTCATCTGGTCAAAATTGTTACAAAGTGAAGGTCACTAGTAATTTTTTTTACAATCAAATCCATTATTTTAATCCCAGTTTTGAGTGTGCAGAAATTCTGTGAGTTCTTGAATGTGCTTAAAGTACTTGCATTCAAATTTTTTTACTTAAAATTAAGGAAGGAATACATTCATAAAGGCTGGAAGAGAAATTTGTTTTATCCCAGTCAAATTTTGATCTGTGCAGTTTTTCACCAAAAAACAGACTGCAATGTTATGCTTCTTGACTCAGTATTATGGATTTTAAAAAAGTGATCTCTTTTCCAGCTCTGGGACATGCGGACATTGAAGCTCAGAGAAGATCTCCCAGGTCATGCAGATGAGGTAGATTCTCAAATGTTCTACAATATAGGAATCACACACTCTATTTTGTACCTCGTGGAATTGCTTTCACTGCGATGAATAATTTTGTTATTTCTCTTCCTACATTGACAGGTATTCTCTGTTGATTGGAGTCCTGATGGTGAGAAGGTAGCTTCTGGTGGGAAAGATCGTGTTCTGAAACTTTGGATGAGTTAAGGGTGTCAAAGCCTGCTTTCAGACTCAATTATTAGTTGTACCAGAATTTCAGAACTCTGGACAAGCTGCTTGTATGGAAGATCACATTTGCCATTGTAATTACTTAAACATCGAGCTAGGGAGCTGGTGGGTTATCGGTTGGGCCTTTCCTCCGTTGTAAATTATTTCAACATAACTACCAAAATATTAACAGGGGTCAATTTTCATAACTATCTACCATTTTATTTATTTGTAGAGGTGAGTCAATGTTAATGTAACCTTCACGAGCGGTTCTTAAGGTTCATGAAAAGCACAATATGTGCATTGTGATGAAAAAGCAGTTGATGCAGCACTGTATTTTATTTTCACATTGATTGGCATGCTTCAGTGATGCATGCTGCATTCAAATATAGTTGATTACTAATTAAATGTAGTTTGATTTTACATGATATGAGAAATTTTGGTTAATGTTTTTTTTTTTTATTGAATAGACGAGGGATTGATGGGCCCTCACCCACTAGAATACAATTGGGGTCCCAGTCCCAAAGAGCTAATCGGCGTATTTGCAACTAAGCCAAATTTGCGACTACATTGTTTGAACACATTCTATATATTTTCTTTCAAAGTTGTGAATGCAAGTGCATCCTACTTTCTAACTGCAGGTGTGGACTTTGCCAAGTGCAACCCACATGTCTCACCACCATCACTATCAGTACATGTTCTTTCCCCAGTGAGATTTTATCCCAAAGACCATGATCTTTTGCCGCCTCCATACACTTGGTCTCTGTAATTACTGCAGCAACCATTGCTATAGATGATAAGCTCAATCCAAACCCAATTCTCTGGAGCGTCGTGAAACCTCCTTGGCTGCCTGTCCACTGCCTTGCCAGCGGCTTGATTAGGTGATCATAGAGAGCCAGTGTGAATATGATTGCACCCACAAAGAATACTGTCAATGAGGCTCCAAAGATCTCAAATTTTTTTCCTATGCTTTGCCTTTTTTTCATGTTGAGGCTTGTTCTGCTGAGAAAGTCACCATCTGAGCATAGGTGGTCCAGAACATTATTATGGTTGCCCATATAGGCGTCATTCTTATTATTGTCTTCAGCACTTCCACTCTTCTCACTGTGCCCAGCCTCCATGGACTTGTATAGGATGCTGTCTCCATTGATAAGTGTACTATAGCAGCTCTGCCCAGAAACCTGAACTGATATGTGTGGGGCATACTGTTGTGGGATGGAGGTGTTAGATCAGCATCATCATACAGTTGACTAACATCTGCAAGAAATTTCAGTTTCCTGTTCATCCAAGCTCCTACAAAAACTTTAGCAATTTGAGAAAGTGAGCTTCCTCCTGTGGTCTTCTTGAATCTATACATCCTTCTTTCTCTGCAAAAAATGATGGCTACCAGCATACAGGGTACTCATATTCCCACATTGTCCTTGGATATACACAAGCACTGTCGAGCAAGCAGAGATCCTAAACTAACGCAAAATCTGTTGAAGTAATCCATCAGATGCCTTTCTTTTTCATCACTTTCATGAAACTGATGAACTCCAAAGCCTGATACACTGGATTTTAGTCCTCCAATACCCAGAACAATAAGATAAAGAGACACAGAGAGAACAGAAAGCTGCACTCCATCTGCAGCTTGGCAATCTTGATTGTGAATATGGGGAGGAGGACTTAGCTGTGGCAATGTAGCGGAGATTATTAGGATTGAATTATTGCAAAAACAGCAATTGTCAAGTATCTTCCCATGAAGGAATCAGCTAAAAAACCTCCATCATTAGCGAATTTTATCATTATTATTCAAGTCTTGGAAATTTGAAAAATGTTATTATATCATTTGAAATGATAAAATTTCCATTATTTAAACAAGGGCCGCGTAGCGGCTAGTCCCTGTGTTTGTGTCAAATGGTATGTTGCATTTGATCTGTGTCAAATGGCACAACCCTATTAAAATCCCGCAGTGAGAAATTGCAGAAGGTAGTACCAATGGGCAATCGAAAGAATGAAAGCAGCCTTGAATCACCAGATTATTGCTGTTTGTGTGTCGTGCCTTTAATATCTATATCCATTAATGATGATGGATTGAGGAGCAAGCAACTATATGTCAATGTCTTACAAGATTCATACGCCCCATAGACATGAATTGATTGATCACAGCATTGAAATGTTCATTGTCTATGGGCCTTTCCATGTTGACCAGGATTTTATTCAGCCGAGTGTGTGGGTTTTGGGGTGGATTTGCAGTAGCCATCAGCTTGAGCACTTCCAGAGAAGCAACCTTCAAACTTGGCAATGTTAGAGCATAGCGCAGTGTTGTTGGCTCCATCTATGGAGTTGTCACAAGCATTTTGACATGGAATTATATCGTTCTGGAAGCGGTAGCTCTCATACCACAAGGATGCTCTAAGATAGAGCAAGATGTATGGTTACGCGGGAGGGCTGTCGCAGTCATTTCAGCAGTCTTCATCCTCAGAAAGACCTCAGGGACGCTCTCAAAGTTTGCCATATAATTTTGTAATGTAAGTTTACTGTCATAGTAAATAATATGTAAAAATTAATAATAATAAATAGAGAAGAATTTGCAAGCAAATTTGCAATATGACTTATGAAATGCCTACTATTTAATAAATTAAATATAAATCAACAAATAAGAATTGTTTGAGATCCGTACACAATACACAACTGACTTTTTTATGTTTGGGATGTACGAGGTAGGATTGTAAGAGCAGCACAAGGAGTTTATAGGATTTGGTCAACCCTAAGCATTTAACCATGTAAATTTGACTGTGTTTTATATTGTTATTGTGCTAAAAATGGTGGAGTAATATTTGTTAGATTGATGTGTGATTCAATTCATTTAATGTAATGTTGATATTAAATATCGTTTGTATTTAACTATGCAAATTTGATGATGTGTTTTTATATCGTTATTGTGCTAAAAATAGTGATGGACTAACATTTGTTAGTTTGGTGTGATTTATTTCATTTGATGAAATGTAAAAATTATATGTTTTTATGCGAATTTGACTAAAGTGTTTTAATATTATACCATGTTGATTTGATATCTTATTTCTGTTAATTGCTCTTCTATTATTACAAAGTGGTGGTAGCATAAACTTCCCTCAAATTGGAAAGAGAGCATCATCGAAGAAAATAGAATAGATGTGGAATCTAGTTATTAGAGGGAGAAACAAATGTGAACTAGTAAACAACACATAGGATGGTTGAACCAGATGCCTTTAGTAATAGTATCATTTTGAATTTGTGATGTTGTTTAAAGGGCTAGTCTTATAATGGGACAGTGGACGAAGCAAATACTAGATAAACTGAAAGGAAGTGTTGGTGCTTTATTCATAAATGGAGAAGCTTTTGTCACCGAAAAAAGTTTAAACTACATATTTGGGTTGTTTATTTGCATAGTTTCACAATCAAGTTGGAGTATGTACTGATCATATTATACACTTGCTTCCATGATTTAAAGAACTAGATAGTCATTAGAATCGATAGATTAAATTGTACTTCCTATCCTTAATTGTCAAGTAATAAAAATGATTATTTTTTTGCGTTGATGGCATGTCCCTCTTTTGATAGGGACATCATTGAAGACCCTTAGCTTTAACTAATTTTTGGGGGCTAAGAGACAAGTAAGAAGGGAAAGAGAATTAAGTGATTTTGATTGAATATATGTAAAATGTACTTTTTAAAAGTTATTTTATGTTTTAAGAATCACTTAGTTGTGACCCTTTAAGGGTTATGAGTATTTGGAAAATGTAATCTTCCTTATGATTTGAATTTCTCTTTGAAATGCGCATGCCCCTTAGCGAAAGTGTTATAAATAGAAAACGAGGATTTCAATTGAAGGTATGCTATGTTTGATATTTGAATCTTGGTCTTTGAGCACAGAAACACTTAAGCCATTGCTTTGAAAATGGAACCTTTCAAGCAAAGAGTTAGAGGATGCAAACCCTCTTTCTTCATTTTGGTAGCTTCATCTAGAGGCTGCCATTGAGTTATTAATTTTTACAAGGGTGTTTTAAACACCATTCTTGGTATTTCTAGGTGGATGACTTGCATATGGAGGTGGGTGACTTGCATTAGGAGGTGGGCATTTTGCTTGGTGGGTGATTTTCATGCTTTTGGGTAATTTGTCCTAAAAGACTATGATTTTATTGTAATATTTTTGTATATTGGCGATTGGACTTGGAGGGGTTTTGACTTTGTTTGAGGGTCAATCTTGCCTTTGAATAATTCTATAATTTTCCCACAATTTGATTTGGAGGGTTTTGTGGCCTCAAATACATTCAAAAAATTCATAAAAAAATTGTCTTTCAATTCAATAATATTTGTGCAATTTATTGAAGGTTTTGTGAAGTGTGTTGCATAGTAGAAGAATTGCAATTTTCAATTCAATATTATGTGCTTAAGGTTTGGAGAATTAATTCTTTTTCTGAAGGGTCAAATTTACTTGGTTGGTTCATTTATTTGGTGCATTGAGTTTGGCATAATTTTATGCTATTTTTGGGAGTGTTTCTAGCAATTAGGGTTTACAAGAATTAAAAATTAGAAGTGACTATTTGTTGAGGTTTTTGTAGAAAATTTAGATTTCAAAAGATATCCCTCTTTTGGGGACATTGCAATGGTATTAGAGCCAATTTTTTGATCAGTTGTAGGGTTTGAGAGTTTCATGTCAAACAATGACATAGAAGATATAGACAGTATAAGGTTTGAGAGATTTTCTCAAGATCATGAAAGGAAGGAGAAACTTTCCATTCAGATGGATTTGACGGATATTTATGAGTATATGACATACCCACCCCTTTTCAGGAAGGAGATAGACTTTGATGATTTTGTATCATAGAAAAGAGGTAAGCGTAGTATTCAAGTTAGACAGGAGTTATTTGATGTTTTGAGGAATATTATTCTTCCCACATTCGATGGTTCTACAAACATTTTAGCTATGACATGGATTGATAAATTATATACATACCTTGCACTTCATCCCATGGAGGTAAATGAGGTTTTAAGATTTATCACAATACATTTAGAAGGGGCTGCCCATGATTGGTGGCACCAAAGGTTGATAACTCAAGGGCATCACCTCATAGACAACCATGAGGAATTCAACAAAGGCCGCATTGGAAAGTTTGATGGGGTTGGTCTAGAACTTTACTTTGAAGAAAAATCAAACAACTTGGGGCAACCAAATGTTGAATCTTCTAAAATGCATAAATCCGAAAAATTGGGGCAGTGAAGTAGTGAAATTTTTGAGTTTCACAATTTAAAAATAGCGGGGCAGCAAGGAGAAGTTGTCTAACAATTTCATGAACAGAAAGAAGAGTTGTTTCAACTAAGTAAATGGTAGTCAATGATTGAATTTTTTGTGCAACAAGAACAAGAAATTCAAAGGCAGTCTAATGAAGGTTTCCAACAAGCTATGGAGCAACCAATGGGGTTGCAAAGGGTAGACACTAAGGGGAGAGTAACAGAAAAATCAGAACTTCTCAAGGTGAAGCAAGAAGAAGTTGTTCAACAACTTCATAAGCAATCAAAAGAACAAAAAAAAGTGAAAGGTAAGGAAGAAGAAGAATCTATTTTGCATATTAGGGAAGAATAATTAGATTTTTGTATAGGGAAACAATTGGGCTATCTTTTTGATGAGTGCTCATTGTTTTCTCTTCATACTTGGGTCTTTCAATGTTTTGATTTTAAAACTTGTGCTAACAATAAGATGGAGTTGAAGGGCACTCAATGGAGAAGAAAATTCCTCCAAGTGAATCTTAGGGATAAGCATGACAAGCCTCCAACATGGATGTGGGATCTGAGTGTGCCTTATAAACATAATTTTATCATTGTGTTACAATGATCAAAGGAAGAATTGTAAGTAACACATTAACTGTTGGTTTTCTCATTTTCAGTTTGCTTTCCATCAAGTTTCTTGTTGCCATTGTGAGTATTGGTCCTCAGAAAGTGTGCCTCTTACACCTCAACACCATGGAAGTGGATTTCCAACCACTACAAGGGAAAGAATGGAGGGGGGGAAAAGTTTCTACAACCCTGCCAAGAGCAACATAAACCTATCTTTTGAATTTTGAATATGGGGGAGTTGCAAGGAAGAATCAAGGCATCAATAAAGGATGCACTTCGTGATCTTAGAACTTGATACGGGAATCAAAAGGGTATTGTTAGACACCATGGTTTTCACTAATGTATATGTTTAATGTGTGAGAGCATTAGGGAAATCAATTGCAATAGCCAAGAGCAATGCAAGGAAAGTTATTTTTTCTAAGTTGGAACAATGACTTCTCATGGTGGAATTTTGTCACACACTTAGCTTGGTGAGTGGATTAAAGTTGGGAAAATGTTGCCCTTCCAAAGAGGTCAATTCCAAGGACAACCTTTAAGGTATGTAAAAAAGTATCAAATTTATTTTTGCATGAGTTGGTTTCTAAGGCATGAGCGCAGATCCAAAATTTGCATAAAAGATCAATTTAAAATATGTAAACAAAAATTAGATCTGGCTGCAAAATTTCAAAGTCTTTGGGGTAATAAGAATGGTGAGTTTGGAGGGACAAATCAGCTAACTATTGAAGTCAAAATTTTACTTTTTTTGAGCACCTTACAGTGCCTAATCCATTCTGCAAATGTCATTACAAAGTCTAAATTTTGGTACTCAAAAAATTTTGAGTGGTTAGGGCAGATCCAACCACCTTATGAGGACAAAAATATTGATTTTTTGAGCATGCTACAACCCATGGCGAGTTATGAAAAGTTATACTCAAGGTTTGAATTTTATTACTTGGAAATTTTTGAGTTGATGAAGATGGTTTAGCCACCTATGAAAGGTACAAATATTGAAAAGTGGGGTAAACTACAACCCCTAACAAGAAGGAGAAACCTACATTGGCATGTAAGAGTGATCAAGGGTTTGTTGAAAGGAGACCATGTTAGTTTGCACACCAAGAATTCAGAACAAAGGGACTTTTCCATATGGGGCAACGAGGTATCATTTTCCAAATGTTTTTATTTTGGCAAATCTAGTTCTTTTTATATAAAACTTGTGCTTTTAAGGACATCCTCCAAGCTCGTGGATAACAATGAGTTCAATTTGGGCTACAATAAGCCAATCTCCTTGATGGACTTTGGACTTTGGTGACAATTTGGGAGCTTCCAGCCCATAGGGGACATGTTTGGAGAAGCTTGAAGCATGTTTGGGAGAGTTGGGGGCATGGTCATGAAGATTGTATGATATGTAATGAGAAAACAAAGAGGAAAGACAACTATAACATCTCGTCTTGTCATATTTATTATGACAAATCCAACTTATCTATGGTAAGACTTGACTCCAATATTGTTTCCCTTAGAATTGCATACATGTTTGGCACACCAAGGGGCAAGAGAAAAGTGAGGAAGGGAATTTTCAATAACAATTGCAAGGCTAAAAGTTACAATTGAAGCCCCCTAATCATCATACATATATCCCCTTGTAAAGCACCCCATTCCAAAGTTGGACAATCTAGGGGCATGAGGACCAAGGAGTGGAGAATCATCTTGTGGGAAGGATTTCCAGCCCATAGAAAACACCACAAAACACTATGGGGAGCTTTCTTTTTGACTAATGTATTTGCTTCTTGTGTAGGTGATGACATAAGGGCAAACAAGGCCCAAATATTTGAAGATCACATAATTGTAATGCATTTTTTCAGTCACTTTGGTAATGTCAAATCTTAAATTTTCATTGCTTTCATCATTTTATGGGTAGTTTTGAGGCATATGGGCTCTATGGCAAGAGGAAAATGGATATGATACTGTTGTTTTTATAAATTCAATTTGCATAAATAACAAATAATCCTTGTGAACAACGGTAGAAGGCTTCTCCAAGAGGGTTCTTTCCCATGGAATGGAGCAAGGTTCGAATTGTGCACAAAATCTATGGTGGGGACAACCCTATGAGTGCTTCAATTGTTTGAGGACAAACAATTTTGGGCATGGAGGATTGTCATGTCTGTCTTTTAATAGGGACATCATTAAATATCCTTAGCCTTAACTAATTTTCGGGGGCTAAAGGACAAGCAAGAAGGGAAAGAGAATTAAGTGATTCTGATTGAATATATGTAAAAAGTACTTTATGTTTTAAGAATCACTTAAGTTGGGACCCTTTAAGGGTCATGAGTATTTGAAAAGGTAATATTCCTTATGATTTGAATTTCCCTCCCAATTAGGCGTGCCCCTTGGGGAAAGTGGTATAAAAAGAAAATGAGGATTTCAATTGAAGGTATGTTATGTTTGATATTCAAATCTTGGTCTTTGAGCACGAAAACGTTTAGGCCATTGCTTTGAAGATGGATCCCTTCAAGCAAAGAGTTAGAGGACGCAAACCCTCTTTCTTCATTGGGTTAGCTTCACATAAAGGCTGCTATTGAGTTATAAATTTCTACAAGGGTGTTTTAAATACCATTCTTGATATTTCCAGGTGGGCGACTTGCATTTGGAGGTGAGCAACTTGCTTGTTGGATGATTTTTCATGCTTTTGGGTAATTTTGTGCCCTAAAAGACATTCTGATTTTATTGTAATATTTCTTCATAGTGGCGACTGGACTTAGAGGGGTTATGACCTTGTTTTGAGGGTCAATTTTGCCTTTGAATAATTCTATAATATTTTCTATAATTTTCCAGCTGTGGCGATTTGATTTGGGGGCTTTTTGGCCTCAAATACATTCAAAAAATTCAAAAAAAATCTACCTTTCAATTCAATAATATTTATGCAATTTATTGAGGGTTTTGTGAAGTGTGTTGCATGATATAACAACTGCGATTTTCAATTCAATATTTCAGTTTGAGACGCTTAAGGTTTGGAGAATTGATTCCTCTTTTGAAAGGCTAAAATTGCTTGGTTGGTTCATCTATTTGGTGCATTGAGTTTGGCATAATTTTATGCTATTTTTAGGAGTGTTTCTAGTAGCTAGGGTTTGCAGGAAATAGAAATTAGAATTGGCTATTTGCCTAGGGTTTTGCAGAAAATTTAGATTTCAAAGGATATCCCTACTTTGGGGACATTGCAGTTGATCAAGCAACCAATTTTTTCTTTGGCATTGTTCTGCAAAGCATCCATGCCCTGATTGAATGGTTTTGGTTCTATTGACGACGTCTATTGGTTTGTGCTTTATTTGTGTTAGGCCTTCGCCACTTTTTGTTGTCTTTGTTTATATAAAAGGATTGCATCATACAAATAGATTTGGTATTAGTAGGTGTATCATGCATGGATCTACAAACAATGATATTGAATCTGTTTGAATAGGTATATAATATTCTTGTCGAAGTTGGCAATATTTACTAATTTGAACTTGATTGTATTGTATTGGGTGATTTTGACAATGTGGATGCTTCTTAGTTATGTCTGCTTAGTCAAAAGAGCTCACTAGATTAGTTATTTTTAGGATTAAATTATGAGTATATAGATAATTTAAGAAATGATCAATGTTCTTATGCCTTCACATCGGAATATATAGTGTCTAAACAAAGTGTTCTTGGCCTCTTATAGTTTGTCAACTTGTTAGAAAATAAATATTTATAAAGAATAATTTATTGAATATAAAGATAAGCTATAACCTTGAGAGAAAGTCATGATTTACTAATTAGTACCTAAATATACTTAATAAGTTATATCGTTGACTAATATATTATATATTAGAAATATAATGTGTTGTATATAAAATTATATTTTAAATTTAGTGTATAAAAAGTGTTGTTATTAATTATTTTTATTTTAATATTTCTTTGATGTCTCGAAATAATTTGTACAAAATAAACTCACAAATTAAAATTATTTTTTATGTATAAAAAATGATTTATTTTAATTGCTCTTAAATATGATATAGTGATAAGATAAATATGATCTAAATTAGTAATAATTATTTAATAAATAAAAATAATGATACAATTTTAAAAATACGGAAAAAAACTTTCATTGCATTGATAATATTCATCTTTAGTATATGTGACAACGATTTATAACATAATATATATAAAAATATTTATAACTAAATAATCACCTCTAAAATTTAAAACCTAAAATGTAAGGCACAATGTCAGAGTCCATGCTATCATTAGCATTTGATTTTAATATTTTTAAAAATTGATCTTATCATTTATTTTACTCTCCATGAATTGCAAAGGGTTGCCACCTTGCCACTTGCTATTTGCCATCATTTGATGTTATAACAAGGACAAAGTTTAAAGATAGTTACAAAATGAACAAAAGGAGCCTCACACCGCCAGCTGGAAAAAAAAAAAGCTAAATTTTCACAAAGCATGATATTGTACATTTGAATATATTTGTCTAAATCTGCAAATTTCCTCATACTTGTCAACCGATATATTAAATAGCTAAATTTTTTACCATTATTAATTACGTCGAGAGGCATTCTACAATGAGAGGGGTGGAGAAGAGTCTAATATCGTGACTATGTTAGGGAAAACAACCGACATCTATTTTAAATATAATATAATATAAATAAATAAATTTGATAAACGTCGATACAATATAAACTAGCATACCTATCTTAGATAAATCTATATAAAAGATGTCGAGAGATATCATTCTCGAAGAGCCTATTTTATATTGGATATGTGACATAGGTGGAATAGACACTTCGAGAATGATATCTCTCGACGTCTTTTACATAGATTTATCTAAAATAGGTATGCTAGTATAATTAATAATGAGAATATTCTCTAATCACTGGATTATGAATATTCTTTTATTTTTGGTGTTAGACTTTAGAATTTGTAAGTTAATCTATTCTATGGAAAACTCTAATTAGTTGAATCAAAATAAAGTATTTGAAAAGTGAAAACTATAGTAACCTACCCTACGAGGTACTAATAAACTATAATGTTTCGATCTAAACAAAACAAAATATTCACAAATAAAATTAATTTTCATAGCAAATTCAGAAAAGAGAATTTTTTTCTTTGGGACCTCTGTTGTTTTGTTTTAAAACTATGACAAATGCGTAGACACATTAAAAACAATTGAGGTATGTGAAAACTTAAGGGAACTTTTATGCATCTCTCTATAAACACTTTCTCTCTTTACAAATGCAGAGGTGCATATTCTAGGAACATTCAAGATCGGTGGTCACATCCAATGGTGCTCTCGCATCTCGCGTGTTCGAATCCCATTGAAGCTCTCAACTGGTCACGGGTTCGAATCTCAAGAATTCTAAATCATCAAAATGTCCAGTGAATTGCATCAGAATGGGCACATTGATGGAAATTACTCTTCTAGTTCTGCACCGAATGTAGCGACATTGGACATCAACGCTGAAGGAGGGCTTGTCAACTCAAATGTAGTAAAAGAGAAGGTGATGAGGCCAAAATGCTCTGCGACACTAATATTTTACTTGTCAACCTGTATATTAAATAGCTAAAACTTTAACCATTAGTAATATAATTAACAGTAAGAATATTCCCTAATAACAAGGTTAAGAATATTCTTTTATTTTTGGTGTTAAACTTTAAAATTTGTAAATTAATATATTTATGGAAAATTTTGATTGGTTGAATCAAAATAAAATATTTGAAAAGTAAAATATATAGTAACATGTCCTAACAAATACTAATAATTAGTTTTAATATTTTCCAACAAAACTCGACGTATTAATTTTTCTATAACATTATTTGTGAACAAGATTGACTTAAAAAGATCTTTTTTCGAATCTTCAATTTCCTCAATCAATTAAATCCAAAGTTTATCATACCATTTTTATTTATAAATAAGATTGACTTAAAAAAATCCTTTTTTAGAATCTTCAATTTCCTCAATCAATTAAATCCAAAGTTTATCTTTACCATTTTTATTGAAAGTATCAATGATGAGCATTGAAACCCCTTCAGCTTCCATATTCTTGATCCTTAGGCCAAATGCCAACTTCAGACCTGGGATCAAGCTCCCTCTTCTACTATATTGTTTGTAACCCAAAAAATATTTACTGCATAGAGATCTCATTTCTCATTACTCCTAATCCTGATATCCCAAGATTTCCTTTGGACGCTGCATCTAAATTAAGTTTGACAAAATCAGAAAGGGGAGCCTTCCGAACATCCATATTATTCTCGTCTGTTCTTTAGTAGGCGATAAAGAATTATTGACTTGTCTTGGGTTCCAACGTTCTGCACCTGTTGTTTTCATTTTTTGAATTTGCAGCCTAACTTTGAAGACTTCTTGGAATAACCCTTCCAATTCAATGATGAATCTCTCCTTTGATAAACCAACCCCTTAAGAAATTCTATCGTTCCTTTCTTTTCAATTGCTCCAACAAATCAATTACAGAGCCATTTCCCAGATTGGACCAATGCCAGATTTGGTTAATGTTTATCCGAAGGCTGAACTGGGGGAGACTGTTGCCATATTTAGTGGAAGGTTTTAGTTTTATGGTACATAATTGGTTGAGTAAATAAATATTCTTAATTTCCATGTTTTACTGATAAACAAATGTTATCTTCTCTTTTTTGGGTCAAGGGCAGCTTAGGTAAGCTATATCAGGGATGTTAAAATTAAAGTTATAATCAAAATAAACTTAAGTTTTAGTATCGTTTAAAATAACTTTTAGAAGTTTTGTAATTGGTTGCTCTTAAGGATCATCAAATTAGTGGAAATTTGTCAAAAGGACATGCTATTTGGTATATCATTTTTTGGAATAACCTTATACCTCGGTACGTTGCACATGCGTGTATAATAGGAAGTATTTTTATTTATTTCTAGGTTATCTAATAAAACTAAGGGTTAAGTTTCATTGGGTTGAGTGATAAGTGGGGTGTTTATTGTGATAAGATTTTAAGTTTAAACTTAGTGAGCTGCGATTGGATGTGTGCATGTTGAACTTTTGTATTTCAAATAAATCTCAATGTTTGTGGTAACTTTTATTTGATTGTATTCTTGCAGAGTAATATATTGAGATTCTTTTTCCCAAATTCTTAGTAATTTTTTTAAATAGAGTTTTGAGGTTTTACTATAAATATTTAATTAATTAGATGCAAAACACATATTATCAATATTATGTTCATTCACAAGAGAACACAATATTAAAAAAATGCTTTCTTTTTTATTGATTTTGATTTAAAAATTAATAGTATAGATGAATTTGTAGGTTCTTTACAATCACTAAAATTATAACACTCAATATTATTTTAAAATTTTTGTAGTGTATTTTTAAAAAAAAATTCTATTTTTTTTTTAATTTGAAAGTTAATAATATTTATTTATTCATATATTTTATCTTTTTGGGAATTTTAATATTGCTTACGTAGAACATAAGAACATTTGATGCATCAATATTAAATGCTTTCACCTAAAGGATCTTATATTGACGTTTACAACACATCTTCCTTAAATTGTAAGTTATTCCTTAAAATCTAAGAACTTTCCTCGACCCTTTTCTTTTCAACTTAAAGTTGATTGTAAAAGTGTTACTTATCTTTGACTTTCTTACTCGAAGGTGGCAATAGATTCTATCTATACACAATTAGATTCTCATAAACAATTAACTTATTTTTCTTAAAATTTCCACAAGATGGCAATACATTATATCTATACCAAATAAATATAATATAAAGGTATATAAATACCTTATTGAATGTTATATAAGAGTTGAAACAAATTTATTGACTACTAGTACTTGTAAATTATGATTATAAGAGAGGTTAGTTCATTGTTACTAATCCAAAACCAAAATAAATTAACAAACATGATATATCAAGCATAATCCCTTAGTATGTGCAAGGTCTAAGATAATATAAACAAACAAAAGCTTTACCTTCCTAATGAATTTGTTTTCAAAATTAGATTAATGGTGTATTGAGTTTGATATTGTAGTCATGGAGTCTTCGTCAATGTTGCACCATTGTAGGCAGAATCTCCCCTATGTTACATATGAGTTGGTCTAATTGATAAAAATAAAATCGAATAATGATGAAACTTTCCTTTAGATTTATGCAAAATTTGTTTGTACCGAAAAGCTTGCTATGCTTAGAGGGGTCATCCTTATTTATACCCCGATTAGATCAATTGTAACCATTAGATGTTAATCCAAATGAGTGGCTAAAATTCCATCCAATTTGAGTAATTAATGAATAATTATTTTAGAAAGAGGTTGCATTAATGAGGCATGGCTTCCAAATTTTGATATTTGCTCATATTTATGATAATGTTTAACTTTCTGTGTGATGTTATGAGGATGTCACAATTCAGATATTTATTGAACATTTGAATAGTACATAATTATAAATTAGTTAATTTCTATGGATTTTTTGTTTAGTCATTTGATGAGTCAATTAATCTTGATTAGTTCTTGGGTGATTTATACAATATCAAAATTTGAATTTTTGTTCTAGTTAATTTTCCCATAATGTTGTTTCCAAAATAACAATTTGACTTGGGGTGAATTAGCTGAAGTTGATGATTGCATACAGTGTATTCTTCCAATCAAGGATATATTAATATGTTAGAATATGCACATCAAGTATGTAGACTAATTTGAGCATTTTTATGATTTGTGTGTTATTGTTAGAAGTTGTTCCAATTGTAATTTTGACATGAAAGTGATGAGAATTGATTGTCTACATTTTATTCCTATTTGAAAAGGTATGTGCGAGAAATTAGGTAAAGTAACAATTTTTCAAAGAATTAAAAAAAAGTCATTAAAATGATTTAATAAAGATTGAAGAATAATGTGTTTAGGTTTTGTTGATTCTAGTTCAATTTATTGAAAATGAGTTCACAACAATGTTGCAGACAATGTTTGGGATGCCCATGATACACCTTCAAGGGAGTGGCTAAAAAATAAGAGTGATGATGGGCCATCAAAAGGAAGAAAATGGATAAAAAAGACATATACATGCCTTCCAAGAATAAGGATCGATGATTAACCCATGGGTAACCTAAGGCTTGAATGTTTGGATTTTCAATGATTGATAGAGTATAAAATGAGTTACCCCAAAAGGGGGATGGGGAATTGGTCAATTGATAAATTGAGTTGCCGCAGTAAGGTGGATTTGATCATGGAGGTATTGATTGAATGGTTGATGCGATTGATTAGCAAGCATAACTCAAGGATTTAACATGTTGATATGATAGACAATGTGTATGACTCTTTTACACATTGAGTAGGAGATGCACTTCCTAATTAGCATATATGTAGCTATAATGTTCAAGTGTTTGAATTGGGACATGGCAAAGGTGATGAGAGTTTCCTACAAGGGAATATGTTGTTGCACGTGACATTGTAGATAAGGCTCTGGTGCTTGACTTTTAATGTAACACACAACAATATGCACCATGATATAAAACATAATGATGCCCTGAATATGATGTGCATAAGCACTGACACTCGATCCAATAGACAAATGACATAAATGCACTATGATATGGAAATATCATGATGTAATTGTGGTCAAATGCTAATGGATGGACTCAATTACAAGCACAAAGAATCAGTCCATGAATGCATATGGACTAACTTAAGACATAACAATAAAAGCAAACAAACAAGCAGACAATCAAACACACACAAACTTAAAAAGTAATAAACAGTCAACTAATCATCATGTTGTGTGTGAGATAAAAAGATGTTACACTTGGTGTTTTAACGCTAAGTATATGGAGTGACCAATAAGATAATGTGACCATTTGGACTTTGAGGGGGAATTGAAGAATAAGGAAGGGGTACAATTAAATACTGCCTACATAATCCATGTGGACATTCAGATTAGATGTAGTTCTCCAAGAATGGGAAAGAATAAAAATGATGACAATGATTAGAATGAAACTGATTAAAGAGGAAAATGGGATTGGCTCACAAAAAAATGAGAGCATAAATGGAATCATAAATGGTGAGAGGGTGAAAGATAAAGAGGGAGAAATGAAAATAGGAATGATAGTGGTTGATTTGGTCTGAGCTACCCCATGTAGCCAAGCACTACCTACATAGTTTATATAGACGTTAGTTCGATGTAGCTCTCCATGAAATGAGAGTTTAATGAAGAAATGACAATGGTAATTAGATATGATGATGGCATGATAAAATACTTCCACCCATGAAGACATTCAAATACAAAGGGAGGATTATCCATGTCATATGTAAATAGTGCCACCTAGAGCAAGACCAAGAGGCAAATCCATTAGTAAATAAGATGACAAACTGTACAAATATTTTGTGGCTTTATATCTATTTTGGAGTGGAGGTATTTTTTTGATTGTTTTGATTTTTAGGGTTTTTGAGTTTGTCAATGTTTTGAGATATTTGGAATAAAATATATAGGAATACTTTATAAAAAAGATACACAAAGGGAATATGAACAAATGTACAAAGAATCGTCTAGCAAAGGAAAAACAACATTGGGTAGGGGCTCAAACAACAATTAAACTGGTTGCAATGGTACTCCAAGATGCAAAGGGACTACCATTCAACAACAAACTAGTTATGCAAATAAAGTGATGCATAATGAGGAACATGACTAGAAGAAGAAAAAAAGGATCTCTTAAATAACTACCAAGCAAAGAAACTGAGTTGAAGTACTCTAATATTTTTCTCACAAAGATGTACCAATGATGACCAAATCTGAACTACCCATTGAAATGTCTTCTCAATCCTTTTGCAGTAAATGTAGGCCACAATCAATATTATGAATGAAATAGGATAGGGGAAAAGATAGAAACTGACTCGAAGATAACAAATGTAATGAATGGGAAAGTGGGAGGACATGCCCCCAAGTTGGGGTGCTCTGAAACAATATTAAAACAAAGTAATCATCAAAAGTGCTTGAATTAAACCATCATGTTATTGGAAATTAATAAAAAAACACACGCATCTGATTCCAATGTGAGCCAATAACACTCTTTTTGAAGTAGTGGTCTTAGCAAAGACCACTCTGCTAGTGTGGGCCCCATAAATATTATCATGCACACCTTTAAGTGGCAAATGAGATTCACTCAAGTGTAAACATTGAAGTAGCATCCCAACATAGCCTCTACAATAGAGTGTACCATCGAGTAAAGTGTAATTGAATGCAATAAGGAGAAAGGATTATTGTTGATCACGTGAATAATAAGGGTATGATTTTTGGAGGCAAGTGTATTTATTTGGGTATCAAGGGGAATGAGGACCAACAATATCACATATAAGCTATGATTCAGAATGACTGTAAACTGGTAGAAGAAAGTGTAATATAATCAATTAGAATATATATGCATCCATGGGCCAAAGGTTTCCACAATGTCAGTTGATTTGTTAATGGCTCATGGTGTTTGCTCAAATTGGATGCATTCAACGCTTTGTTTAACACTGTCAACCATGATTTTATTGAATGCAAACTCTTCATCTCTTGTTTGATACTGATATGAGACTTGATTGATAATTAATTGGGAATTGCCATGAATGGCTAAGTATTGAATATTTTATTGTACTGCTTCTTACTGACCGGGATAATGCTAGTGATCCATTATGAATAGTCAATGGGTCAATGGAATCCTTCCCCCAATAATTTCTCTAATCTTTGCTTGACCTTTTTAGGATCATTGGTAGTGCCAATGCCAACAAGTTCCTTTATCTGATTGTAACTCAATTGGTTTATCAAGCTCAATGATGTAAGAAGAATCTAAATACAACATATAGAATAAAAAGCCAAATTAAAAATGTTTTTGGAAAAAAACATGTACTAATTCTTCAAATGCTTGATCCTCAAAGGGAGTGGTCCCTGTACTAAAATGAAATCATGGACTCTTAGGCTTTACACTTCTTGTTTAAAAGAGTGAACTTCCCCATCGATTGGCACCTCAGAGAGGTTTTCACCAAAGGATACATTTTGTCTTTATTTTTACACTAGTATAAAAGTGCCTCAAAGAGGTTCTCACTAGTAGGCCTCAATGTTTGATAGTCTTATTGACTAAGGAAGTTCACTTGCTCCCCAAAGTAGGTTGCAAGGTTCAATGTAATTCCAAGTTCTTGCGTGTGATCACTTAATGGAAGACTGTCTCTGAGGCCCATGACTTTTAAAATTACTTCATCACTCATAAATTCCTTCAATGGTATAATACAATTTTTTGTTCCTGGTGAAGTAATTGGGGGTAATGAAGGGTAATAAGGGAATTAGCCATAAAGGGTATAATGGTATTGGTATAAGTGTTAATTAAAAATTTTGTATTGGCCAACTCCTCATAAATATTATATTGGGACTCTATGTCACTACTAGGATAATATTCATTAATCAAAGTTGTGTCACTTTCAATATCTAAGGGGTCACTCCCAGGCAGTGCATAGTCAATGCCTCAAGTTATTTCATGTTTGGTTAAAAAAACATGTTCAATAGTACCTTATCGCTTTGGCCCCAAATCTTTCCCTTTGTAATTTTGATGACTCATGATTTTATTATGAATGAGATAGTTAATGTTTTGAAAGCATGAGGCAAAATCATCATTATACAACTTGGAATATTCCAAATTGTTGATTTGATCTTGATGCAATAAATTATATTTAACAAAAGTAATGGGTCCCTTGAGATGAGAATCAAGGTTTTTACACCACTCCAAATTAGGGATGCTAGGGGATTTTGGAGACTTAATTAATTTAGCAATATGGAAATAATTATGGATGCTATATGCGCCAACGCCCGTATCTTCAATGGTAAAATGAGATGAAATTTGAGGAGACAAGGAATGAGATGTGGAGGCTAAAGTATCTAGATCAATGTAATTGGACTTAGGAGATTCAGGTACTACATTCTTGTCCTTTTTTGGGTATATGCTTTGAGCTAGGACAATAATTATACTTTCCATAGTCGACTTCTAAATGTTTATAATATTGGTATGGCTACAAATCGATAAGAATAGTAACCTTTATTCTAGAATGGGTAACTTTATGCACTAATGCAAAATGGAAGAGATGACTTTGACTTCATGGATCCAAGGTCACCCAAGGAATAGATTATATGATAGCTTAAGATCAAGGACATGACAAAGTGTATTATGGGTGACATGCCAAACAATGACAGACAAACAAATGGTGCCTTCATATTCTCACTCTTCATTGTCATATGCTTTGATAATAATTGTGTCTGACCATAAATCTACTAATGTATACTCTAGTTTTTTAATTAATTTCAATGACACAATATTCAAACCTAAACCATTTTCTATGAGCACTCGCTTGATTTTATGGTAGGAAATGACTACTTCAATATAGAGAGGTTTGTTCTGTAATGGACCAAGGAATGACATATCATTTTGATCAAATGAAAGCTATTGTCCTAGGAATAAATGTCCCAAAAGCACTTGGAATTTTTCATAATCAATGCCATTAGAAACCTTAGATTGGTGTAAAATATCATCCAATATTTCCTTATGAACTTCAAATGTACGCAAGAAGTCTAAAATAAAAATCCGTGTTGGTGTTTTGTGTAATTGTTCCACAAGGTCATATTGTTTCTCAACAGCATAAGAAAATGGTTTGGGTTCTGAAGGAAAATGTCCTTGAATAGGGTTATGGTTAGAAGGTGATGGAAGACCTTGGAGGGTAACTTTTGGACATCGAGTTGTGACAATGTAATCTTGAACTTGAGTTGGGTTACTAGAATTAAGACTGAATGTAGGGTCAGGAAAAATAACCTATGGATGACAAGTTGCATCAATGCAACCTCATGTTGGAAGAGGGTTACTAGGATGTGGATTGATTTTAATGGTGGTCACATGATTGCTTGTAACATGACATCCACCATTGTTATAGTCATGTGGGACATGATGATAGCCAATCTGGTTGGAAAGGGAATCTTGACCTTGATTATGATTTTGTGTTGTTGATTTTGATTTTGATTGTGATTTTGATTTTGATTGACTTTGATGCTAATTATAATTATATTAATTATTTAAGTTGTGTTTTAGAAAGGGGTATTTGTATATACCCAAATTCTAATTAGAAGTGGAAGCACTGTTAGGTTGTGGAGTTAAAAGCTTCACCAGGATGCGAACAGGAGGAGTTGCTGAAATGTCACAGACACCGGCATCGATCAGGCCAACCGACGTCGGTCAGGGGAGAGATAGGAAGCTGCCTTCATCGGTCATGATCGGCCGACGTCAGTCACCTCCAGGCAAACAAGGACTGATGTCGGTCGCCTGTGTGGTTCCAAAACTGCGAGTTGACGAACAGTTTGTTAACAAACCGGTTGTTTGCATGTTAAGAGGCTAATTTTAGTCTTGAGTTGTGAGTCTAATTATTGTAATTAAGAAAGTCTAATTATTGTATGCATGAGATATATATAATAGACTCATGTGTTATATTGTAAAAAGTGTGCTAGAAAGCCATTGTGCTTGAAGAGAGAGCAAGAGTAGCTCCTCCTAGTTCCAAAGGGGTGCTGAGTGTGTATGATCAGGGAGAGTTGCAGGTTGTGCAAGTTCTACTAGGAGATCCACCAGGGTACTGGTTGAAGAATCATGAGGACTTGGTGAGGCAAGGACAAGGGTTCTTCAGGGTGTAGAGATATCTACATGGTAAGTAAGGTCTGTTGATTTGCAGGTGGCAGCAAAGAAAGGGAGATCTACTTGGAGTATGGTTGTGTACTTGGTGTACTGGCAGCGTTGTTACTGACTGGTGGAGGTGAACAACAACTCTGTGTTTTAGTTGATTGTTGTGACCGTGATGAGAGAGTGAAGTGTTGAAGGAGAATTACAGGTGAACCCTAGAAGTGTGGGAGCTCTAGAGGTGTGGAAGAAGAAGTGTGGCATCTTCTTTATTGTATTTTCTTCTGAATGAGTATTAATACAATTGGGTATTGTCTCTCATATCTTGTGTTGTTTCATATTTCTAGTTACTTATTCATTCTGGTTAAATTTCATGTTTAGTTGCTAATACAAAGGTAATCAAGTGTGCCCTTAGTGGGCAGTAGGATCCTGACAGTTGGTATTAGAGCAGGTTGACCGGGTTGGTACCAATCTTGGCAAGTTGGTATCAGAAGGTGGTTAAGTTACTAACAGGTTGTATTAGATCTAGTTAGTGTTTGTTGATTACAGGTCACTCTCAGGGGTTTCAGATTGAGTGGGAGTATAGCAATGGCAGAAGAAAGTAATCTACGAATGGAGAAACTGAATAGCATGAATGGTCAGATTGATGGAAAGAAAGAGCAGGTAAAGGAAGATTGTTGGTCGGTAGGAGATCAACGTGTAGAAGCAGATGTTGTAGGTGTTTTTACACAGGCTGCTCTGGATAAAGTAGAATCTTGGTCTATAAATTATGTTGCCTCTTTCCATGTAGCCTGAAATAGAGCATCTTTTCATGGGTATGTCCAGGGAGACTTTGGAGAGATTTATTTAGGGGTTGGTGAGCTTTGTCAAATGGTTGGCAAAGGGGAAGTGAAGCTGAAATTGCAGATAGATAACACACGGGTGTTGAATGAGGTCATGCAGGTACCAGTCTTGGAGATGAGTCTAATTTCTTTAGAAAAGTTAGGTGATGAGAGATGCACAATAACTCTCACAACAGATGCACTTGAATTAGATGGTGGTAAGAAAGTAGGTATCCTTTATCTATCTACTTATATTACTGATTCACCTTCTGTTGTAGAGATGTGGCATTGTAGGCTTGGTTACATATGTAAGAAGGGAATACATGTTCTTAAGCGGAAGACAGATATCTTTGACAAACTTAAGAACTGGAAAGCCTTGGTGTTCATGGAGAAAATGACAGACAGAGATCAGCTGAGGGGACTGAATTATTCTGAGCAGGGTTGTGGGTTTGATCCAAAAGGAGCTTGCGGGTAAAAATTCATCACTCACAAGCGAACAAAGGTACCGATGTCGGTCAGGAAGAATTGACGTCGAACAGAGAGGCACCGACGTCAGTCATGTGCAGATCAGTAGAGTCAGTGGTGTCAGGCAGCAGGAACCGACATCAGTCATACAAGAACCGACATCGGCAGTAGGGACACTGGCATTGGTTAGGAGAACTGACATCGATAATAAGGGTCAGTCATAGGGAACTGACGTCAGTCAGGTGCAGATTGGGAGATGGTCGAGATCAGTCACTGGAACGGATGTTGGGTGGATAGCAAGCTGTCAAGGAGTCTCAAATGCCCATATGGAGGACTGAAAGGGTAAGTGGACCTCATATTCATTGTTCACCTTCTTACTTGTTACTTACTGATGGTCAAGAACCAGGAAGACGTGAAGAGGCAATGCAGGTAGAATCCAAAAAATAGTGGGAGCATGGCATGAATTCTTTAGAAGAGAACCAAGCAGGAGATTTGGTAGAGTTTCCAGCCAGGATCAAAGCACTAAAAGATGAATGGATTCCCAGGTTAAAGAAGAGAGTGGATGGATACGTGAGACGAAAGGCCAGGATATATGGTCTTGAGGAAGCTGCAGGACAGTGGTACAGGTTTGACAGGTGGATGACAAAGCAGGGCTTCAGTCAATGTCAATGTAACCATTGTGTTTATCTTACTAGGTGGATGATGGTCACAACATTATCCTGTTACTGTATGTGGATGGTATGCTTGGTGCAAGTTCATACATACAGGGAGTTGCTGAGCTAAGGGTAAGGTTAGTTCAGAGGTATGTCATGAAGAATTTGGGAGCAGCAAAATTCTTTGGCATAAAAGACATGGAGATTTTTGTCTCCAGTGGGAGCTGATGTGAAGAAGGTGTTGGTGAGGGTTAATTTGCAGGATGCAGAACCGGTAAACACACCAAGGGTTGGAAAGTTCAAGCTGAGCTTAGAACAATGTTTGAAATCACATGAGGTCTGGTGTAGACCTGAGTTTTCCCAAGCAGTGGGAGTTGTCAGAGAGTTTGGAGCCAATTCAGGGAAGGTGGATTCTCAGGTATTTGAGAGGGACCAACAGCATGGATTCATGCTACGCAGGGTCAAGGTCTTCACTACATGGAGTTGTAGGTTCGGATGTGGTAGGTTACTTGGATGACAGGAGGTGCACCACAGGTTGTGTGGTGGTTGGTCTTCAAGATTGAACTTGAAGAGGGATACAAGCCAAGAAATGAATTAGATGAAGGTACAAGTACAGGTATAGGTGTAGTTATTTATCTCCAAGTGGGAGATTGTTAGGTTGTGGAGTTAAAAGCTTCACCAGGATGTGAACAGGAGGAGTTGCTGAAGTGTCACAGACACCGGCGTCAGTCAAGCCAACCGACGTCGATCAGGGGAGAGACAGGAAGCTGTCGACATCGATCATGATCGGCCAACGTCGGTCACCTCCAGGCAAATAGGGATCGATATTGGTCACCTGTGCGGTTCCAGAACTACGAGTTGATGAACAGTTTGTTAACGAACTGGTTATTTGCATGTTAAGAGGCTAATTTTAGTCTTGAGTTGTGAGTCTAATTATTGTAATTAAGAAAGTCTAATTATTGTATGCATGAGATCTATATAATAGACTCATGGGCTGTATTGTAAAAAGTGTGCTAGAAAGCCATTGTGCTTGAAGAGAGAGCAAGAGTAGCTCCTCCTAGTTCCAAAGGGGTGCTGAGTGTGTATGATTAGGGAGAGTTGCAGGTTGTGCAAGTTCTACTAGGAGATCCACCAGGGTACTGGTTGAAGAATCATGAGGACTTGGTGAGGCAAGGACAAGGGTTCTTCAGGGTGTAGAGATATCTACATGGTAAGTAAGGTCTGTTGATTTGCAGGTGGCAGCAAGGAAAGGGAGATCTACTTGGAGTATGGTTGTGTACTTGGTGTACTGGCAGCATTGTTACTGACTGGTGGAGGTGAACAACAACTCTGTGTTTGAGTTGATTGTTGTGACCGTGATGAGAGAGTGAAGTGTTGAAGGAGAATTACAGGTGAACCCTAGAAGTGTGGGAGCTCTAGAGGTGTGGAAGAAGAAGTGTGGCATCTTCTTTATTGTATTTTCTTCTGAATGAGTATTAATAAAATTGGATATTGTCTCTCATATCCTGTGTTGTTTCATATTTCTAGTTACTTATTCATTCTAGTTAAATTCCGTGTTTAGTTGCTAATACAAAGGTAATCAAGTGTGCCCTTAGTGGGCAGTAGGATCCTGACAAGCACCACTAGCTAGCACAATTTTGCCCCGTTCAAGCAAATCTTGAATTAAGTGCCTGAGTTGCATACATCAGTAGACTCCATGGCCTTTTAAATTGATGGTAATCACAATATTTATTGTCTTTATAACTATAAGGCTTTGGTTGATCTTTTAGAAAAGGCTTTGGAATTAGCCAAACAACCATGTTTATCACAATTAATTTTTGAAATATTGCCTCAATAGGCTCACCAAGGTTAATGAAGAATATTCATTGGTATTGAATCATTGGTGGAGGTGGTATTTGTAATGTAAGTGATTGGGTAGGTGGAGTTTTCTAGACAGGCAATGATTGCACTGATTACATGTGTCTAGATTCAGTGACTCCATCGCCTATAATATGCTTATTTTTATTGAATATTTTTGGCTTGTGCTTATGCCAGATTTGGATATGGATTTTGAGAATAAATTTTAATCGTGCCCTTATTAATAAGAGCATTCTCAATTTGCACACCTTTTTCAATAATATCTTCAAATGTAGTAGAACATTGAATTTTCAAATGATAAGTTATCTCTCCATCAAGATTAGCAACAAAGATGCTTGTTAATTGCTTATCTGGAAAGACAATTTGAAATTAGTTGGCGAAGGCTCTCCATCATTATATAAATGTAAAAAAGCTTTCTCCACCCCTTTGTTTGGCATCACGCAAATTAACCATGGTTAATTCATGTTTCATGTTACACAAGAAATGCTTGAAATTTTTTTTTGAAAGGTCATCAAAATTGTGATTGATCCTTTTAGTAAGTGAAGGAACCACTCCCATACTTGTCTGCCCAAACTGCATGGAAATAAATGAAACAAGTAGATATTATTGTAAGCTACTTCCTAGAATGCAACAAAGAATGCATATAGATGATCTCTTGTATCACCTTTCCCTTTGTATTTATCAAATTTAGGCATCTCAAAGTGAGATGGAAAAGATACTTGAAGGAAATTCGTGTCAAATGGATATGGGCATATCTCATCAAATTTGTACTTTTACCCTGATTCCCTGCTTAGAGTTCCACAATTGCAACAAGTCCTGAAGGGTAGGAGCATTTTATTGGGTATTGAATGGATGATTGACTTGTTTTGAGTAAACAAGCATATTTGAATTGGAATGTGTCTGAATGGGTACCCTATTAGTTGTTATCCCAGGAATGTACACCTTTTGATTAGGATTATATTATTGATAGGGTACTTGTTGTTGATTCATATTTGGAGGTGGATTATGAATGTGTTGTTGATTAAGAGGCAAATACTATCGATATGAAAATTTCTATTGAAAGATAAGAACCTATTGCAAATGAGAAAGAACCTATTGTGAATTAAACAATGTTTATGAATTGTTCACCACTTAATGTGGGGGTGGATTAGCAACTTGTTGTTGTGAATGGTTTGGGATTTTTTGTGAAGTAGAAAGAATCTGATGTGAATTAGAAATAAGTTCTTGATGATTAAAAAAGTATGTTGTAGATTGTTTTCATCTTGTTATAATGGATCCACTAAAGGTGGTTGCTCCAAATTAGCTAATGGGTCTATATCATTTGTTCTAATGGTAAATTTTGGTCCACATATTAGGAATTATTACGTGAAGTGGCATCTAGAGAAGTAGTTAAATTAGTTACAAGATGATCAACAAAGAACTGACTAGCCTACTCAACCATGGAAGTAATGATTTGAGTATGTTGGTATGGGTCTAAAAATTGACCTTTTCCTTTACTAGACGGTGCAAGGACCTGATTTGAAATTTATACAAGAACCTAATTTTGACTAGAAGTTTATGGGTTGATAAGACCCTTATTTTGACTAGAGTTTGCTTCTAGATGTATTTATTCTCTCCAAACAATACTAGGCAATTGGTCAATAAGAAATTCAAGCGAGGGTTTTTCTCCAAACTCTAATAATCTTAGAATGGATTCATCTTTCTTTCAATATGCACATTCTTATACTAGATTTTACTATATCCAACATTAGGATGCACTTCTTCATATATGGTTTGTTGTTCATCCTTATCATTAGCATATTTGTTAATTCAAAGATAAGCAAGTGAATCATAATAGTGCTCATCATCTAAAGAGGGATCATAAAAAAACCCCACTATGAATGTATTTAGACATGTTAGAGTTAATGGTCTCTGCTTTAGATTCAAGATAAGATTTTTGAATTGAATCGATGTGGATGAGTGTAAAGCTTTACTTATCAATTCAAAGTTATCTTTGGATTTGAAAAGTGTTTGATGTGAATTATTTAACATAAATGGACTTGATTTGGTATCAAATTATGTTTGACTTTAAAATGTTAACTTTTGAAAATGTTTGATCGATTTGTATTTAATTTCTAATTATATATGCAATCAAAATTGAAGTCAGAATTGGATTAAAATTGGAATACACTTGCAATTGGAATTGGAATGGAATCGAAATTGATTTAGATTTGTCGTGTCCCCCTTTTGGACATAAAACTTAAGAAGACCCTTAGCTTAATTTCCTTTGTCTCCCAAGGCTGAGGGAAGATAAAAGAGAAGGGAAACATGTGGTTCTATTTGTGAAATTCAAAAAGTGCTTTATTATTCTAATTTTAACTTGAGTTGGGGAGTTTAAGGGTCATGAGTGATCTAAGGTCTTAAGTGGGAGTTATAAAGGAATTGAACCTTTTAAATGTTTAAATTTTCCCTTCAAAATGGAATGCCCCTCTTGGAGGGAAGGATATAAAAAGAAGTTGAGGATTCATTGAAGGGTTAAACTATCTTTTTGAACAATTGAATTTCTAAGTTAAAGCATGAAAAATATTGATTTATCCTTTGAAGACAAAAACCTTCAAAGTGGATGGAATTGAGGATGGAAACCCTTGATAACTAGCAAGCAACTTTATAAGAGGTTGCATTGATCATATTTGGCACATAAGGGTGTTTTGAGTACCAATTTTGATTACAACTGCAAGAAGATAACACTTGTAGGTGTGGTGAGTAATAATAAGGGTTGATGAATGGGAAACAAGGTCTAGGCTTTACAGTGAAACCCTTGGAAAGACTAGTGACCACCCTCATAGGGTGGGCAAGTGGCCTGCAAGGTCTAAGTTGACTTAATTAAGCGTTGAACAACAACATAAATATTTTTGGTAATTTTTGTGATTTTTTTCCAGCCGTATGCATTAGAAAAATCTAGTTTTTGAGACTAAATTATTGGTTGTAATTATTGCTATTTTCTATAATTATTTGATCAAAAAATATTGATATTTTAGAATGAAAAGGCCTCCATCAAGTTTTGTAATTTTTATATACATTGATGTTTTGGAAGCTAAATTTATCATGTTGAATTGATTCCTTAATATTCATTGGAAAACTAATTAAATTGTTTCTATATTTGGAGTAATTTATTACAGCTTTTGTGATGATTTAATGACTAGGGTTTTGTTGGAAAAATTAGAAAAAACTCATATTTGGTTAGGGTTTAGTAATATGAAAAATTGCATATTTAAGTAGGGCTTTTTGGATAAACCCTTTGTTTAGTTTTCAGCCTTAAAGGGAATATTACAATGGTATCAAAGCTTAGATCTTGTCAGCTTGTGGGGTTAGATCAAAATTTTAATGTGACATGATGGAAGAAGTTGGGAAAGAGAAGCACTTAGAGCAGGGAGGAAACTAGAGCATCCATGTCAGCCAATAGGTGACCTAACCAACATCTTGGAAGAAGTAGAAAATGAGTTATCCAAGGTAAAATAGTCACACTATGTGACAATTGAATGGGAAGTACAACCCTCAAAGAATTGCTTGGTCTAACACCAACTCTTGAGACACCCAGATAAAAAGGTAAGGTTTTTGGTTACTAGTTGTGTTAGTGAAATTACAAGAGTTACCACTCTCAAGATTCATTATAGAAACAAAATCATGAGGAAGATATTTTAGTTGATTGTGGAGAGTTTTCAAGGTCTATATGATAGCAAACGACCTTCTTTGGCTAAGAGGGTTACAATTATAGAAACTATGGCAAAAATCAGGTCATGTGTTTTGATGTTTGATTTGGATTGTGATAAAATTATTATTGAGATGTTTCAATATTTCCTTATAGCTACTAGGGAAAATCACACATAAAATGTTGCAACTTCTATGCAGATAGTTATGGCTTCAATGCTAAATGAGAGTGATGATATTTCTTGGCCATTATTATCTATCTTATTGGTGGGTTTGAGATAAGAAAAGAATATTTTTCCAACTACACATATGTTATTTTAAAATTTTATAAAAATGTGAAGAAAAATTGAGGCCTTATTGGACAGTAAAGCATGAATAAGAAGAGAAGATTGAGCTGTAAATGGTGGTAAAAATATAGAAGAGCTAAGCACTTTGGGACAGCCAGGCATTGTAATTAGTCACAAGAATCAAAAAATTTAGGGCAACAAAGGGGGAATTTTCAACAAGATAGTGGGCAACAAAGGGAGTTGCAAATGGTGGATAAAAATGTGTCAGAGACAAGTATTTTAGGACAACATAAAATTGTAATTTTTGAGTCTCAAAAAGAAATTTTTGAAGTTATTAAAGAAATTTAAATTGAAGAAAAAGAACACAAACTCTATGAAGTATAAATATTTCATAATAATTCTATGGAAAGGTATGTTGTAGAAGAGGAGGTGGAATTTTGCATTGATTCTAACAATAGTTCACTTTTATTGCATAACTCTAGATTACATGAGGGAGATTGGAAAAAAGAATTCTTAGTAAAAGGTGAGAGGGAGGTACAAGTCCTAACAAGGTTGGACAAAAAAAAAGGGCTCCTTGAAGGATTAATGCAAAATGTAAAGAGCGAACACTTGAAGGGAATTGTCACCATTGTAGATTTACACACAATAAAGGATGCAATAGAAACAACAAAATTATAATATCTTCATGTGGTTAAAGATAAGGATGTGGCCTCAAATTTTTAGATGAGGCCTTAAACACATCCAAGGCAATGAAACTTAAGGTTGATGAGCTCACCCATGATATTGAATCAACCAAGGGCTCCTTAGAAAATAATCATAGGGTTCTTCTTGAGGTAGAAAATTAAATCATGTTGCAAATAAGTTTAGGGAGCAAGAAATTGAAACAAGGGCAAAGGAAATTGAGCAAGTAATTGATGAGCTCGTTAGACTTCAAGAAGATTTTGATTTGGGGTATTTTATGAAAAAATTAGAAGTTTTTTTTGAGCAATAGGAAGGTTGGTTTGAACAAAGGGATATAAATAAATTTCAATGTTTTTACAATCCACTTTTTTAGATGGATGTGGAGATAGTTTGAAGTTTAAATTTTATGTGGGATCTAGGTGAAACATTGAGACCTTGGGAAGAGGCTGAAAATTTAGAGTTGGGATATCCACCACAACATGTGGGAATCCATCCCACACCCTATTCAGTAAGCATAATAAATTTTGTAAATTATTGTTCAGGATAACCCTTTCAAATTACAAAAAATCAGCCCATTTCCTATGATAACAAGTTTGAATTTTTTGAATGGGAACAACCCATTCAAAGTGTGAAACTTCATCCCATTTCTAATGGAAGAAATTCTATAAATGTTGTGATGAGGCATATACATTCAAGAACAAAAACTTGTCTCTCTCTAAGCATGGTAAGTGTCCTAGGATTTGTAAAGTTTGTGTTAGGTCAGTAATACTTAGGTTTGAATGTTTACTCTTTTTTGAATAAGTATACCTTGCAGGGAGAAATTTTACAATTGTTTAGCACTAATATGCCACTTTGGAGATATGTGGGAAGGGTAGCTTAGAAACGAACTATGGGCTAGAGTGGCACTTCATCAGGTTCCATAGCAAGGCTGCCTTCTTTGGGAAGGTGTTCACATGGGCATTCAAGAAGTAGGCACTCAAATGGTTCAAAAAAAGGGTAAGGTTTTACCTTGGTTCAAGATTTTTGGTTTCAAATGAATTAATGAACCATATCATGGGCTAGTAAAGAGAGCCTTAAGGCTCATTAGAAGCCATAAAGGGTGTTTGGATCCCATCAAGAGAGGAGGATGACACCTCTCCAACATGCATGTTTGGTTTAAAATGACCAAGGGAACCATAAGGGGCAACAATTATATAACTTACTTAAGGGAAAGCAATTATATGAGCGTGAAGGTCACCAAATTTACTTTGAAGGTTGGTTGCAAAAGGGAACTTCAAAAAGGTTAGTTGTTAAAAATTATCAGAATTAACGCTGATGACAAGGCTGTTATGCATGATTACAACCCACTAATTATATGATACATGGTTTTACATGTCATTTTTCTCATAAAATTGAATGGTTATTTGTTAATGAGAAAGGAAGAGTGGATTTAAGAGATGTTGGGAGAGCTTTTAGCCCAAGGGATGTTCAAAATTTTGAGCCTAGAAGCAAGTTGGGAGTATATTGTCAGTTATCCCATGCTTGGTGTTATTGAGTAAAACAAGGACAACCCTTTGTTGGGAGAGGGATAAAAATTCACTACTACTATAACCATTCTAACATAGGTGGGCAACACTCTCTCTCCAGGTATAGTAGTAGCCATGTTTAGGATAACATAAACAATCCCTTGGGAATCTGTGTGAGGATAAATTATAGGGAAAATGCAAGGCATATAGGAGGATTTATTATCATGCTTATAAGGCATGATGAAGTGATTGGAAAAGTGTTGATAAACACTCTTGTTTCCACTAACATGTTTATTCTATGTGCAGGATTGCATTTGGGTACCACCTAAAGGAATACCCACTCTAAGGTACATATATGGAATAAATTTGTTGTGAAGGGTCACATGATGATGGGAACTGAAGAATGGATTGCAACTATATTAAGGGACTTTATAGCCCAAGTAATGTGCATAGTTTTGAGCTTGGAGGTTATTTAAGAGTATGTTAACAATGGTTCCATGTTTGGCAATGAGAAATATAACTGGGTAGCCTTTTGAATGGGAGAGGAATTACAACACCTTGCTATCATAATGCTTCTAACACATGTGGGAAGCAATTTTATTATAGGCACATCAGTAAAAGCCCTAAGAATAAGGCCTTCTTTCCATGGGAAGAGGGAAGAGATGAGTTTTATGTGAAGCCAATTTCAATTGCTTGAGGACAAGCAATTTTGGGTAGGGAGGATTGTCATTTCCCCCTTTTGGATATAAAGCTTAAGAAGACCCTTAGCCTAATTTCCTTTATTTCCCAAAGCTAGGGAAAGATAAAAGAGAAGGGAAACGTGTGGTTTTATTTGTGAAATTTAAAAAGTACTTTATTGTTCTAATTTTCACTTAAGTATGAGACATTAAGGTCATGAATGCTCTTAGGTCTTAAGTGGGAGTTATAAAGGAATTGATATTTTAAAATGTTTTAAGTTTCCATCCAAAATGAAACACCCCTTTTGGAGGGAAGGATATAAAAATAAGTTGAGGTTTCATTGAGGGGTTAGACTATCTTTTTGAATAATTGAATTTTTGAGTTAAAGCATGAAAAAACTTGACTTATCCTTTGAAGATGAAAACTTTCAAAGTGGTTGGAATTGAGGATGAAAACCCTTGATAACCAGTGGGAAACTTCATAAGGAGGTTGTATTGATCATATTTGGCACATAAGGGTGTTTTGAACACCAATTCTAATTACATCAACTGCAAGACAACACTTGGAGGTGTGGTGAGCAACAAGAAGGGTTGATGAATGGGAGAAACAACGTCTAGGGTTTGTAACAAAACCCTTGAGAAGACTAGAGACCACCCTCCTAGGGTGGTTGAGTGGCCTCCAAAGTCTAAATTGACTTAATTAAGCATTGAATAGAAACATAACATTTTTGTTAATTTTTGTGATTTATTTCCAACCAATGCATTGGAAAAATCTAATTTTTGAGCCTAAATTGTTAGCTATAATTATTGTTATTTTTCTATAATTATTTGATCATGAAATATTGATATTTTGGGATGAAAAGGCCTCCATAAAGTTCTATAATTTTTCTGTACATTGACGGTTTGGAAGCTAAATTTGGTATGTTGAATTGATGCCCTAATCTTCATTGAAAAATTAATTAAATTATTGTTATGGTTTGGAGTAATTTATTACATATTTTGTGAGGGTTTGATAACTAGAGTTTTGTTGGAAATATTAAAAAAAAAAACTCGTCTTTGGAAAGGGTTTGGTGATCTAAAAATTTATATATTCAAGTAGGTTGTGTTGGATAACCCTTTTGTTCAGTTTTCAACCCTAAAGAGGATATTACAAGATTTGTCTTGAAACAGAAATGGGACCCAAATGCCTTGATGTGAATAATTAATTTCAAACTAGTTTTGGGTCCAAAAGGACCTAATTTGAATGATTTTAAATTGGATAACATAATAATATAATATAGAATAAAATGACTCAACAATTGGGTACATAATGCTTAATAACGCAAGTATGGAATGATAAATGTTTGGACTTTGAATAACGTTGATTCATTTGACGTGTAAAGTATGCAACATGTAACATGTGGGTATAAAAATAAATAATTAATGACACATACACAAGAAAACATTATTTTTAATGGTAATACAGGTATGTAAAATGATCATAGTTCACATAAGTACCTTACTTGAAGTGGTGACATATTGGTTTCACATAATCCTTAATATCAAACGTACACCATAAAATGTTGAGGGAGATTGGTTTCCCTTGTAATATAAAATCATTTTCAATTGATGGTCTTAAAATAAAGTTTTACAAGGCTATTTATATGGTCCTTGATATATCTTGCACTACGTGGGGATCAAAATTCATCACAGGTGAAATATCTATGGGCAATGTGGGAGGGTCTAGTCCCTTCATGCTCACTTCAATTGTAAAGGTCTTATTGAAGTGTTATTAAATATATTCAATCACTGAGGGGTATGGTCTGAGGTTTGTGTTGGAGCATGAAATTATTTCCACTTCATGAATGCACTTAAACATGCAGCCACTCAACTAATACCAACCAAATACAATCTCTAATTATACACTCCATTAAATGTATAGGTTGGTATGTGCATTGGGGAATGAAGTCCCAATCTCTGTGCCCTAATGAATCACATGAAGGAGATGAAATCCACTTGGCATAGTCAAAATAAAATGAAAGAATCCTTATTTTTTATTCTTAGAACTCCATGAATGGGTAAGATAAGAACATACTCTAATGTTCTTTCAACAAAATACAATGATGACCTAAGTGTTTTTTAGTCTTAGAACCCCACAAATAGAAAAGAGAAGAGCATAAACAAATAAGCTATCCAAAAAATAAGTAACCTAAAAGAAAACTTAAATCGCTTAAATGATGTGAATACAATAAGCGCAAATGAAACAAGTGTTTTAAGAGCACTAAAATGAAGCATGGGTTCTTTGCTTAAGCACTAAATTGAAATGTGAGTAAAAAACATGATTTATTTGGCAATAAATTCACTTATTTGGCTAGTTTAACCTGCAAGAAATAAGTTATGAGTTTTAAATGTGGTCTTTGGTAAGTAAAACCTACAATAAATAAGTTATATTTTTAATATGTTCTCTTCAATGGGTAGCCTGTAAGAAAGCAAATTAACACTCTTTTACTTTCTATTTTATGAAAAATCTATTTAACATGAAGCTAAATTAACTAAATATTCTTAAAATTCATGAGAAAACATGCAGTTTTAACAAAAAAATATAAAAAATAGAGTCTAAATGATGCAAAATGAGCCTCCAAAAGTTGGGTAGTTTTTTGTAGAGTGAATATGCTATTTTACAAAGCAAATTCACTGTTTTCAAAGTAAATCTACCATTTTTAGAGTGAAATCACTATTTGTAGAATGAAACTATTCTTTGCAGAGTGAAACCACCATGTGTATAGAGAAACTATAATTTTGGTCACAATCCTATCATTTTCTTGAAAAACATAAAAAATTAGAAAACAAAATAGAAAATGATGTCACTGATTAGTAAAGTGATACCACTAATTATGGGAAGCAATCCCATCGATATGCAGATTGATATTGCCAAAATGCATAAAACCTAAAAATGAGATTCTTAGGAGAAAGTAAGTGAAATTAAACTAAAAAATGAACTAATTTCAAAATTAAAATATGATGGAATGTTCTCAAGAGGATAGTGGGGTGTGTCGGTCCCATCAGGCATGATAAAATGTAAATCATAATTATAAGAGAGGATAGTTCATTGTTAGTGATTCAAAACCAAGACAAATTAACAAACATGACATCTCAACCGTAATCCCTTGGTCTAGGCAAGGTCTAAGAGAATATAAACAAATAGAAAGACATAAACAAAAGTTATATCTTCCCAATGGATTCATTCTCCAAGCCAGATTGATGTTGTATTGAGCCCAAGATTATAAGCATGGATTCTTTGTCAGTGTCGCACCATTGTGGGCAACATCTCCCCTAGGTTACACATGATTTGGTCTAATTAATAAGAATAAAATGCAATAATGATGAAGCTTTCCTTTAGATTTTAGCAAAGTTTTTTTTGCATTGAAAATCTTATTATGCCTAGAGGGGTCATCTTTTATTTATAGCCTGATCAGATCGATTATAATCGTTGGATGTTAATCCAGATGAATGAATGTAATTAAATTTAGTTTGAGTAATTAATACAATAAATATTTTGGAAAGAGGTTGCACTAATGAAGCATGGCTCCTAAATTCTGATATTTACTTATATTTATGATAATGCTTGACAACTTTTTGTGTGATGTCACAATGATATCACAATTCAGATATTTGTTAAATATTTAAATATTACATAGTTATAAATTAGCTAATTTCTATAGATTTTCTACTTAGTCATTCGATTTGATTTGATGAACTAATTTATCTTGATTAGCTTCTAGATAATTTATACAATATCAAAATTTAAATATTTGTTTTAGTTAATTATCCTAAAACGTTGCTTGTAAAATAACAATTTGACTCAGGATGAATTAGACAATTATGATGATTGTGTATGGTATATTTCCCTAGTCATGCATATATCAATATGTTTCAAATTATACATGTTAGGTGTGTAGACTAATTTAGGTGTTTTTATGATTTGTGTGTTATTACTAAAAGCCATTCTAATTACAATTTTGACACAAAAGTGATGACAATTGAGTGTCTATAATACCATTCAACATCTTACAACAATTAAATATTAAAAAACAAGTATTAATTTTTATTTTTATTCGTATAATAATAATTAAAAATTTTCTAATTGTAAGTTTTGAATTTTTTTCATTTAATGGAACATGTTCATTTCCATGTAAATAAATTTTCAAAGTAATTAATACTTTAACAAAGTATATACTAAGCTTTGGTTTTGATTAAACAATTATATATATATATATATATATATATATATATATATATATATATATATATATATATATACATATACTCACTCAAATAGATGTACTCATTTTTTATTGAGAAAGATATAAAGATTTTCTAAGATCAAAATAACAAATTACATATAGACATATAGCTAATAGCTTAGAGAGGAGATCTATACATTATTCCTTTAAAATTGTTAACTCCCATCTCCCTCTCAAGGTTTATTAGTTTATATGATACAAACCACATACTAGATCATGAGGTGTATCTGTGAATAGTTGTAATAATTAACGAACAATGTAACTATTACACTAATGTATTAGATTTTATATGATGTGAAGTATGAAGCAAATACTATTTAATGAATGAATATTTTATTTTTTTAATTCATTAAATTTTCTATGATGTGAAGTGTGAAGTATGGAATATATTATAAGTAGATTGATATGATGGTTGATTTGGATTTGTGTTTTAATCTATGTTAATATAAATGAATTATTTCTATTTAAGTATTTAAATATATGTAAAAATATAGTAAACAATTCTTAAATAATTACGACAATCAATATGTAATGGAATAAAGGAAATAAAAGGTTCTTATGTCTTTTATATATTGTTGTAAATTTGTCTCGGTAATTTAAACTTGGAAATAGGTACTTAGAGATGTGATAACTATAACACTAAAATTTGAAAGTTTCTCATAAATGATTGATATAACCATATAAATACTCATGAAAGACTATTAATTTTGAGTAAATGCTTTTGACATGTGAATCACTCCCTGGATTTTAAATTTTTGTGTCTGCTTGTTTGTTATATATTGTTTGCTAGTTGTACTAATTTTGCATGTTGCAACCCATGACCTCTTGTAATGAGCTAATTCTACTCAATTCAAAGTATTAAATAAAATAAATTTCAAGGTTTTACATTAGGGTTTGATAGTTTAGTGTGAGCTAACTAGCCCTCTAATAGTCAAATCCCATACTATAGGAACAAGGATGTCAATAATAGAAATTGCATAATGAAATAACTTCAACTTCTGGGTTAAAAGTGTCCAAAATAGAGTGTTAGATGTGATGTTCATGTCCTTATTCTTTTTAAATGAGCTATTAATATTTGGTGATAGTGGCATATGTACACCTCATAATGCCTAGAAACGAGAAAAGAGGGAAGAAATGAATGAGCCCAATTAACTTTGAAAAGGGCACAAAGTGAGAGGCCAAAGATTGTTTGTTTACTCTTAAAAATTATTAGGACCATATTGTAGATGATATTTATGAATTATATAGCACCTTAGTCTTGTACACTTAGAAAATATAGACCTTGGTTGTTCTTCTCAGCTTTAGACCTTTCCCACCTCTACAATTCTCTCATTTATTATCTCTCTGTGTTCATTGCCTATCTCTTAGTCTGATCAATATCATTATAATGACCCAATCCTTATATCATGCCTAGAATGTTGTAAACATGCTTATATTTCACCTGTGCAAGTTCTAGACCTGCACCTATTTTCTAATGGATTGGACACTTGTATCCCAGTCAAACACCTACATCGACGTAAGTGTCATATCCCAATGCAAGTGTTCAGTGCCCTAAATTCATCCAATTTATAAATTAAATGTATCCTAAAGGTCAGCCTAAGTGATTTAATGTGAGATATTCCCCAAGAGGATTGATATAAATATAAGATAAACCCTCATTCATTCACCACCTAAAAAATACCTAAAGAAACCAAAGCAACTTATCAAAATCATTCTATCAAAAACTTAAGTGATCAGAAGCTTCCCTATTCTCTCATATTTTTGTAATAGTCATAAAGATAATACATATATAGGTTTGAAGTACTAAAGGAGAAACCCAAGAGTTATATTTGCCAAGCTATAAGTTAGGTCACTGTTATACTTGATTTTTACTTATTGTACCCTTGTGCACACACAAACAAAATTTTAGGGGAGAACTACATCAGTGTGAGTCCCTCTTCAGAGTAGTGGCTATGTAGGCAACACTCATTGAAAAAGGGGTCTTTGGGGTTAGCTCGACACTGTGAGCCCACTAATCTATTTTTTATAAGGTCACTATGAAGATGAAGAGCTATGGTTTTATCAATTGATAAGGAATGATAATATGTAACCCAAATTTGAATGTACTAGAGAGAAGATGACATAGAACCCTTTAGAATCTAGGTGGTTGCATCTAGTTTTATTAAGTATTATATACTGGACACATGTTTCTGATTCAGACAGGAGCATTGATGCAATCATATGAGACCACAGAGGCATTTAATCTAGAATTTGGCAACTATTTTAGAATATTATTCCAGTTTGCTTCCTACTTATTCTAGATCCAAATTTGTATTAACATCAGAACCAACTATATATTTTTCATTATCATTACAATATCTAGCATAGCCATGTTTCCTCTTTTTATCATATATCACTATAATAAATTCAGTATATGTTTTATCTAATTTTTATAATTACTTGGCATGTTAAGGATCTATTTATCACCCTTGTGCTTATTCATTTCTATATTCTTAACCTTATCTATCCCATTAGGATCCATATCTAATTTAGGCTTAAATATTTAGTGAACCAAATTCATGTGAATGTAAAAAAAATATGATCTATGGCTTCTAAGCCTCCTAGGGTTTCATCTAATTATGATGTATTTTTAGATATGAAACTTTACCCTAGGGTTTTACCTTCCTCAAGCTACAAGGGCTCTGTGTGCATATGTTTCAAGTGGATTCTTCCTTGATTAGCACATTTCATCCTCCAAATAGATCCATTTTAAAATTATTAAGAGGTATTTTCTACTCCGGTTGTTATACTAAAAAACCTTTTTCTTCACCTAAATTTGATATAGATTTTTCAATTTTTTTAATTTACTATTTTTAGTAAATATTGACATACAAGGCGAATGGTGTACTTATTTTAATTTTTTGGGGGTTTAATTAAAAATAATATTTTATTTAAAAACCTCTCTCAAATCTCTAAAATAAATTCATATTTTATCAAAAAAAATTATTTTTATTGGGAATATTCTAGGGTTTTGTTTGTGAAGCATTCCACATTTCTTAGCATATTTCTGATTCATAATAGATCAAAATTGAAATTACTTATAGATTTTTCATAATTATGTTTATATAGACAAAACCCTCTTTTTATTTGTCAAAATATTGTATAGATGTTGTGAGTTTAGTATTTTACTATTTTTAGTAAAGTTAGACCTACAGGGCATACATTGTATTTTTGTTTCCCTATTTTTATGAGTTCATCTCATTTCCTGATTTTCCAAAAAAACCTATCTCATATTTGCAAAAGATTTAGTAAATAGTTTGAAATTGTTATTTCTTTATTATGATTGAATGCTTTTTAGCATTTATATGTCTTTGTTATCTGATTCTCGTATCAATTTTAACAACATTTAAAATGGATACAAAGGAGCCTCTTCCTCCTCCTAACTCTAAGGAGGGTGATAAATACCATCCCTCTAACCAGGTCCATGTTATCACTCCTTCAAGGTGTAAGGTAGATGGTATATGTATCCATGTTCAATCTGAAATACCTAGGGTTTGTGCTTGTGAAGCCCTAAAAGATCAAATCATCAATATGAAAAAGTTAATCAAAGAATTACAAAATTAGATTCCATACATGCAAAATCCTAAACATACTAGTGTCAATCATGTGTTTGCATCTTTCTCTACTAATGTTGTGCTAAATAAGTTTTCTTATCTAAATGAAAAACTAAAACATAATACATCTAAAACAAGTGATTCAAAAAGTGACCAAAAGGCTACTAAGAGTCCAAGTGAAATCCTAGGAGAAATGTTTTGAGACAAAGTGATCAAACTACCCCTCCACCTCCTGTAAGGAGATCCAAATACTATTGTGCATATCTTAGAATGCATGGGCATCATGCATATTGTTGTTTTGCATTAAATAACAAAATTCAAAGTCTTAACAGTAGTGGTGATCATATCATTGATACATCAACCAAGAAACCCACTCACATTTTGAGTTCCTCCCCTAAAGCGCAAGTGCCAAAATAATAAATATGTGTACCAAAAGATAATTCAAAACAAGAGAAGGGTCAAAAGAACAAAGACATAGAGAAAATTCCATTAACAAAGGTTTTAAAATTTTCAAATGATATACAATTACCAAAGGAACTAATGATCTTAAAGCCACTATAAAATATGCCATGCAAGCTCCCCTTGTTTGTCAAAATTGAACATCAAGAGGGAAAATTTCCAAATGATTATAATAGTGGTGATATTATTCCTAATATAGAACTAAATACATATACAAGCAAATCAAACCATGTAACATAGGATGTTCATAAGGTATTAACATTTGAGGTGCATATAGATATAAATAATGCCATACCAATAAGGTCATAACCATAGTATGGCACAATTTCTTGTTCATATGTAGATAATCTAAATGGTATATCACATGTTCAATAACAACCTGAGTGGTTGCATTTATCCTATAATAATGATTACATCAATTATTATGATCCTAATAATATAGAATATTAATATGATCATGATAATATTGATTATGTAGCATATGAGTATGACACACATGATATGAGGCCTCCACAAAGGCGTCTCCTTGATGAGCTCCTTGGATTTTAGTAGCACTTTTACCTATGCATGATCATGATATGCATAGGTTATATCATTATATGATCACTTTTCATTATCATGATTAAGCTTATGTACTTGCACATGCCTTTATCCATGCTTATATCTTTCATAGTGTACTTGATATGCTATGTAATTAACATTTTTTACTAATACATGATCCATGTGCTAGTATGCTATGTATATGTTGGTTTCTTATGATTTTATTTATGCACTTAATTGAGTGCATTACCTTACTATTGTCTTGTTTTTTGAGCATTTAAATATGCTCTATTATTTACAGCCCCATGTCTTTGTTTGCTTCTTTGACATTTGATATGTCATTGTTTATTGTGTGGACATTTGAATATGTAATTATTGATTTTGTGGACATTGTACTAAGTCATTTCCATTCTATTGTGTGATATTTTAACATGCCCCTTATTTGCAGTGTCTTTAGTCTATTGTTTGTTGACTGGCTTTTGAGTGCTCTTGTGTGTGTGCTTTGTTTCCTATTGAGCATGTACTATTACTATCTAGATATTTACATGATATTTATCATGTATCTTAGGCCTTGATGTGATCACATTATGGTGAGCTATGTGGTATAAATTTAAGATCAAACTCCATGAGTAACATGACCCACTATACTATGTGTCTGAATAGATAAGGTTTAACATGATATTTATTAAAGGATCAAGCTTATCAATAACATGAGTCTCTATACTAAGAATGTAATGTCTCAGTTTTTGTGTGGCAAACACAATAACCAACATAATTTTTCCATTGAGTTTTAATTATTTCAAAATCAACTAACTTGACTAATGTAATAAATAGTGCATTATATGTGTTCATAATAATATTGTGCGAAGGTTTCCCAAGGCATGCTTGGTGAAAGATATGTATAGTAACAAAGAGCAATTGAGAATAAGTGGCATCATAATTAGGGAATTAGATAAATATTTTTTAATTCTATCAAAATATTTTTGAAATTGGTCATCCCATTCAAACTCAGTGCCTTTTTGTAACAATTGTGAAAATGGTTGAGTTCTATCAATTAACTAAGCAATAACCCATCTAATAGCTTGGATTTTTCTTTGTAAAATTATAATTTTTTTAAGTCATTTAGAAGAAGGTATTCCAAAAACAGCTTGTAATTTATTTGGATCAACTTTGATACCGATCCAATAAATGATAAATCCCAACAATTTTATTTATGTAACATCAAAGACACATTTCTTAAGATATAACTTTACATTATAGTTTTGCAGTCCTTCAAATATTTTCCTCAAATCTATAGTATCATTTTCACACTTCTTATATTTTCCCGTGATATTATCAACATATTACTCTATAATATTATGTATGTAATCATGGAATATCTATGACATAGCCATTGATAAGTTGCACTAGCATTTTAAAGCCTAAAAATCATGATGACATAGCAAAATTTACCCCAAAGAGTTTTGAATGTAGTTTAATGTTAATAGCAAGGATTTATCTTGATTTAATTATATCTAGAGAATTCATCCATTACATAACTAATTTCATACCCATATGTAGAATCAATGATCATATCAATATTAGAGGGTATTTTAATGATAAAGCATACTTAGGACATTCATTGTCTAAACCTCTAGATTTCCTGCAAATCCTAATGCCCCCATTCAGTTTGGAATTTGGGACAATGTTATAAATCCAATCTAAATAAAAAATAAGTTTTAGAATCCAACATATAATAACTTTTGGATTTCATATTTAACCAATAAATAAAATTTTGTATGCATATTTACAATATTTTTCTTAATTGGTTTAGTATCAAGATGGATGCCTAAGTTATGATCTGCAATTGATTGATCGGTTTTAGGAATATCAACACAAGACCAAGCAAATGGATTGAGAATGTCATGTAATATTTTCATATGTTCTTGTTTTGTTTAGGATTCATCATTGCACTCAATAATACAATTTTATGTACTTTCCTAGTACCATAATTAAATTTAGTTGTTTGTTCATTTAACAATGTAGATATATCTTAAACATATGGAGAAATTGGTAAAGAATCAAGACCATTAATGGATTGTTATCATATATAATTAAGGGTTATCACTCCAAAAATTACACATGATTTCTCCAATTGAAAGAAAATATATTATGATGATGGTAATAAGATAAATCCACACATGATCCCAAATATTCTTGAAAGGCTTCATCATTAAAGAAAGCATCGATAAGCATAATCTCAAGAGAGTTGCCTCATCAATCAATTCAAGATGTACAAACATAGAGCTGCATAAATAATTAACTCTTACATATGATGTGTTTTATATTTGGAAAAGTGAGCACATAAATAATTTTATTTGATAACATTTTCATGATTATGAGTGTCATGATACTCATGATTCATTTAAAAGGGGACTTATTTTACTCAAGAATCTTCACTATAACATATGATTTTTTTAAATTAATGAGAGTTGGAATGATAGGCTTAGGAATACCTTGCTCATGTTTTCCTATGTCTTGACCTTTATATTCCATTTTTTATATATATTTAAATCCAAATCCATATTTTTCCAAATTATTTTGAACTAATCCTAGAAATTATTTTGAATTATTAGTATTGAAACAAATTTTCACTATATGTCCTTTACCTTTATCATTGTAATGTTACGTATCACTGAGTATGGATGATCAAATATTCCTACCATACTCTTGTGGTATAAGATATAGTCTTTCAGTATCAAAAGTATAAATGGCATTTATATATTTCTCAAGGCCAATTGGAGAAAATTAAGCTTTGATAAATGTTCATCTATGCCATTATTTGGAGTGCCACTTTATTTTTGGTTTTAATAATTTCACCCAATTCAAATTTATTTAATTGTTCTAATGGAATTGATTTTTTAGGTGCCATAACAAATGGTTGTGATGTATTGAGATGTGAAATGACCCTCTTTGTAGGTTCTTCAATTTTACAAAATTGAAAAAGAACACCATACACAAGACTAGGATATATGAATCTCTCATAAAAAAAATTAAACATATATGTAACATAGAGGATACCCCATACATGACATGAATTCATGACTTTCCAAACAAAAAATTATAGTTCACATCATTAGATGTCACTTGAAATTTTGTAGTCATAATTTGTGGCCCAATAATTATGTTCAATGTAATTACTTTAAGAGGCTCTTTTGGTTGACTGTAAAATCTTTTTGTAATCATATGAGAGTTTTTAAGGGCTTATCTTCTAATTATAAATGCATTAATAAAGATCACATTAAAAATATTCAATATTTAAACACTATCTATAAGGACTCTTTTAATCCCTTTATTATGGATGATAACTTGAATGGATAAGGGTATATGTTGGTCTACATGAGAATTATTAAGTTGATATATGATATAATAATTATTAACAACATTCAATCTAAGTCTAAAAGCTTAAGGAAGGTTAGGAGGGGTGTTTTAGTTAACCCCACATTAATGTTAAGAGGAAATAAGAGAGATAGTAGTCTTGTGTGACCTACCCCTTTGATTTGTTACAACATATACCCCATGATTAGCCATCATATAATGAACTACAAAATATATATCATTAAGATAAAGTAAATAAAAGTTATCATTTACAAGGGTATCAATGCAAAAATCATCATTATATCACCCAAACCTATCGTGCTTCAAATTATATTTTAACATTCTATGATATCTACAATAAAATAAACATGAAATCATTGATAAACATTTGCATACCATCATGCCTAATAACATCCAAAATATATGAACCCTCCATGTTTATATTATTATAGAAACACATGCCATTGATGAATCACATCTACCCATGAGGAAAGCTAGCATAAGAATACACATAATCTACTAAATGAAGAAGAACTAAGGCCTATAAAATCTTAGATGGTCAAAGCAAGAATAAGCCTAATTATAAGTCACAAAAAGGAAATGATTTATATAAACCCTAGAGAAATAAAATATAAGTTAATCACACCAAAATCAGGTCCTAAAGGGGATAAGAATGTAAAACTCTAGGGTTGAGTGATCGAAAGGATTGAGTTCACCAAAATGTTTTAAATGGGAAAATGCATAAGGGATATTACACCAAATAATAGTAAATTAATCCAATAAAAACAATCATAAGGGCATGTTTGATTTAATATTGTAAAATATAATAAATAAAGACTTGCATATGTGCTAAGGGGGATTAATAAATGTACCTTGAACAACTTATAATTGAAAAGAAATTTTAGAGTTTCGTGTTTTATTTTTGACTTACATGAACCCTTATAGAGGTTTAAAGTGATAAGAATAAGTTACATAAATAGTGTATAAGAGAATCCAAAGAGGTAATTTCAATCTAATAAGGTGACTAAAAATAGCTTGTCCCAATAGAGGTTGACCATCAAACTATTTAAATAGTGCCTGTCTATCTCGAAAGTGGTAATTCAGTTTTGACAGTGGTTGTGTTGGTAGTATTAGTTTGAAACTCTTTGAATCCCTTGGTATGTGTCTGGTTGAAAAAAACATATATGGATCAGTGAATTGGAGTGTTAAAATGATATAATGTCTTATCCTTTGAGACCTTTCAAAGGCATTAAAAAAATAGTTTTATTTTTGGGGGCTTGCTTTAGTTTGGCCCCTATATTTTGACAAGTTAGAAATCATTACTCATGCATTTTAACAATCAAATATATTTATATGATAGTCCCATATCTTATCCCTGTGATATATGATTCAATGCAACTAGGAATATTCTATGTGCTCTTTTACTAGTCCTCCTTTTGGTACAAGTATGAAACAATATTTTTCAATGTGGTAAGAGGAAATCAATATATGTGATATGTAGGTATCTTCCTTGTAATTATGGTATGATTTGATCAATATGGTTACTTGACTTCATCTAAATTTATTAGGTTTCTTGTGTGTATATAAACTTCTCAAATTCAAATATGGACCTTATAAGCATGAAAATTGACCGTGTGGAAGAGGGAAAGTATACAATCAAGCATAATGAAAAATGGTGAACTTAGGAGAAAAGGGCCCAAGGACCCACAACCAAGATGACCTCTATCATAATGTTTTTATAGTGGTTAGACCAATATCAAACTATTTTGGTAATGGTCAAGGTTACCAAAACCCTAAAAATATAAACCTAATGAAGTGTAGGAATATCTGGGAGGATCTTGAGGCAACAAATGACTAATTTAAAGCTACTCAGAAATGAATAATGATAATGGAAGGCTATATGGGGACCATTACAAATGAAAATGTGCCAATCAGATCCCAATTTAAAAATTATACACATATAAAAATATGATAATAACATTACAACTACAAGTCTTGTACTAAAATTAGGCCTTCATAGTTTTAGAGGATTTCAAAGCATTTCAATAGATTAAAACTGCCTCATCATATATACATTTATTTACATGCCCTTCTAGATTGTGAGTCAAGCCTTTCTGAATTGTAAACAATTTTGAAATTGGGGCATTCTAAAAAAAATTATGACCCAAATATGGTGGCCACTCTAAATGACTGTTACAATAAATTATTAACATAGCATATTTCTTATTATTATGAGTTTTCCTATTCACATTCTTATGAATTTTGAATTTCCTTTATTAGTTTTATTTATTTTTAAGCCAGTTTAATATTCTTAGTTTTATTTAGATAAAAAATAGGGGGTTTGCAATATTATAATATAGGTTGGATAATATACATATCTTCCACATAAATTTATTTATTTTAATAACTCTTATTATATTGCAATAAATATCTCTACTCTATTATCACAAATGTGTGTCAATTTAATAGAAAAGAGTTTGATTTATTATAACACACTAATTCATAAAATTTTATGTGTTATACTCAAGATTAAATCCTAATTTTAAATCAACCATGATTATACAAATGTTCTTCATAGACTATTAGGAAAATATAAATGTTTTTGATGATTAATTCAATACTTGAATTTAGACTTTCTTCGTCCACTGACCTAGTCATGTTCCTTCACTCCTTACCCTGATTTCGTGTGATGGACACTTATCCTCCTATAATGAGATATTTTTTCTTGATCCAAAGTGTTAAGGAAAAAAAATTGAGAGTGTGTGAACTAACTAATTCTCCAATAATCATACCTCATAGTGTAAGAAAAAATATGTCAATAATGAAAATTGTGTAATATAATTAACTTTAACTTTTGTGCCAAAAGTTATCCTTTATAAATGATCAAGGAATATTTTCTATATGAGGTTTCAGTGATACTACCAATCCCATTCTCACACTTGAATTATTTCATAATTATATGCAAGGGTTTATCATAGTCAAAAACCACATCTAGAGGTTCCTGGTACCTCCAAAATCATTAATCCATATTTAACATATTCAACACAAAAGAATTTAGTGGCACAATGTAATTCAGGGGTTGATCACACATGGCACCATCCATGCACACACAAAACCTTATGTGGTTTCCACCATCATATTCCTCATGATCCTATAAACCTACAGGGCACACCACTAACACTAGCTTAAATAGTGAATGCTTCCAAGTGCTGAAAACGCTATTGTTTGCATTTGATTATTTTTTTTTTATGTTTTTTAGCTCAGTTGATCTAAGAATAAGAGTCACATATGGAAGCTCAACCATTTATACTTCTATAACCATTATTTAAGCCTTCATGGCTTTGAAATCTACCTATACACATATGTAACATGAGATATCAATCATATATTAGAATCCTAGAGAATAGGTGTAACCTAAGATGATACAAAACCATACATATTTTTAAGAGTATTATATATACATAAAACATAAATCAATAGACTTTTTGTCATGTATGTTTCATATTAATGTTAGTATTTGAGCAATTCATATATATTTGTTCCATATACACATAAAAAAAGAGGGTTATTATTTCTTATTTTTTTAAATCTTAGCCAATGTCTATTATGTTGATGCAAAACTAGAGGCATAGGTAAACACAATTAAATTTTATTAGGATGCATATGAAGATATAAATCACAATGTACATTAGACAAAATGGATATGAGTATGAATAAGTAATATGGATAAATGGATTACAACTAAGTTACGACACATATACTCAATGATTTTTAACAAAGCATCAAAATACATGTAAAATACACAAATAATGCTTAATCAATTTATTCTAAAACTAAAGAGATGTTTAAGCAAGCTTTATAGGTGTAGTTTAAATATCATGATATCTTATGATAAATTTTATAATATGGATGTGGAAATGCCTGCCCATAAGTGACATAACCTCACCCAAAGAATTGGAAGTGAATAGAGAAGGCTCAAATGAGCGTTATTTACTCTCTCAATAGAGGAAGAAATCATTCTAATGTGTGACATATAATAAAAACCAATTTGATGGTTGTGATTACATGTCTAGATATTTAATAAACTCACCTATTTTTTCATGATATGACACCTATGACTTACAAAAAAAATCTTCATGTTGCCTTAGAATGAAAATAATATATGAAACTTTAAGAAAACAATAAGTGTTTTGGGACATGTGTTGAGGGTTATTTAGTTTTTAAGCACCGATCTAGACAATTATAAATATTAAAAACAACACATTCAATAATTGGAATTAACTCTAATGACATACAAAACCCTAGTGGTGTGCAAAGTGAGGTCTTCCTCCTTCCAATGATTGCTATAACATGAACTTTTGTGCCACATTGATAAATGTTATAATTATTGCTTGATCTCTCTAGAATGATCCACATTATTTATGATTTTTTATATGTAAATAAATTATAATTCTTGTGTATTTATAAATATTTCAATAAAACTTAAGACCTTTTTAGTGCGTCCCCAATATAATAACGAATGTAAAATAAAAAATATGGGTTGAACTTGACCAAAAGAAATAACCAAAGGACCCAATGGTGTTATAGATGTTCCTGATATAATTATGAGTGTGATTCACACCCCTATAACAAAAAAACACTAGACAATTAAAGACATAATTAACAAGCAAGGGAGTGTGTTGGTACATTTATTTGCTTTATTGCATTTACTTGTATTTATTATTTATTATTTTAGTGCACTAATTACTTATTGTAATTAATTTATTATGTTTATTAATAATTTACACCAAATAGGGTAAGCTTGCTTAGCTAGTAGTTAACTAAGACACTTATCTTGTTACAGTGAAGTTCCACTCTACTATTCAGAGTAAGATAGGATACGATTTTTTAACTAATAGTCAACTTGTGTTAATCATTTACACAAGTTGGACACCTATCTTGTTAGTGTGGAGTTGCACTCCACTATTCATGTAGACAGATATCAATTGAATTATACGTGTTGTGTGAGTTCCCTAATGTTTATCATGCATGCCTTGCTCTATATAAGCAATGGCTATTTATGTATTCTATAATAGATTAATATTGAATTATCAGAGTAATTCATCATATTTGATTTATTTATTCATTTTTGTTATTATCTCAGATATACAGTTATTTTATCTCTTATTTATGCTTTTTATTAGATTCATTAGATCCTATAGCTAATTCTAACATGGTACCAGAGCTATCTTGAATCTATAGATTGCTAAATATTCAAGAGAAAAATATCTAGATATAGGATCAATTTTTTTATTTTGCATACAGGGACAAATTGGATATTTGTGAAGAATTTTTGAGCTCATCATTGAGTTCAGAGTCCCGAGATAGTCAAAATTGTCTACAATTTTGTCTAAATTGGGCACATGAGGCAAAATTGGCAAGGGTTTGATCCAGAAGCACCACACCCAAATCCAATGGGTACTTGAAAATATAAGTGTTTCTAAGAAAAATGGACCTCACGGTTGTGTTTGAAAGACATCAAAACCTATATATCCATATAAAATTTATCTAATTTGGATAAATTCACCTCGAAAGACAAAAAAAAAATTGGCTCCTAAGTATGGCCGTACGGATTATGCAGACCTAATTTTTTTTTATTTTTTGGTAGGCCTCACATATCAGTAGGTAGATTTGAAAGGGCAACTTTAGGAACCCACCATTTGAACATTGAGAGGTATTTTTGAGCGAATTATTTTTTGAAATAGCTTAAAATTTCATGCTCTTCGCTGTTGTACTTTCAGTTTTTTCTAGATTTTTCCAAAATTTAGATTTTTATACAATAGCTCTTGCCCGTCTATTGGGATCTAGGAAGCACAACTGATTACCATATACAAGCAACTAACATGCGAAATTAAACCAGAATCACAAGTAACTAGAATTCAAAAATAACACAGAATATGAGAGACAATACCCAATTGTATTAATACTCTTTCAGAAGGAAATACAACAAATAAGATGCCACAGTCTTCTTCCTTACACACCTCTAGGGCCCCCACACCTCTAGGGCATAAACAGTAAATCACTTCAAGAGCTCACTCTCTCTCTTACGGTCCCAACAAGCAACTCACACACAGAGTTGTTGTTCACCTCCAACCAGTCAGTATCCACTACTGCCAGTACACCGAGTATACACACATACTCAATCGAGTACACAACACACTCCAAGTAGATCTCCCATGAACTTGCAACAACCTGCAACTCAAATGATCTTACTTTGGAAGGATCTACCTTGCCTTCCTCTTTGCTCTCCAACCGAGTACACACCGTACTCCAAGTAGATCTCCGCTGATATTGCTCCCTGTTGTGTTGCTGACCTCCCTAATCTTGCACACCTGCAAATCAATCTGGTTCTGCACACCTGCAAACCTAGATCTTGCACACACATACACCTGCAAATCAATGATCTTACTTACCATGTAGATCTCCAAACATGGCCTTGCACACCTGCCGACCAAGATCCTACATACATGAAGAATCCTTCTGATTCTCCAAACCAGCACCCATACTTGGCACTATGGCACTAGAAGGAACACACCTTGCTCTCTTCACTCTGAAGGAGCTAATTTTTGCTCTCTTACTCTCTAGCACAAATTACAATACAGCCCATGAGTCTATTATATAGATCTCATGCAAACAATAATTAGACACCCAATTACAATAATTAGATCCACAGCTCAAGACTATAATTAGCCTTCTTACATGCAAACAACTGGTTCATTAACTAAATGTTGGTGCAACCGACAGTTCTAGAACCGCACAGGTGATCGACGTCGGTCCCTGTCTGCCTGGAGGTGACTAACGTTGGCCGACTCCTGACCGATGTCGGTTGCTTCCTATCCACCACTGGCCGACGTTGGTGACTGTGACACTCAACAACCTCCTCCCCTATTTGCATTAGTGAAGCTTTTAGCTCCACAACCTAACACCGTCCTCATTTTTGCAACTTCAGAGGTTCAAAAATTTCACATATGACCTCTAATTAATGTCCCATTTTTTTTAAAGTTAATATTTTTTTGAGCATAACACATTGGTGCAGAAATTTTTGTAATCAAGTGCATATTTTTTCTACTTTTAGACTAGAGGGCCTAAATGAGCTTTTTGTAAATTGGAAAAATTATAATCTAGCCTTGTAATTACACTCAATTATAAAGCACCAAAAATAATTTCCAGATGGTATAAAACTAAATAATTTAGGGAGGTTTTATGGTGTGTTCTATACTTTGATTTATGCTTTGTGATAGTTTATTCTGATTGCATCATGAGAAATCTTAAGTTCCCACTATTAATAGCATACAACTATAATACATGGAAATAGAATGCTTGGAATGCATTAATGATGCTAGGATATATGCCTTACATAACAAATCTTCTTACTCCACCTACTGATGCAAAAAAGTTATAACACTTTCTCTTTGAAACTACTAAAGTAATTAGATACATTCGGTCTTACATGTCTTTAGATTTGAATTTCCATCTTGACAAATGTACAACTCCAAAAAAGACTTGGGATAAATTAGCATCATTGTTTGGAAAAATATGAGGTTCGTGGTTACCAAATTGACAATGAACCCATTAGTTTGGATCCTAAAAATTATGCTACAATACAAGACTACATCACTAAAGTCATAGATCTTAGAACACAACTTTTTGAATGTAAAATTGATAAAAAAAGATATTCAATTGATTTTCAATGCCTTACACAAATTAGGTCCTAAATATTCATCCTTTATCTCTAGATTTTAGACTTATTGGCTCACATTAGGCACATCTTATCAAATGCCCACCTTTGAGGTATGCTCTGAGATTCTAATGGTTGAAGAATAAAATATAATAGCTATAGGTCTAATCAAGTCATCCAAATCTCAAGCTCTAGTTGCAAGTCAACCTTATCATAAGCAAGTTTCAACATCAGCATCAAATACAAGTTCAAGTAAAAAGAAGTTAGAATAAGTCATAGAAAGATAAAAATAAAGGGCAAGAATCTTCCTCGCAAGGAGATTATAAATCCACTAATAAGAAAGGGGATTCACAAAAAAAGATTGACTCTCCTTGCCCTTATTGCAAAAAGGGGTTTCATAGTGAACAAGATTGTTGGAAGAAAGAGATTGATGAACTTAAGGGTCTTCTCAAAAAGAATAACATCAATGAATCCTCTTCAAAGGATTCTTCCACTCCTTCAAATTTAGGGAAAGGGAAAGATACGTCACCAATTGCACTGGAAAATTCTCTCAAGTCATGGGTCATTGACTCAGGTGCTTTGCACCATATGGGTTTGATCAATAATAATTTTCTAGATTAGAACCAAGTTCTTTGCCTCATATTCTCATAGGTGATGATTCTAAGGTAGATGTTATAGGAAAATGTACAGTTGATGTCGATAGTGGTGTATTTGAGGATGTCCTATATGTGCTAGAGTTATCAACTAACCTTCCTTCTGTCTACAAAATCACTCATTTTGATACTAGTAGGAAAGTTGAGTTCACACCTGATTCTGTATCATTCAAAAAATTGGAGGATAATGCCTTAGTTGTAGTGGGAAAAGTTGACAATAAGACTCAGATTTATTCATTCTCCCACTTTGTGCCTCAGTCTTCCTCTATAGCTTTGCTCTCACACATTGATTCAGTGAGCAAGTTATGGCATAAGCGGTTTGGTCATCTAAACTACCGTTATTTACAGCAGCTAAGTTAACAGGAGATGGTTATAGGACTTCCATAGATTCAATTTTTAGGGGGTGTATGTCATGGTTGTGCCTTAGGCAAACATCTAGGGGATAAGTTTAATAAAGGGAAGGCTTGGAGGGCTACACAAGTCCTTGAACTTGTTCATAGTGATTTAGTGGGTCCATTACCTACTTTATCTTTTAGTAAAACCTATTATGTTCTCACATTTATTGATGACTATTCCAAATATACTTGGGTTTATTTTCTAAAACTAAAGAGTAAAGTATTTCATAGATTTATAGAGTTTAAAGCTCTAGCAAAGAAAAAATTTGGGAAGCATGTCAAGATTCTCTGCATAGATAATAGGAGGGAATATGTGAACAAGTTTGAATAATTATATGCTCTTGAAGGAATTGATCTTTAGCATTCATTTGCATAGACACCTCAGCAGAATGATGTAGTAGAGAGGAAGAACAAATTCTTAAAAGAGATGACAAGTTATATGATTCATGTAAAATCATTAGTACCTGAGTACTGGGTGGAAGCGATTAATTGTGTTGCATATATATAGAATAGATTTCTTCACAAAGCTTTAAAGGGGATAACACTTCTTGAAGCTTGGTGTAATAGGAAGCCAGATGTGCATCATTTTAGAGTCTTTGGCAGTCCAGCATGGGCTCACATACCTTCAGACAAGCACCATGCCTTAGAAAAATAAAGCTAAACTTGCATATTTGTAGGATATCCTGATGGTGTTAAGAGATATCAGCTCATTGATCCAGATTCACATGAGCTTATTATAGTGAGAAGTGTTTACTTTGAATAAAGTCCTTTTCTTCCTTACAAGAATCAAATAGCAGTGATGATGATACTCCTGCTTCATCTACTCACAGGGATGATGAGGTAATACCTCCCCAACAGGGTTGAGCAGGTCATGTTCCTCCTCCTCCTCCTTTAGATCCTCACCCATTAATGCCTTTTTGGGCTAGATAAAACTTTGGTATATGTAGACCCTCTTGTTAGGGATCCATTAGACAGAAGGAGAACACGGTCACAACATGATCTTCCACATTCCTACATTGCCATAGCTTTTGATCCATAGTCTTTTCAAGAAGCCATAGGGACAATTGAGTGGTATTCAATGATGGAAGAAGAATATGACTCATTGATTAGAAACAATAGTTGGGATCTTGTTCCTTTTCTTAAGTGAATAAAATTAGTATGATGTAGGTGGATATATCAAACTAAGTTTGCAACAGATAGAAATATTGATAAGTATAAAGCATGCTTAGTGGCCAAATGTTTTTCCCAAGTAGAAGGCATTGACTATATAGAAACCTTTGTGTTTGTTGTTAAGATGAATTATATTCACTTGATACTAGCTATTGGTGCAGATCATGGTTGGTTTGTACATCAGATGGATCTGAAGAGCACATTTCTTCATGGGGATCTTCATGAGGAGATTTATAGGAATCAACCACAGGGTTTCGTTCAAGATTCTTCACTAGTATATTTCTTGAAGAAGTCTCTCTATCGTTTAAAATAAGCCCCTAGGGCTTGGTATTCTAAGATGGACACATTTCTTCTCTTCATTGAGTTCTCTAGATGTCACTCAAATTTGAATATATATATTCTATGGTAGGAGGATTCACTATTGTACTTGGTGCTCTATGTTGATGATCTCATTATTACAAGGAGCACAACATCCATCATTAGCAATGTTAAGACTACACTTCATGATAGGTTTTCTATGACAGACATATGATTATTGTATTATTTTTTTGGGATTTATATAGCATAATTTTCTTTTGAGATTACACTTTCATAGCCCAAGTATGCCATGAACTCATTAGCTCAGTTTCACATGGCTGAATTTAGGCCTACACCGACTCCTTTCTTATCTAGAGTTAGACTTGAGGTTCATTGTTCCACTCCCTTGGTTGATGTCACATTGTATCACCAGCTTGTAGGTAGCCTCATCTATCTAACTCATACATGACTCAACATTTCATATGCAATTGGCATGGTTTCATGCTTTATGAAAACACCACATGAGCTTCATTGGAGAGTCATCAAGCACATTTTGAGCTACATTCAGGGCACTATCAAATACAAGATTCACTATACAATAGGTACAAGTTAAGACTTGGTGGGATACATAGGTTCTGAATGGGCTGGTGATTATGATAATCATAAGTCCACTTTTGATTACAACTTTCACTTTGAATCTAGCTCCATTTATTGGCAGAGCAAGAAACAAAATGCTATTGCTCTTTCATCTACAGAGGTTGAGTATCGTGGTGTTGTTAATGCCACTACTAAGGCTATTTGGCTTCAAAATATTTTCACTGAGCTTGGTGTTCCATTTTGGAAGCCATCAGTCATCTATTGTGACAACCAAAGCACTATCCAGATCTTAAAGAATTTGGTTCATCATCAAAGAACCAAACACATAGAGATCCATATGCACTTTATCAAGGAGTTGATTCAGGTGGAGATTATTGATCTTCAATATTGTCTTATAGAGGAGCAGATTGTATATATTTTTACCAAACCTCTCATTGAGAGCAAGTGTCTTCACTTACGATCTCTTTTGGGGGTGTGGGACATCAGTTCTTCAGCGGGGGTCTCCTAGACCTTAATTTTGAGGAAAAGTTTTTTTCCTTTGGGTTTTTTCCTTTCCTCATCTATTTGCACAGAATACCTAATATGTCTACACATTGTTGGGACTCTTATCTGCGTATCCCTACCTAAGCTTCGCTTTTGGGGGGGGGGAGAGGTGTTGGTGTATTTATTTGCTTTATTGCATTTACTTATATTTATTATTTATTATTTTGGTGCACTAATTATTTATTGTGATTAGTTTATTATGTTTATTAATAATTTACACCAGATAGGGTAAGCTTGTTGAGCTAGTAGTTAACTTAGACACTTATCTTGTTACAGTGGAGTTTCACTCCACTATTCAGGGTAAGATAGGATAAGATTATTTAACTAATAGTCAACTTGTGTTGATCATTTACACAAGTTGGACACTTATCGTGTTAGTGTGGAGTTGCACTCCACTATTCATGTAGATAGGTATCAATTGAACTATACGTGTTGTGTGAGTTCCCTGATCTTTATCATACATGCCTTGCTCTATATAAGCAATGACTATTTATGTATTCTATATCAGATTAATATTGAATTATCAGAGCAATTCATAATATTTAATTTATTTTTTTATTTATGTTATTATCTTAGATATACAGTTATTATTTATTACTATTACTATTTTATCTCTTATTTATGCTTTCTATTAGATTTATTAGATCAACCCATTAAAGTTAGACCTAAAGTTAGATAAATGACTTTAGTCAAACTTTAATTTACATCCTATATACAAGGATGAGTTAATTTCAACCTAAATTTATTAAAATGTTTCTGAGGTTAAATATTCCTTAATGTTTCTCCAAAAAAGAAACTTTAAGGGGAGAAGTTAAGGTGACATTGAGAGAGAACATTAAGATGACATCAAGCGCTAATGTTGAGGTAATTTTAATAGGCAATGTTAAAGTGAATTTAAAGGGCGATATTAACATGAATTTAGTATGGATTTAAGTGTGACTTTAATCTGAGTTTAGTTACAAATTTAGGTTGAATTTAAGTATGATATTAGATTGATTTGATTTTCATTATTAATTTAACTTTAATTTTGAATTTTATATATATATATATATATATATATATAAATTTTTAGTTTATTAAATTTATTTAATGATATTATATAGTCTTAAAGAATATACTTTTTATTATATGTTAATTTATAATTACAATTTTAATATTCATATTCATATCAAATATAACTAAAATATGCTTGTGACAATATGTAATTATAATTGTGAATTAAATGTGTATGTAACAACTATAAGTAAAAATAAAAATAATAATTAAATATATAATGACACAAAAATAAAATAATCACAATTTAATAATGAAATCAACATCATCTGCACTTGTCTTTGGGATCTACTCACCTATCAACACCCCCACTATTAAAAGTGGGATGGGACCAACTCACATTGCCTAAACTACCTGAAGTCCAATAGTCATCATGGACCCATCTATAATCATAAGCATTTTTTCATTTTGAAATAGGGTTGATGTAGTGCTTCTATTATATAAAACACAATACAACTACCATTTAAAATATGATTAAATAAATTTAAAAAACGCAGAACCATGATTTTCGTGTGCTATTTGAAATATAATGACTGTGAGTAAACTACAAATATATATTCTACATAAAATCATACAATCAATTAAACATTGTAATATTTTTTGCAAAGAAGCATATCTATAAGTAAAAATGCGATCCTCATGCCAAGGTGAGATCTTATCTTAATAGTTATCTTATTTTTATAAAAATAAATATAAAAATAAATGATATTATAATTAAAAATGAATACAAATTAGAACATGTACTAGTGGAAAATAATAAAAACTAACATGCTTTAAAAATGGGAGCATGCTCCTTCAAATCCCATGTGTCCTATGGTATTGGTGATCTATCCCTGCTCCATTCCAGATTGGACTACTTATTTATATTAATTTTCACTCTGATTAATTATGTTTCAATATTCAATGAACCTCTTTCAAGGTTTAGGAGCATAATGAGGTAGCCTCAAAATAATATAAACAATGAAAAAAATAGTAATTTTTTTCAAAACATTTTATGTAAAATGATTAACTCAAATAAAATGCACTTTTTCATTTTTCATTTTATTCATGTCAAACTTAAGGTCAATTTATTTTGTAGATTACTTTTTTCTTATCGTAGAGTATCTATTTCAAACTTAAGGTTAATTTATTTTGTAGATTGTTTTTTTCTTATTGTAGGGTATCCATTCCACACTTTTCTATAAGATGTGTTCTAAAAAAAGTTAGAATGTAAAATGTGACATAGTAAAATATTAAAAAATTATTCAATTTATTTTGATAGAAAATAACTTACCCTTATCCATTAAGTTACTAATGGAGACCAATATTATTTTAAACCAAAATTATTTCATGTTTTTTTTTGGAAAGTCAACCTAAAAAATATTATTATAATCTATTTTTGCCTTCTCCATAGAAATGTTACACTTAACCTACATGTCTTATATTTAAAAAATTATGTTAATACTTTATTGATTACAAATATAAAACATATTAAAAATTAAATTGAGGTGGACATGAGGAATGAAGGTGGGAAAATTGGAGAGACATGTGAGGAATATTCCCTAATACAACTATTAACCTATTATTCAGTTCAAGATTTTCTTGTACACAATGCAAACATTTAATTATGAATTAGAAATTATAAAAAATATATATAATTATAAAATTATAAAATTTACATATAATTAAAAAAACAAATTACAATTTATTTATTTTTTTGAAAATTTGTCTTTTTTTTTTTGAAAGTTTTTTTAAAAAGAGCTAAAATTGTAGATTATAATTTATATTTGACACTGAATTAAGAATATTTCAATAAATGTTCAGTTTTATTTTTTATTTTTTTCCCAAAATTTTTGATAAAACTTTAAATTTTTTTGATTTTCATAATTTTTGTGTAATCTTAAGTTTTTGTAATATTCTCTATACACATTGATTTCTTTGATATATTTTACTAAATCCTAAACTTTTATAAATTTTCTAATTTTTTTATTTTTATAGCTTCCCTAATTTTTATTTAAACCATAATTTTATTAAATTTTCTAAATTTATGTTAAACACTAAATATTATTAAGTTTTGTAATTTCTTAAAAAAATATAAATTTTCTTAACTTTCTCAAAACCCTAATTTATCAAATTCTCTAATTTTTTTTTGCTAAATCTTAAATTTTCATAATTTTCATAAATCCTAATATTATAGATTTTTTTTTTTAAAGGTTTTTTTCTAAACTTTTAAATTCCCCAATTTTCTCTAATCCCTAATTTCTATAATTTTAAAATTTAATCTATACTCTAAATTTCTCTAATAATTTCAATTTTTATAATTTCTTCATTTTTTTACTAATTTTCTATAAACCTTAATTTCTCTATTTTTTAAATTCTATATTAAACTTTAAGTTTCCCTAATTTATTAAGTTTCTCTAATTTATTTTATTATTTCATTTCTCAAATTTCTCTAATATTTCATTTTTCTCAAATTTCTCTATTTTATTAAATTTGCTTAATTTCTCTATTTTCCTTAATTTCATTTACAACCTAATTTCTCCAATTTTCAAAATTTTGCTAAATCCTAAATTTCCATGATTTCATAAAATTAGTCAATTTATTTAATTTTTTATTTTTCCTAATTTTTCACATTTCTTAAATTTTCCTTAATTCTCTTATTTCTCTAATTTCCTTAAATTTTTACTAAACCTTAAATTTATTTAATTTACTATATTTTCTTATTTTTTCTCTCAAACCTAATATCTCCTAATTTATCTACATTTTATTATAAACTTCAATAATCATAATTTTTTAAAAACCCCTATATTTTCTTATTTTTTCTCTTAACCTCAAGTTCCCCTAATTTTCTTAATTTTTTAAACCTCATTTTAACTAATTTCCTAAATTTTCTAATAAACCCTAAATTTTACATTTTGTCCTGTAAACTTTCATTTTATGTATTACTATGTTTTTCTAAGCTCCATTTTTCCTAAACCCCAAAATCCCCAAATTTTCTTATTTTTCATTAAATTGATATTATAATGACTAAAAAGTGAAAATGATGAGACCAAAAATTCCACTAATTTTTTTTTTTTAAACTAATATTATAATATTCTTTTTTGGATTATTAAGTTTAAATTGGTCCCTTACCATTAAAAAGTATCACAAAAAATAGCCAAGTATGAAGAAACTTAATTGTATATAATTAATCATGTTAAAGCCAAACAAAATGACATGTCAAATGATAGTAAAAAATAAAAACACCCACCTATTAGAAAGAGATAACTTTAGAAAGGCCACAAAGCCATCTAGCAAGACACAAAAATAATGAAAACCATAAACTTGCAAATTTGTTTATCTCAATTTCTAAAGTTTTTAGGGTGGGTCACCTTTGTGTGTGTATATATATATATATATATGAACCCTGTTTGTATTCATTTAGCTAGATAGAGAACCATATATATTCTTTGGGGGTTATCTATAACATTGGACAATGATCAAAATTTTGGTCTTTCTTCTATCCATTTGACTATGTTTACTTGTGCCATGATTTTTGGTTTTCCTACTTCCACTGCCTTGTTGGCTTGCGCATGAATAAGGTATTAATTTTAAACTGAAATGCCTATATATAAATATATATGATCGTTAGGATCTACCACATACATTGATCATATCTTAATCAACTCTCTTGTATTTTTCACTTGATTTTATTATCAATCTATTGAAGGTTTGTTTCTACATATTGTTGACCAAATTTGACTTTTAAGTCAAATTTGGGCACCTATAGGTAAAAACCTAACTTTCTAGGTCTATAAGAGGTGTTATATCAGTGTCATGGGGTGTATTATAGTTCAATTGATGCTAATTAATGTTATATTGGCTTTGATCAATTAGTTTTTATGTCCATTTATCATATTGGGTCATTTTAAGGGTCAAAAAAGGTGCATTTAATGAGTTGTACGAGTTTATTAGAAAATTTGAAGGTTTAAAAAGTTGATTTCATGCCCCATATGTCCATTTAAGATTGACAAATCTGAAAGATGGTAGGTTATGCAAAAGAAAGGGCAATTTTCTTGAGCAAAATAGAAAAAATGGCACTTGTACGACCTCCTTGGGAAGTGTGCCACATGGGATAGGTTTAGGGGATGTCCTTTAAGCTTCCTCAACTCAACTTCATGTTTGGTTTAATCTATAAATGCTATTTCTTGCTTAAAACCATTCTGCTCCATTTTCACCCTTCTTGGTAAGCTGAAGTGACCTTCAAGATTTTACTCAGTACAGACAACTCATGAGGTTTTAGGATAAATGCCTTGGGAAGGTTATAGTTCACTCACATAGATTTATTTTCATATAAGGAGTCTTAATATTTATCAATTTTGCTTTATGACCCATTGCTAACATGTTGACTGTGTAAATTTGTTAGTTGTTTCAAGCACCCTATGGGTTTTGCCTTGGTTTGAGCAGATTCATACAATCCACTTACTGATGTTGGTTTTAGAGGATGTTAGTTTCTTTCTCAAATGGTATTCATGCTTAGTTTCAAGTTTCATGGTGTTTGGATAAGCAAATTTGTCTCATGTTGTAGGAAAGGTGTCACCATTACAAAGTTGTAGTCAATTCTACCTTGTTCCAAAATGTTGGTCTTTACCAGAGGTTTCATGTGAATATAAAATGGTGTTTCATAGGTTTTAAATCTATACATTTACCTCCCTCCATGTTTTGATTCCATTTTACCATGATTTGATCAAACTTGCAGCCTTGTTGTCCTCATGGTCAACCTTGTCCATGTTCACTTGTTTACATGTTGAATCACATGTGAGAAACCTATCTAATGTGCTCATGAAGGCATATAAAGGATGTTCAAATGCTCAACATGCCTTAGTATTAAGAACAAACAAGTAGGAATCTTCAAAGTGTTAGAAGAAGAGACTATGGCAGTCATACATAGTCACTCTCACAGTTCTGACATTAAAATGCTCATCTACAAGTGTTTAAAAGGGGAATTTCATGTTGAAATGGAGTTTTAAAACTAGTTCGAGATACTCATGATGATAATCATGCATTTTGAGGTATTTTGGTAAGCTTATAACCCTTGGAAGGCCAAATACTATACCCATCACACCAATTTTGCCCACTATTTGCCTGTAAGTGACTTGACATGTACCTACAATGTTAACAAAAAACCAAATGGATATAGAGAAGGTTGGAGTATGAGATGGAAACCTCCTTGATATCCTAGTGTATGATATAGACCATGCTAACCCTATTTGAGGGATCAAATTGGTAGGTTGAGGTGAGAGAGTCTTCAAAACATGACATGACTGTGTTCAAGGATCAAATCCCTAAAAACATAAAATAGAGGCCTATAGCCTTTTTATGGATTCATACAATAGGGTTACAAGAAGTTTTAAAGCCTCTAGATGTGTTTGTTTTGAGGTCCCCATATATGACATTGACCTTTCAAGGTTTGAGTGGAAAATGAGCAATAGAGGATGGTAATTTCAAGGTCTAAAGAGGGCACTCAAACTACTATTTGCAAGTAATGTTCAACTACATGCCTGAGTCCAAAAAATGCCTCTTACCTACCTAAGCTGAAAGTTAGACCTTGTTAATATGTGTGAATGGTTTCGATAGTCGACATGAATTTTTGAGGTATAAAATTAATCAAAAGGAGTGACATTTGGTGTTTTGGTTACTCAAGTACATTCCCAGTCCATACACAGGCTCTTACACATCCACCTACAGCAGGGTCAAATAGTGATCTTAATTTGATTTGATGCCCTTTTGGTTCTTTAAGACTGTCAAAGGTGAATTATAGTTCATGTATCTTGTGACCTCAATGGATTTAGGGAGGGTCAACACACATTATGAACAAGCTCAGTTGAGGTTAATACACCTACAGGTAGGGTTTTAAGGTAGAACATCTCAATCTAGATAGTCGCCCAAAGTCGATGTAAAGATGGTGTTTAAGGTTCTCCAAGAAGAAAGCTAGTTCAATAAAGCATTTTGAAACCAATAATAATTCATGTAAATCCTTCACACATCTAACATAAGGTCTGATGATGAAATTTATACCTATAGGGTCAATCCAAACTAGGGTGTCTCAATCTAGAAGTTCATGACTCAGTCAAAGGATTTGATGTTGTTTAGCCTAGCAGAGTGAATCTAAGGTAAATGCAGGGGCTAGATTATTATCATGTTTCGTGGGAGGCCTTTTAACATCATGACCAGGCTCATTGGTATATCATAAACACCTATAGGTGTGATGTTTTGAAGAAGCACAGTCAAACTAAAAACTTAATCCTAGCTTGACAATGATATGAGGAGTATATTTGGAGAGTTAGAGGGATGATTGAGGAATATGATATCTTTAATACATTAATATTATTCTATAAATACTCTCTTAGTGAATATAGGATAGAATGTGGAATCCTAAACATGGAATATGCAGTCTAAGGTGAATTTCCTGCACACAGTCCTCACCTAGTAGGATAGTCTTGGCTTTTTGAAGGATTGGGAGGTCAAATCGTGTCATCAAAAGCTCAAAATTTGTACAGAACACCTTGATGACTTGGATAACCTCATGGAATATTTATTTTTTTCTATTGAGATATGGGAGTTCCCTCTATTTTGTCTTAGATAGAGGACACTCCCATTTAAACACAAACCTACAAATCTTGGAAGGTGGGGATGGTTGGATGAGATAAAAGCTAAGAAAAACTTGGAATAAGGTGTGATAAATATTAATACACATAGAACAAGCATGTAAATCAATCATAGAGATAAGAAACTAGATAGGGTTCCCAAAACCTTGAGGATTGCAGTCAAACCTAATTGGGCAAGTTTAGGCCAAAAAACCAAATAAGAGATCAATGTCACTTTTCACATTAGAAAGGCAATAAAATGTAATTAATCATTTTCATAGGGATATAATAGATGTGTCTAAGCTAATTTAATTTAGGTAACCCCACAACAAAGTCATTTTGTGCTTCCAACTGCAATCAGGCCTATTGAGCAATATTAGGCCTAATGCCCAAATGAGGATTCACTTTCACTTTACACATGAAATGAACATAATCATGAATTATAACATGTTTTTGACGTCATTTATGACATGTCCAAGATTTTTTAGGGCATAGAAATCACAAATAATCCTTTTTTAGCTCAAAACTCATCTCAAGCCTGTGCAAATGGAAGAAACAAGCTCGATAGGTCAGATTAAAATACTCACATATCCATTGAGGATATGCATGGGAATATAAGGATATCAATGATGTTAATAGGGTATTTTAAAATCACTTTAGTGATATTTTTTTAAGGTTTTATGTCCAACTTTTATGAATAATGCATAAGACCCAAAACTGCTCAGAAACCCTTGTAAACCCTGGTTAGCACCAATTTATGGAAATAGAGTTAGATATGTAATATAATGGACCATTTTGAATAGAATATATATTTTAACTTTTAAGGGACTCTCTCAAGCTACTCCAAAATCAAATTAGTTGTATGGACTTGTATGAATGGGGGCAAAAATAGGGTTTTTCTCATTGTTTTGTGTGTTTTGTAGGTTGTAGGAGGTTTTAGGAGATAAAAATAACATGGATGTAAATATTAAGATTTAAGATAACCCCACATATCACTCTCATTCCTTGAATCAACTCCTAAGTATCCAAACTAGGTGCTTCAACTCAACCAGTCAAAACTAGCATAGTGGACAAGCTAGGGAGAAGTGTGAAATCTTCAAGTGGATGGATTTTTAAGGTGTACCTAATAATTATAAGTCATTTTATATCCTTAAAACATGTCATTCATTAAATTATGTGTATTTTTTTGAGCAATTGATCTCTTTTTGGAATCCAAGTGTGTAGGGTGCATGAAAAGAGTGTTTTTTGGACTGCAGATGATGATTGCTCCTTTTTAGGTGATTATAGATGACCAATCATACAAAAAAATCATTTAGAAGTATGTATGATGTCTTTAAAATTCATTATAATCATTGGAACCACTCCCAATTAGTTATAAGGTGTTCAAATAGGGCTAATCATGCAGGTAGTTTTTATAAGCCAAAATGAGGAGTTTCTTGCCACTTTTCATGAAGTTTATGACTTAGATTGACACTTTTAGTTTCTTACCTTACATGTTTCATCACACATCCTCTTATAATTCATAATTAACTACTTTTTTATCTTTACAAGTTTCTTTGTGACCCTTGGACTTTTCTCTTCTTCTCTCTCTCAAGTTCTATAAGAACTAGCCATTTTGGCATTGTATGGGATGCTCCACCTGAGTATGGTGAAGCAATACTCAAATGTATACCTTTTTATTAATAATAAAATTTATTTTTACCTCTTTTATGACTTTTATTATTGTATTCAATTGGATGATGAATCTTGCTTAGTGAAAACTATGGATTATTTGCATGTTGTTTTATTTTTTTCACCTATTCGTAGCCTCTTCTTGCAGGGCATGTAAAGTGTTATAGGAGATGTCAAAGATTTATTGAGTTATTATTTTCATCATTTCCATTTGTTGAACATATTTTTCCCAACAGGCCAAAAATTGATCCCCTTCTTTCCCTACTGCTCTGGGCCAAATTCATTTTTTGATTTTGCACAAGTCCGAGATTTTCTACGGACTCTGCAGGTCCTTTTCTATGAACTCTACAGGCATGGATTTTTCTACAGACTCTGCAGGTCCATTTCTATGGACTCTACAGGAAATTCTTTCGACAGATGAAGAACCAATTTAAAGAGTGCAAGATTTTACAAAGCTTCTTCAGACTGTTGTCCAAAGAAATTTATAATAAAAGAGAGCTAAAATGGTTCAAAGACACTTTTCCTTAAGGTTGGAAGAGTGGTTCAATGACATAATCTTTCCAAGAGTTAACATCTTTGAACCGTTGAACCATTGAATCGATTCAATGCTTTGGTTCAACGGCAAAGTTCAATCAGCTGAGTTCATCGCGTTGGTTCAATCAAATGGTTCAACATCTGAGGTTCAATCAAATGGTTCGTTAGCTTGATTCAAAGACTTGGTTCAGTCAGTTTGGTTCAAAGTGTTGGTTCAACCGTTGGTTCAAAGGAGCGGTTCAAGCAAAAGTTAAAGAGAATCTCCTGAAGGACAAGTTCCCTTGCAGAGGGTAGAGAACACTTCAAAGAGGCCACAGAGAAAGCCACAAAGGTAAGTTATTTTAAAATTTTGTTTAAGGTAGTTGAAAGGCAAAGGCATAATTCCTTCAGACTTTTGTTCGAAGGAATTCAAAAAGGCTGCAAACAAAAATCCCACGAAAAAACTAAGGCATTGAACGAATTATTTCAGACTTTTTGTCCAAAGGAATTCCTTCAGACAAAAATACCGAAGGAATTTAGAAGGAAGATAGCTGCGGAAAAAGTGGCCGGGAATAATTTTCGAAGGAAAGCAGGTGGCTAAAACAATTCTTGGAGACTTTTTATCCATGGGGAAATTGTCAGCGGGAAAAAAGTCCATGAGAAAAAGGCCCGAAGGAGCAACCTGTCGAAGAGAGAAGACTGTCCGAAGGGTAAGTGCCCTTGCGGGAGACTCTCGACTTCCAAAACAAAGGGACTTTTCCAAAAGTCAAAGGGTCACCTTCCCTTCGAGAAGGTGCAAAGAAGGGAGTCCATAGAAAAGGTTGAAGCAAGAAAGCCAAAGAAATTCCAAGGGGTGACGGGCCTGAGGACATCAAAATCAAGCATGGAAAACTAGCCGTTGGGTATTCAAACACAGTGACAGGTGTGCAAACGTCAATTTCAAGGCTCATGAAATAGCCGTTGATTTTTGAAAGTCTTAAAGAGGAGCCCAAGGAATGCAGTGACCCACCAAAAGATAGCCCCAGGGGCTGAAGGAGCCAGAAAGAGACAACGCAAGGAAGAAGACAAAGCACAGGAAAAGGCAAAGCAGTCCAAGTGGTAAAGGGGAGGCGAGTTATTGTCAGATGGTCCCCAAATGGTGCAAACAGTAAATGGTGTGGCCTGTCTTCTCCATTTTATATTTATAAGGGGATAAACCACGTGAATATCTGGGAAAGATCAATCTGTTCACAAAAAAGAGGTGCGGCCATGTTTTCACATTAATGTGGAACACCAAAGTCAAAGCAAGAGCCGACAATAAAACAGCTTTCCTCTTCCCAAGGCTCAGAGCGCACATGGGCCAGCTTGCAAAAAGAGCGTCAAAAGTCTTTTCTAGAAAGTGCCAAGTTCCCTTCTCTTTTCTATATATTGTAAAATTTCTCATTTTAAATGGATCCATTCTCTTAGCCTGAAGGCAAAGCTCTGCCCAAAAATCTCTCGAGATTGTAAGGCAAAACTCTACCAGTTTTTTACCTTGAATCAGAACTTAGCATTTTTACCTCTATCTGGACTTGCACTCAAGCATATGTCTATGTTCTTCTTTTTGTGTTAAGTCATTGTCTTTCATGCTTTTCATAGATCGATTACAGCATGTCTAGTGCATTGTGAAGTTTCTTTTCTACAGGTCTGCCAGAAGTGTCTACAACAAAAATATAGGTGCATGTGAACAGGCTGCCAAAGTGTGTCTCAAAACACCTTTGATAGATTTCTTCCTCCCTGTATCTCTATGGACCCCTGACTCACTAATACAGATGAGCTTCCCACATCAGATGAAGTGTATGGGCCCTTCTCCTTGGTGAAAAGTGTATGATCGGGCTGAGTGGGTCATCATTTTTGGTGTATCACCTTTTTATTTTTAGGCTTAGGTTCTATTTTCAGCATTCTTTCTCCCTTTTCATCCCCCCATTTTACATTTATTTGTTAGCAGTAGGAATCCAGGGCCTAAAAGATACATCAAAGGGTGCTAGCCCTTATCTAGAGACTCTCCCCTCCAGCTTTGCCGATCCCACAGGTGAGAGGGGAGTTTCAATTTTGACGTGTGGAAGGGCAGGAGTTAGGCATCCTGCCCTAGGTGCAATCCACTGCATCAACAATTTTTGGCACGCCTGGTGGGACCAACTAGGACAAGTTGTGTCCAAAGAGTTGAAGAATTTTTGGTGTGTTCTTCAACCAACCAGCCTTTGGAGGCTTTTGCATCAACACCAATGGTGAATCTAAGTTAAATCAACTAGTTAAGCAGTTATGGTGCCATCAAGAAATAGTATCTTGGTCCAATAAGACCAGTCTGATCTCCTATGCCTAAAATCACCACATAGTCTACTATTAAGGGTGTCCCCTTCAAATTCATTGAATGGCATTTGAACTTAGCAAAGCGACTGAGGTTTGAGAGGACCCATCCTTATTCAGCAAACCACTTCCCCAAACTTGCTATAAATAAAACCTACACCGAGGAGCCTAAGTTGGAGGAGGATCAGATGGATGTCTTTGAACAACTAGAGACTCTGATCCTTGAGCAGGAAAAGGAGAAGTTGGTTCACCTTGAGGAAAGCCTTCAAGAAGAAAGCTTTGAACAAAAGGGTGATGTTCTGTGGGATGAGCAATCAGTTTGTGATTCCATTTCAGACATCACAACAGTCACCCTTCTTCAAGAAGGCCATGAGGGAGCAGAAGATGAGTTTGACAGGGTCTTCAATGAAGCAGTAGGGAACAAGTCAAACCATGATGCACTGCAAAGGGACCATGCACTACAAAGGGCTTATGGTGATGAGCCAATAGCCACAGTTTTCTTAGTGAAATGCACCAGCATGAAAAGCCAGCATTCAACAACCTTCCAAGAACAAATATAGTATGTATATGTTGGAAGCATGTTTGAATCTGATCCACTCAGATACAAGCCAACCCAGGTGGCAGGCAAGAGGAGCAGGTCACCAAGTCTCCACTTCATTCAGCCACTTGTCTGTCACCATAAGTTTCCTAGCCAGGGAGGGGAATTAATAAATTTTCCCTTTAATCCAGGAGGGAAGCAAATATACCTAGTTAGTTGTACATAGTAGTTGGTTTTCAGTTTTCTTTCCTGTTTTCCCTAAGTGCAGTTTGCACAAGTAGTGTTTTTAGCCTTGTGTGTGTTTTTCCTTTGTGTGTGGGGTAAAAGGCTTCATGATTGATTCTTGGATCTATCAAGGTAGTTTCTAACTTTTTCAAAGCTACATCTGACTATGTGCCCAATGGAATAAAAGGCAACTGGTCTCTAAGCATAGTAGGCATGCTTCCCTTGGGAGTCACCAATTTGTTGACCATTTTTTGCCCAACAAGCCAAAAATCAGTCCCCTTCTTTCCCTATTATTCTAGGCCAAATTCATTTTTTGATTTTGCACAAGTCTAGGATTTTCTATGGACTCTGTAGGCCCTTTTCTACGAACTCTGTAGGCATGGATTTTTCTACGGACTCTGCAGGCAATTCCTTTGACAGATGAAGAACCAGTTCAAAGAGTGCAAGATTTTACAAATATTCTTCAGACTCTTATCCAAAGAAATTTATAAGGAACGAGAGCTAAAATGGTTCAAAGACACTTTTACTTAAGGTTGGAAGAGTGGTTCAATGACATAATCTTTCCAAGAGTTAGCATCTTTGAACCGTTGAACCATTAAACTGGTTCAATGCTTTGGTTCATCGCTTTGGTTCAATGGCAAAGATCAATCAGCAAAGTTCAATCGACTGAGTTCATCATGTTGGTTCAATCAAATGGTTCAATGGCTGAGGTTCAATCAAATGGTTCGCCAGCTTGGTTCAAAGACTTGGTTCAGCTAGTTTGGTTCAAAGTGTTGGTTCAAAGCTTGGTTCAACGGTTGGTTCAAAGGAGCGGTTCAAGAAAAAGTTAAAGAGAATCTCCTGAAGGACAAGTGCCCTTGCGGAGGGAAAAGAACACTTCAAAGAGGCCACAGAGAAAGTCTCAAAGGTAAGTTCTTTCAGAATTTTGTTTAAGGCAGTCGAAAGGCAAAGGCATAATTCCTTTGAACTTTTGTCCGAAGGAATTCGAAAAGGCTGCAAACAAAAATCCTGTGGAAAAACTAAGGCATTAAATGAATTCTTTCAGACTTTTTGTCTGAAGGAATTCAAAAGGAAAATAGCCACAAGAAAAGTGGTCAAGAAGAATTCCTGAAGGAAAGCAGGTGGCTGAAAAAATTCTTACAGACTTTTTGTCCACGGGGAAATTTTCCACGATAAAAAAGTCCGTGGGAAAAAGGCCCGAAGGAGCAACCTGTCGAAGAGAGAAGACTGCCCGAAGGGCAAGTGCCCTTGTGAGGAACTCTCAGCTGCAAAAACAAAGGGACTTTTCCAAAAGCCAAAGGGTCACCTTCCCTTCGGGAAGGTGCAAAGAAGGGAGTCCGCAGAAAAGGCCGAAGCAAGAAAGCCAAAGAAAGTCCAAGGGGTGACAGGGTCGAGGATGTCAAAATCAAGCATGGCAAACTAGCCGTTGGGTAATCAAACGCAATGACAAGAGCACGAACGTCAATTTCAAGGCTCGTGAAATAGCCATTGATTTTGAAAAGCCTTAAAGAGGAGCCCAAGAAACGCAACGACCCACCAAAAGATAGCCCCAGGGGCTGAAGGAGCCAGAAAAAGATAATTCAAGGAAGAAGACAAAGCACAGGAAAAGATAAAGCAGTCCAAGTGGCAAAGTGGAAGTGAGTTATTGCCAGATGGTCACCAAATGGTGCAAATAGTAAATAGTGCAACCTGTCTTCTCCATTTTGTATTTATAAGGGGACAAACCTCGTGAATATTTGGGAAAGAGCAATCTGTTCTTAGAAAAGAGGCACGGCCATGTTTTCACATTAATGTGGAATGCCAAAGTCAAAGCAAGAGCCAACAATCAAATAGCTTTCCTCTTCCCAAGGCTCAGAGCGCACATGGGCCAGCTCGCAAAAGGAGCGCCAAAAGTATTTTCCAGAAAGCGCCAAGTTCCATTCTCTTTTCTATATATTGTAAAATTTCTCATTTTAAATGGATCCATTCTCTTAGCCCGAAGGCAAATCTTTGCCCAAAAATCTCTCGAGCTTGTAAGGCAGAACTCTACCAATTTTTTACCTTGAATCAAGACTTAGCATTTTTACCTCTATCTAGACTTGCACTCAAGCATATGTCTATGTTCTTCTTTTTGTGTTAAGTCATTGTCTTTCATGTTTTTCACAGATCGATTACAGCATGTCTAGTGCATTGTGAAGTTTCTTTTCTGTAGGTCTGCCAGAAGTGTCTCCAGCAGAAATATAGGCGCATGTGAACAGGCTGCCAAAGTGTGTCTCAGAACACCTTTGATAGATTTCTTCCTCCATGTATCTCTATGGACCCCTAACTCACTGATACAAATGAGTTTCCCACATCAGATGAAGTGTATGGGCACTTCTCCTTGGTGAAAAGTGTATGATCAGGTTGAGTGGGTCATCATTTTTGGTGTATCACCTTTTTATTTTTAGGCTTAGGTTCTATTTTTAGCATTCTTTCTCCCTTTTCATCCCCCCATTTTTACATTTATTTGTTAGCAGTAGGAATCCAGGGCCTAAAAGATACATCAGAGGGAGCTATCCCTTATCTAGAGACTTTCCCCTCTAGCTTCACCGGTCCCACAGGCGAGAGGGGAGTTTCCATTTTGACGTGTGGAAGGGCAGGAGCTAGGCGTCCTGCCCCGGGTTCAATCCACTGCATCAACACCATTCAATTCCTCTTGTTTATTCCTCCTATATTTTCACATTCTTCCATAACCTCATACTGTAATATTGATGTGAGAAGACATAGATTGGAGAAGTGTAGGTTTAGTTTGTCCTTTGATTTCAAGTGTAATATGCATATGGTTGGATGTCATCATTATATTTGGTGTATCACCTCCCTTATACTAGTTTTATTTTAGTTATCCTTCTCCCTTTTCACCCCCTCCCCAATTTTAGTATTAGTTGTAATCTAAAGTGGTACATTAGGAGAGCTAGCCCTATCTAGAGATTCACCTCATTCACTAGGCTGCCCATAAGCCTATAGGTGTTTCCATTATGCCACTTGGATGAGGATAAAACTAATATCTCCTTAAAGGGTGCAAATCCAAGTGACAATAGTTTTTGGCATGCCTACTGGGACTCTTATTCCAAGAGGTTAAGATATTTTTGGTGTTGTCTCTCAATAATCAGCCTTTGGAGGCATCTATCAAAGCATCAATGGTGACTCCAAAGTTGTATCATCTATTCAAGTAGCCCATGTTATCCTTTTAAGATTTATGGCATATTTTTTTCTTTGTTTTCTTGTTTTCAATAAATATTCATGGCTAATTTTGGTGTTGAGTACAATTTTACACAAGTTGGTAAGACCTTTTAAGCTTATGGCTTTCCCTACCAATATGAGCAAGTTATTAATCATCCTTGGTGTGATCCTTAATATTCTTGTTATGATCCATATCAGCTCCCACATGGACATTATTAGCCTTCTCATGAAGTATATCTTTCCTATAACCAGTCCTCTCAATGTCTTGTTCCTCTTAGTCAACCTAGTCCTTTCCCAACTCCATCCATTTCCACCTTCAAGAAGACTCTTTTGGGATATGAGAGGTACATGTTGGATTTTGATACTCTAAGAGGATGTGTTTAAGAGGTTATTATTCATTCCATCTATCAAGTGATAAATGCATTAGAGCTAGTCAAGAAAGAATGGGCACCTATTGAGAGAGCCAATTGGTAAAGGCTCACAAGTGAGATGCTAGATATGAGTGGTTTGATGGCATCCTTGGAGGATGCGGATGCCAACTAAGTATTCATGAAAGGCAAGTTCACCAAACCTATCAGCCTTCATATCCACCTCCTCAAGTTTCCTATCAGCCATACATGACCCCTACTCATGAGCCAAATCAAGCTTATCAAAGTCATCCTTTTCACAATCAATTGGAGGAGAGAGTTGAAAAGAGAAAACTTGTGTTTAAAGATAATATTCATATGCATATTGAGTTGGATAACAATAATATGTATTAGTCCATGGTGGTAGAAAAATAAGTGGATTTCAAGCCCTCATTGCCCTCTCACATTGCATCCTCACCACCTCAAATAGAGACTCATAATCCCAATACCCCAATATGGAGTAAAATAGTGGAGTCATGGGGAAAGGAGGAAAAAATAATTGATAAGAAGTGTGAATTCAAGAATGAAGTTAATTCTTTGAAAACTACTCCCATCCTTCCTCAAGAAACCTCTTGTCCTCCAAATAAATCCCTTTGTATTCCTCATTCTCATGATGATTCCTATGAAATCCAAGAAATACTTTTCCAAGAGAACCTAGCCAAGAAAATTGAAGAGTTGGAGTCAAGGATGAAGTTACTAAGTCGAGGTGTGATGGAAGGTTTAAACCCAAAGAAATATTCTATGCCTAAACACACCCCATCTAACCTCCTTCAATAGAGTTCCCAATCTGATTTTGAGCCCTATGTTCCACCTCCACCAACTACTTCCTTTTGTCCTCATCCCATCACCCTTTACCTTGATGTACCTTTGGTGTGGGAACCAAAAGAATAAAAGTTGGTTGAGGAAAATTCAAAACTCTTGCTTGAATAAAATGCAAATCCTTGGTAGCCTTATTGGGCTAAGTCACTAGAATTCAAGATGCCTAGTCTTGGAATACCAAACAAGAGATGGAAGATATTGCATCCTTTGAAAAACAAAATTAGATTATGACAACTGAGGTACAATTTGAAATGCCTCAAGAGGTTCTAAGTGTTGAAGAAGATGTGAGTTCTTATTTTGAATCTCCTTGTTTGGTTGATAATGAAGAATGCCTTGTGGCAAAAAAGAAATCTTGAAATAAGAGCTTATCTTGATAAAAGCAAGTGAAGAAGAGCAAGATCAATTTATGGTTGATCAATAATACCTCATGAGTGATTATGAGGAAGAGATTACCATAGGGACTTCCCTTGGTGAACAAAAGGGAAAGTCGCAAGCTTTTATCTCCATATTTGAAGAGATGTGTATCCATGAGGAATGTGGCCAAGATTTGAAGAAAAAGCTACATGAATAAGACTTAATTTCTAATCATGAGGTTGTGCATGACCATTTCAATATTGAAGAGGTAGTGGTTCTAAAAGATGAGGAAGACAAAGATGATTGGCAACTACAAATAGATATATTGCAAGAGCTTGAAGAGTTTTGCCAAGTTGAGGGCTAAGTACATGACAAGGTAAAGAAATAATCTTACATGGAAGACAATGACCAAGATTGGGAAGAATTTTTAAAAGCTCCTTGATGAGCTATAAGAACTTGCAGCTGAGAAGAAACCCAATCTTGTTGAGAGCACTATAAAAGACAAAAAGGTATGCATTGTTGAATCACCATTAGAGGTCGTAGTCGAAGGATCATATGATAAAGTTGAGGCTATTTGGATGCAAGAAGAATTCATTCCCATATCTAATTTGTTTGGATTTGCTTGGTTCTCATTGAAATCATGCTAATGAAGTTGGCAAACGTTGTGAAAGAGTTGGAGGCATAAATGCTAGAGATCAAAAGGCTACATGTCTCACTAAATCATTCATGTCATGAATAAAGAAGAGTTTAAAACTTCCCCTTTGATCCATAAGGGAGTTATGCTTATTTTTCTAATTATACATAATAGGTTGTTCTCTATTTCCCTTAAGTACTTTGAGCACATGTGTGTGTTTGTTGTCTTGTTTTGTGTGTGTCTTTGCATTGTGTGGTTGAGGTAGTCTTTAGTAGTCTTTGTCCTGATCAAAGTTTGTAGTCAATGGTCAAAAGTATCCTTATTTGTCTTAGAATTTAGATGACTCCTAAGCTCAATGGAATGATAAGGCTACTGGTCTAGTTAGTATAACAGGCATACTACCCCTATGAGTCACTAATTTATTGACCAAATTTGACTTTTAAGTCAAATTAGTGCACTTATAGGTAAAAACATGACTTTATAGGTCTAAAGGGGGTGTTATATGAGTGTCATAAGGTGTATTATAGTTCAATTGATGCCAATTAATGTTATATTGGCTTTGGTCAATTAGTTTTTATGTCTATTTATCATTTTGGGTCATTTTAGGGGTTAAAAAAGGTGCATTTAATGATTTGTACGGGTTTCTTGAGAAATGTGAAGGTTAAATCAGATTGTCATGCCCCATGTGTCCACTTAAATCCTAAACAACTAACAAAACTAAAATATGACAAATTATGCAAAAGAAAGGGCAATTTTCTTGAGTAAAGGAGAGAAAATGGCACTTGTACAGCCTCCTTGGGAAGTGTGCCACATGGGATAGGGTCAAGGGATGTCCTTTCAACTTCCTTAGCTCAAATCCACATTTGGTTTAATCTAAAAATGTTATTTCTTGGTCAAATTCATTCTTCTCCACTTTCACCCTTCTTGGCAAGCTGAAGTGACCTCCAAGTTTTTGCTCGATACAAACAGCTCATGAAGTTTCAAGAAAAATGCCTTGAGTAGGTTGTATTACACTCAAGTACCTTCATTTTCATATAAACAGTTTGAATATTTATGTGAGAATACATAGATTGGAGAAGTGTAGGTTCAGTTTGTCCTTTGATTTCAAGTGTAATATGCATATGGTTAGATGTCAACATGTTATTTGGTGCATCACCTCCCTTAGATTAGTTTGTTTTAGTTATCCTTCTCCCTTTTCACTCCCTAATTTTAGTAGTAGTTTCAATCCAAAGTGGTACATCATGGGAGCTAGCCCTATCTAGAGATTCACCTCATTCCCTAGGCTACCCACAAGCCTAGAGGTGTTTCCATTGTGCCACTTGGATGAGGAGAACTTTGTTATCTCCTCAAAGGGTGTAAATCCAAGTGACAACACATACCACTACCAAAAGAAGGATATTTACATTAGTGAAGGAGCATATAAATATCAGTCTAGTTGTATATTGTATCTAATATTATATGGATAAGGGATGGTATTATCATATTCATGGGGATGAATGTTGACACGCATAAATGTTGATTTTCCATCTTGGAAACAAACCCTGACCTAATTCAGGAAGAGTTTTAGTGAGGCATTCTCATTGAACAAAAACCTAAAATTTTAATGTCTTATCAAGGTCTTCTTGATGTGGATTAGAGCTCAAGTGAAGGATAAATAATTTCAACATGTGTGTGTATCAATTTACAAATCTAAGAGAGGTATATGAGCATCATCTACTAACAAAGTTATTTGGAAACTTTCATAGTGATTAGAGCTACACAACCATTTTCAAAATAGGACTATTATTAGAATAAATAAATTAAATGATATTTAATTCATCCTAATTTATAAGAATGTAAGTGAGTAATAACTCACATATAATATTAGAGGTTAGTATATTGTTAGAGTTTGCTTTAACTTTGTTAGATATTTAGTTTGAATTAGTTAAAACTATGCTTGTAGTTGATAGAATTTTTCTATTATTTTAGAGGAGCTATTGTTAGTCTATAAGCATATATAAATAATGGCTTTCACCATTAGTTTGGAACTTGAATAAAATGATATTTTATTAAAAGCTTTGTTTATATTTGGTATTAGAGTAGGAGACTTTGAAAGATCCAGGAGTAGACAAAGGATGAGAGGTGAAGAGAGAGGAAAAATTGTAGATAAGCCTCAAGAACTTTGTTCCTACTCTTATGCAAGATATAAGCGACAAGTTTGAATATTCCTACTTCATTTTCTATGTGATTTTTTGTTGAAAATCCTAATAAGATGTGAATCTCTCTGGTGAGGTGTTGAAAGTAGAAAACAAGCCTCAAGCAAAATATCATTGTTTGAAATTAAGCCCAGCCCACCAAAAAAAGTGTTATTTTTTAATTCATAAAAGACAAAAAAAAAGCAGAGGAGCACCCAATAATGTAGTTCCAAGTTCAACCCAAAGATCCATTCTATAAGGAATCATTATTAAATAAAATTGTTTTCTAAAATCACAATGGTGTTATCTTGAAAGCATTTCAAGCTATAATTAAAAATAGAAACACAAAGTAACAAAAATCTAAAGGCATTTTCTAATTAAGAGGTTGGCATGACAACCAACCCCAATTCCAGTAGGCTCTTCTCCCATACCATCCAAAGAAGTGGCATTCCATTTTGTTGATAAATCAGGCCAGATACCATTTTTTTGTATTTGGAAGTGATTCTAAACTCATTCACTGAATTGCATTCCTAATAAATGTATTTTCTCTCCATGGTGGAGCATTGTAGGTAAAATCTAGCAAAATTTCCAATTTTACTTGCACATATGACATCTGATTGGAAGTAATTTTATATTTCACCTATTTGGCCAAAGTTTATTATTCTCATGCAAAATTAGGATTGAAATGTTTTTTATTTTAAAATTTTATTCTTTTAAAATTAGTAAAACACTTTAGAACATTAAATTTTACCTTACTAGTCTACTTGAAAAAAATATTATTGTTTCAATATTTAGCAAACTAGGAGGATCCATAAGCCAAACATTAGCCACATTATCTAGCTAAGGTCCTGCACCACATGAAAAAATAATTTTTACTATAAAATTTTTACAAATATAAATTAATTATTTATATATTTGTGCACTTGCAAAAAAAAATGGTGTTTGGAATAAACGATGTCTCTACTTCATGTTTGAGAGTAAAATCAATGTTTTAAACTACTACATCTAACGCATAACATAGATGCAACAATGGATCTTACAAAATCATCCCTTTAAATATCCAAAGATAAATAAGATTTGGTATTTTATTTTTACCTCTCTCTATTTCCCATTCATCACTGCCATTCAACATAAATTCAAAAAGATTGAAATTTTGAATATGTAGGGAAGTTATGCCCATGTACAAGGATTTATCTCTAAGAAAGTGTATTTAATATAATGAATCTTTTTTATATATTATCTAAGTACCATGTATCACTCTAATCTCACATGTTTTAATATCTTTTTCATTTACCATCGAGTATATATAAAGGGTGAGACATTTCCACATATTGTCGGGTATATATGAAGGTCAATCATATCGATAGGTTTGGTATATTGGTCTGAAGATATATAGAAATGGAAACCTATTACAATTATAAGGAACAAATCCATCTCCCACAAACAACTTTGTTTAAATATCTATAAATGGACCAATATTTGGTTTTCCTAATACACAGCTACTTCATGGTGATTGGAAAACCAAAGTGAAGACTCGTTTGGAAATTTAAGATCTTTAGTTAGTTGTTGATGGCACATTTACCTGGCATGCATGTGACATTGATTAATAGTATAAGTTTGACAAAGTGAAATAATAAGAAATTTTGATCATTATGTTCAAGGTATTTAACGAGGTTCAACCTCATATCGGAGATGATACTATAGCCAAAAATTATTAAGACAAACTTAGTATTATCTATGAGTCTAAGAACAAGAATATCATCCTTCATCTACACTGCTAGCTCACTATCTCAATTTGAAGATAAGTGAGAAAGTTGAAGGCTTTATTTATCATGTTATAACACTATATGTATCACTCCTAGAATTAGGCAAGAAATTTAAGATGACTCCCTGGTGCCCATCATCCTAAGAGCACTACCACCAGCCTAGAATATATTTGTGATGTCTCTCAATAAATTAAAGACTAAACCAACTTTTGAAAAATTGGTTAATAGGTTCTATCAGGAGGAATACATGCACATAACAAAATAAAATGAAGAACATGCACTTGAATTAAAACAAAAGGGTAAAAATCCCATGAAACCTTGAAAACACTTCCCTAAGCAGAATAATCAGTATAATCAAAATAGGAACTAAAATCATTCTGAGAAGGTATGTCAAATATGTGGAAAAATAGGTTATGAATTTAAGGTTGTTGGTTAAAGACATTTATTCAAGGCTCCTCCAACAAAAATAAGCCTACCCCCAAACAATATCCACAAGGACATAAGAAAATTCCATAGTTCACATGTAGCTGGAAGAAGAAGCCTTTTACACAACAACAAGTAAACATTGTTGAATATAGTGATTATTCAAATGAGGACTTTGTCTTTAATTCTCAAGAGATAACTCCTCCAAATGTAGTCTTGTATGTGGATTCAGGTGCCACAAATCACATGACAGATGGAATGATTAATTTACAACCTTGAACCATTCAGTGTATTATGCTAATGTATATATAGGAGATGATCCATCTTATAATTTCCAAGGTTGTGGTTATATTTATTTATCTCTTCAAAATCATACATGTCAAATCATAGAATTCATATATGTTATAGGACTCACAAATAATGTGTTAATTAATTGCTCAATCATAACCGAAAGGTTGAATTTGATCATAAAGATGGAAAAACATTTTGTTTCATTAGAACCAAGTCTAAAAGCTAAAAAAATATTGCACAAGATTCTAGTGTAGGAAAAATAATCTAGATTTATCCATAATAATAATTATTTAGTTGTTGTAAAAGATACAAATTCAAAAAATATGTGGCAAAAAATATATGGACACTTCATTTTTGGGTACCTGGTTGCATTAATCATACACAACATGGTTAGAAGCCTTCCTCAACTAAATAAGAAAAGTGATGTGTTCAAGTTATCTAGTTAGAAAAAAACATAGAGCTCCATTTGGTATGAGTAAATTTAGGGCTCCTGGTCTATTGGATTTAGTGCACATCAATATGTGTAATCCCATGCAATCGAATGTTAATGGCTTCCAGTGTTTTGATCTCTTTTTTGATGACTACTCACAAAATATGTGGGTATATTTCTTGAAGACTATTAGCTTGGGCTCTCACTATCAGAAGGATCTGATACTAGCCTTTTTAATGTCGAAGAGGTCCAAATTTGGTACCACATTAGATCATTATCTAATTTCTTAATGTTCTTATGTTATGTTCTAAAGTCTCCTTTTCAATACTTTCAACTTCCATCAGATCTCACGTAAGTTAAAAATTAGGTACATATATAGAAAACTCATAATTAATTATCAATCAATATTGGTACTTTCATTCATTCCTTTACACAAATGAAAAAATTTATTTATTATATTTTTTCATTTACATGGAGCACTCCAACCTTAAAGTTTCATGCTAGTTTCCCCTATAGGGCTTGATTTTGATGTATTTTAAGATCTAATTTATATAGGGTCTTCTTTATTATTTTGGTATCATTAACCCTAACTTATTTCATATTCTCTATGTTTCACTATTTTATGCCAATTAAAAAAGATAAATCAAAGACACCTACTAAGAAAAGTGATAGATAGAGTGGTAAACATATCAATTTGTTTCAAATTCATTTACCTGGTACTCATACTTGTTTGAAATATAAAATGGTAATTGTTGATGAAATTCATGATCCTTATATTAATTCACATGTAAATGATAATGTAAATGGTACAAATATGAATGATGAAAATGTAAATTATGTAAATATAGATAATTGTGATGTCAATGTTATGAATGACAATACTTTTGATGCCAATGGTAGGAATGAAAATGTTACAAATATTACTACTTTGAATTCACATGAGATATCTTTGTTGTTTAAAATATATATAGTTTGTTTCCCAAATAAATTGATGCAATGATATATAGTGTTAGAGAGGAGCAGAATAAGATGAAACTAACTCAGGAATTCATATTTAAGGAAGTACATGTTGCAAATGAATATTTTAATTCTTATATTTTACCTACTAGAGGTCCTCATTTCACATTAGGTAATGAGGGTATTATTACTATTTCTTTTAATATTGTGTGTTTGCCTATTACTTCTACTTAGATTGCTATGTATATTACTTAAAAACTTGATATTAATGCTTCTTTTATGCCTCTTATTTATACACTTATTTTCAATCTACATCTTTTTGTCATGATCTTTCTCAAAACAATAATGTGTCTATTCATAATTTAAGATGTTAATTATACTTTAGTTCACAGTTATCAATATTTATTACTTCAACAAACTATTCAAAACATGTAAGTGAAAACTTCAAAAAATTCCTCAAGGATCTCAAAAATCAAGTTACATGGGTACTTTTCATGATATATTACTCAATATGTTCGCTTATGAGGTCATTATACACCCTTTTCCTTTTTTTTTTATTGCACCTAAGTTTGACTTATTTAATGAAAAAAGTGACCCATCACATAATATCAAAGCTTTCTATGTTTTATATCTTGACTTTGCACAAAATGATAATATCTTTACTAATATCTTTCCTCAAATTCTTAAGGATTGTGCCTTAGATTGGTTATTTGTCCTACCATTCAGCTCTATGCATTAATTCAATTCTTTGGTTGATAATTTATTATCTCATTTTCCATTAACATTAGTTATAAGGTCATGTTTTCTCAACTATCCTAGCTTATACAAGGACCTAATGAGCCTATTAGTGAGGATGTGCTTAACTTCAAAACAATGCTTATAAAATTTACTCTCCAATTACTCGATAGTGAATTGAAAAATATTTTCTCTCAAATTTTGATTTAACCCATTAAATACAAAGTGAATTTCAACACATAAATATTTTAATAAAATTTGCCATATAGTTAGTAACTATGAGATCAAGATTATAAAGGTCAATATGCTTAAATATGGGACTAGTACCCCTACCTCTAATGGAGCTACATATCAAGGTAAAATAACATTCAAGGTTAATGCTAATGATACTAATTTTCAAATGGATAATGAGACCAAAAATGTAGTTAATGTGGTATCTCAATTACTTGGCAGCCTTGTCCTTCCACCTAAAGAGTGAAGAAAATTCACATGGTTAGTTGAGAGTCCTCAACTAGTGATTAAACAATTTATTGTGTGAAATATGATATCCTTACCTCCTCAACATGAGTTTGAATCATCTCGGCCTTTACCTAAGTTTTATTAAGTTAATGCATTTTATGATTATCATAGAGCTTCAAGTCATACTACCAATAGATGTTTTTCACTAAAACATAAGATTTAAGATTTAAACGATAGAAATGTCATAAAATTAGGACATAATAGTGCATTAAATGAATTAGTTACTCAGCCAAATAGACATTTGAAAGTATTTATCAATCCCATTCTGAATCATGTTTCTCAAAATATTAAAAATGAGATGATATTCACACAGTAGCTCAAAATAGCCTCCACTGATTTATAATGCTCACATCTTAGATGTTTTCATAGGTGTGGTCATAGATGCATATAAAGGGGTTCCTTCTATTACTTTATATAGCAATGTTATTCTAATATATTATTTTAACAACAAACCTTTTATGCATACATGATTACATAGATTGACATTCAAAATCAACAAAATGCATTATGATTGATAATTGTTCAATTCTAAACATGTGCACAATGCAATTTATTGTTAATCATGGATACATTAAAGAAGTTAGATGGTATTGTTGGTTAATTTATCCACCCTTGATCATGGTATGTTCAAAGAATGGTTTGGATTGTCTAACCTTGCAAATGGTCATCTATAAGGTATTTTAGCATTGTTTAAAGTATTTACAAAATCTAAGGTTTAATATTCTATTGTTTTAGGTTGTTAAGGTCATTCTTGTGTTAAGTCCAATGTGCCTTGAGATTGTCAGGGTCAATATTGTCAAGCAAGATTACAAAGTATATTAGTTCATGCATTAGTAAGGAAAACCAATAATAAGCATAAAGAACCTAACATGCTAATCCCACTCCCTCAAGGGGTGGTGTCAATGAAATCAACAAACTAATGATGAAAGCAAGACAAGAAATACCCTTTAAAAGTGGCTCCTTCAAAGGCGGTCTATAAATGTCTTTATGCCTGGATTTGGTGCTCTAAGTCTTTTTCAATGTGGTTGGGCAAGTGGCTTTGACATCTCTTCTATCACCAATGGCTTTAGATCCTTGATTGGTAAATTTGGAGGAATTAGTGAAGCTCTTCTAGCACTATTTTTGCATAGTCTGTTTGCATTAAAAAACTTTTTTTTGGTCTATGGTGGCTCATGTATTAATACTTTTCTAAAAATATTGAGAATCAACCATGACTATCCATATTGAGATCCAAATGTGTGGCCAAGGATTAATTCAACTTTGGAGGACAAAGCAATTAATATTTTAGAATAAGGGACCATTAATGAGGCATTGGTGGCCTTTAACCTATTATTTATCTCCATTAATGCCTAGTGCTTAACACCCTTTCAATGATGTCATGGGTGATGTTATGGCCCAAATATTTTGAATTATGAATTTCCAATTATAGATATTTAATAACTTTCTATGGATTTTCCACTGAAGCTCTTAATTTGGTTTGATTTGCTTAATGACCTTACTCAGTATTTTGTAATTCTTGGAAATTGGTCACATGTTTAATCAAAATAGTTGAAAATGTTCATTTGCTTGGTCGTAAGTTGATCGAGGTTGAATAAGACGAATATAATAGTTGTGAATGATGCATTACCCCATTCAAGGATACATAGGCACAAATTGATGCTTACACGTGACGTGTGCAAATGAATTAGAGTGTTTAAATGGTCCAAAATGATAATTTGTTTGGTCACAAACTTGACATGAAGTGAATTGGAAGAAGATAACAATTGCATAAAATGTATTGCCCTATTCATGGATACATGAGTGCAAATCGGCACCTGCACAAGACATGTGCAAATAAATTAGAGCATTTTAGTGATTTTCATCCAAATTATGCATTATTGTAGAATTTCATTCAGATTTGAAATCTTACCATAATAATGATAAGAATTGAATGTTTATGTTTTGCCCCTATTTGAAAAGGTGTGGTGAGACATTTGGTCAAAGCAATGACTTTTCAAAGAATTAAAAAGTCATTAAGAAAAGTTGGATGGTAATGATTGAAGAAATAGCTAGTGACCCATGATGCCCTCTAAAGAGGGAATGTGGGGATGAAAGAGAGGGATGAACTCTAAAAAAATAGAGAAAGAGTGAAATTAACCCATGGATGAGATTAAATCCATGTAAGCTAATGCTTGCATGCATTGATTCCCAATGATCATATAGAATAAAATATAATGGGCCCCAAGGTGGGCGGAAGTGGGAAGAATGCATCTCAAAATAGAAGCAACACACTTTGACATACCCAAAATAGGGAAAAAGTTATGGGCTTAGGGAATGATCGATCCCAAAACAAGTTGCATACTTTGACTTTGCCAAAATGAGGGTAAAAGTTGCAGAGCTTAGAATTAGAATAAAAATAAAATAATAGCATTGCTCTAGAGAAAGGATGTTAATGAATTAATAATGTGCCCCAATAAAGTGGATTTGATTGGTTGATAAATTGATTTTTCCTCAAGAGGGTTGATTTGACCATGGATAGTTGATTTTATCCTAGTAGGGCTAATTAGATCATTGATTGGTCTAAATATTATGCCCCAATAGGAAAAATCAGTAACCATAGCTCAAGGATATAACCTATTTCATAAATTAAATATGAGCAAGCATAAACATGGGTACAATGGCCTAATAATGTTTTAAAGACTAAAGAAGCCATAAACAACTAGGCATATGAGGATGCACAAAGAGATGAAAGAGAAGGCATACAAGGCATACGAGGATGACATAAGGATTGAATAATGATGAGATTGGATTAGAAGAATATGGATGTGAATAAGAATGAAACAAGGATGATATGATGATCGAGTTGACTTGATATATGTCATATATCCAAGTGTTGCCTACATAATCCAGATGGACCTCAGGCCAATGTAGTTCTCCTAGAAGTGGGAGAAAATGGAACGAGGAATGAAGAATAGAATAAATATGGACCAATGTTCAATTATGTTTATGATATCTTATTTAGGTAACATATATGTAGGATAGTGCTTTCAGAGATGTTGTTTAGTGCCACATTGACTTTTGGACTTGGAGCACTTGGTGTTTACTTTGGCAAATGAAATTATGCATCATAAGTATTAATAACCTATAATAACATTGTATTTTGATTGTAAAAGGACCGATTCAATGATGAATATTTATAACTAAAGATAATGATAAAAAATACCAAAACCAAAGTTTCAAGTATTTACATTTGAACAAAAAACAAATCAAATAAAAATAAAGGTTTTAAATATAAAATGTAACCAACTAAAAATCAAGATATGAATCATCAATACTTAAGAAGGAACAAGAATGTACCCAAAAAATAACAAGTAATAAAACAATCCAAATACAAACGTAAAAACTTCAAGCCCAAGTTAAGGCTAGACTCAAAAGGTTTACAAATTATATTCAAACACAACACTAAAAACACACAAACAACCCAATAAATAAAACACATAACCCATAAATACAAAAAGTAACATAAAGCATCTTATCATTAACCAAGTCAAGATCTTCTTTTGAAGGCTCACAAATAATGATAACTAGATGGTGCCCCTAATCAAGGATACATGCAATGGAAGGACACATCATAATGTAGTTAGAACAATTAGAACCAATAATGGCTTTGCCTTACTAGGGTATATTTGGGAAGGACACATCCCAATGGTTGTTAAAATGAACAGCTCAAAGCTGGATCAAAGATAATGACTGGATTTAGGACAAGACAAATGTTTTTGAATTTTGGGGCTTTATATCTCTCATGGACATTGTAAGCCTTTTTCAAAATTTTAGGTCTTTTAGACTATTTTAAATGTTTTAGAAAATTTCTATCATATTTCCATGCTTTTGGGTTTTTAGGGTATCTCAACTCAATTGAAAATAACAAGATATAGAATTGACTCACAAAATAGTGAGAGTGAGGGAATGGTAACTAGCAAAATGACAAGATCATGGCTTAGGAAGATCGTGACTTAGGTTGATCGTAAAATGATGAGAGTGTGGCTTAAGTTGTTCACAAAATATAGAGAGTGTTCAAACTTAAATTGATCATAAAATAATCAGAGCATGGCAAAGGGGTGACCGATCGGACTTCAATGTAAATTGAACACTACCTACATAGTGCAAAAGGACCTCAAGTCAATGTAGTTCAAAGGCACGGTAAGGTAAGAAAGGATGGTAAGGTAAGGTAAAGGGCAAGGCAAGGCACATGGAAAGGTATAAAATAATGACAAGATGAATGGAAAATGGAAAAATTCAAGGTAAATGGAAAGGTAAGGAAAATTATTATGTTGTTCCTATTGATGTGGAGATGTTCATCTTAATCAGTAACCAGAATAGTCAATTATGTAAATTACTAGCCCACACCCCTTTTGAATAGTTGCTCTAGAAAGAACCTACTATTGATCTGGACTATAATAATGTTGTTGTGATCTTTGTTGGTCGTTGATTATGTTTCCTCCAAACTTTGAAACAAGATGTCTTTATAGCCTCTATAAAGGAAAGTACAGCTAGGGATGGTAAATAAGGATAAATATTGGTAATATGTCTAATTTGGCAATGTAATATAGGTCTAGAATTAATAAATGGATCATAATGGAATGTATAATGGTTGGAAATCAAATGATGATTGGGATTTTTAGGCACTCTAAATGTTGTTGATTATAAATTAGACATAATTTTGGTTGTGGCAGGGCCAAAGACTTATGCACATGCTCTCAATAGGACCATAATATTGTTTTGTTGTTTAGACCTGGGATATGCTACAATTTGATTATGTTGTATATTGTCAGTTATACCAATATCATCTTCAATAATGTTTTCATAAAGCAATGAATAACTGTTGTGATCAACTATTGGTGCTTCGAAGAAGTTTTCACCAATATAGTTGTCTTGATTTTCCCATAGTGCCTCCGAGAAGGTTTCACTAAGGAATGCTAACTTTTAAATTTAATTGTATTCTAGTGCATCAAACAAGGTATCACTAAAATATGTTGAGTTTAGAATTTTATTGTCCCCTAGCACCTTATAAAAGGTTTCACTATGAGATTATTTTTCTTTTGTATGAATGTGGTCTTGGTCCCCCTATATTCTACACCTGATATGTCACCATGGCTGTAGTTCAACAAAAAGTGATTCTATCGGTCCTAATTGATGCTTCTAGGAGGTGGAATGTCAATATAATGGTTATGTTGGTTGGTGGTAATGATATGTATGATGGTAGTGGAATGATGAAAGGCAACATAATCTTCATAGAAGATATTAGGAGAATTTATGTCGATGTTGAAGTAATCATCCTCAAAAACCATAGAAGGATAACTAATATATTCAAATTGATCTGCAAGAGATATGTACCCAATGTTGTAACATCTCCTAAGGTACTCTAATTATGAAGTTGATTCTGACTCAAAAGACTCTAAATCCAATGTTGAGACTGACGTTGATTTTGCTTTTGTTGCTAAATATGATATTGGTTCAATAATAGAAACTGACTCTAATTTTGATTCTTCTTCAATTATGTATGTTGATACATTGATGTCTTATTGAATGTTTGGTAGTGGACAAGTAATGTCATGTGATAGAATGATGGGCATATTAAAAATAGATTCATCTAAGAAGGGTTCAACACACACTGACTCGTCTAGGTGAAGCCCCTCAAAGAGAGGTAACAACTTAAGGAGTGACTTCACATAAATAGGCTTGTCAAAGTGAGACTCCTCAATGAGGGGGAAAAGGTCAAGATACAACTCCATAGAGATTGGCTTGTCAAAGTGAGGTTTTTCAAAAAAATGACAAGGCTTGACAATCAACTCCACCAAGACTAGATTATCAAATTAAGGTTCCTCAACAATAGGGAAAGGATCAAAAGGTTAATCATCACATGTTGACTCAACATGAATGGGTCTTCCAATAATAACATCGATAATTGATTGGTTATTTTGTCCTTGGTACACACTTGTTTACAAAATCTCAGATTTGAACACACTTGGGTCTTTAATAGATAATGGCTCTTAGATGAACAATGATTAACTTTGTGGCTTGAAGACCTTTGGCTTTAATTTTCTAAAGTGGGAAATAATTGGCATTGGATGAGTAATGGCTTGTGTTTCAATACTAGGCTTTTTGAAAATTAGACTATTGAAGAAGGGATCAACAAAGACTGGCTCGTCAAATTAAAGTTTCTCAACGATGGGTTCAACAAATATTGGTGGTGGGCCCAGTATAGTAACCTTAGCATGCCTATTCATGATTGCATGACCTTACTTAGGTAATAAGCTACCAAAATTTGAAGGAAATGGAGGAAGGCCTAGAATGACAATCCTTGGGCACTGTGGAGTTTGGTTGTTAATGCAAGCCAAAGGAGGAGGGCCTATAATGGTAACCTTTGACTGATATGGAGTTTGGTTGCTCATGCAGGCCAAAGGATGGGTATGGGGTTGGTGTATCATAATCGACATGGATTGGTTTGGTAATTAAAAATTATCCCCAAAGAGGGTGATATCGGTCTAGAAAAGGTGACCTTGGAAATGGCAGTATTAGTCCAAAAATGATGCCCCCAAAAAGGGCAATATTGGTCCAACAAAATGGAATGTGGTACATGGGTTTAAAATTAAAACCTAATTCATCATTTAAATGGTTTATTAATATGCATGTGGATCCAAGACGAACCTTGGTGTAGATTTGTTAAGCTCATGATTGGTACCAAGGTTCAAAATGGAACCCTGATAAAAAATGGAATGGTACAACATGTAGTTCAAAATAATCTTGATCAAAATAGAATGGTTTGGCATGTAATTCAAAATGAACCTGACTTGGATTTATTTGGATTTTAACAAGTATGTGGGTTCAAAAAAGGAACCCTGATTCGGCATAACTAGGCTCACAAAATGTATGCAGTTTCAAAAATAAACCCTGATGTAAATAATTGATCCCAAACTAGATTTGGCTCCAAATGGACCTAATTTTAATGGTTTTTAATTGGACAACACAATAGTACTATGTAAACAGCATAATGGTATCATTATCCAACATAACACTAACATGAGGTAAATATTGATCAAAAATTGGGCATAGTAATACCTCATCTTGGAAGTGTGCAATGGATTACGTGTTTGAACTTGATTTTGTGGTTTTGACTTGGTTCAAACAAAAAAGTGATTTTAGACTTGAGTATGACCAAGATGACATTTAAACACAAGCAAGAAAAAAAATAAACTAAATATAAAAGTAAATGATTTAAGCCTAAATTAAGGCAAGACTCAAGAGGTTTACAAAATGTATTTAGACTCAATAGGCAAAACAAATAAGAAGCATCCAAATACATGTTTCTACGCTAAAACTGACAAGGTTGCTTTGTACCATTGGATTCCATTGATATACTCCTTGAGAGTAATTAAGTTTGTTAATCCAAAAAGGCACATGAAAAGTAGGGTTGTTTAGACCCCCTCTTCTCTCAAAAATTCATTCAGTAACATGGAATTTTGGGTTACTCACTCTACACCAATAGTACTCTACAAAAAATGGGGTTTGTCTAAAAACTATAAGTTTTGATTGATCTAGATGGTCCTATATGTGTGGTTAACACTAGAAAGAAACATGTCATTTGTATCCAAGCTAATCATCTTGTTGTAAAAAGGTCTTATCCTTTTTACAACCATTACATCCATTAGATTACTCAGTGTAGTGTGATGTCTAGATTAGGCCATTATTTTGAGGTAGATATTGCTAACGGAGATAGTTTTACCACTCAAACTAACATCCCAACAAGTCACCCTCAATTTATATACCCCACTGTGGAGTGGGGTTACAATGATGAAGGAAGATGAAATCTCGGGTCAATAATCCCCTAAAGAACTCGTGGGGAGATGAACCCCTGCCCACAAGCCAAGTGCATGAAAGAAATAAAAGTAAGACTTTAAACGTCATTTTTTGGATCGCCCAAGTTATTCAAACTTGGGGAGATCATATATGACGTTCTTTATAGGATTTGGACTAAGTGACAAGGCAATGAATGAATCACTTTTAGTCACCCAAGTTCCCTAAAGGGGACAGGGGAGAGCATACACCCAAAGTCTAGTTTGTAAGAAAATAAAACAAATAACAATAAATAAATAAAAACAAAAGATCTTAAGAGCAGTTGGTCTAGGATTTGTGTTTGTTTTAAAGCACTAAGTTTAAAACGAAGTTTGCCTTTGTTGTTGTTGTAAGTAAACTAGAAAAGTGTTTTAATCCTACAAAAATAAAGTTTTTACTAGTCAAGCAAGAGTGTAGGATATCAAAAGGACCTTAAAGCATTTTGTTTTTAACTTGCTATATTTTGACATAAGATGACTTTGTCATTTTTTAGAGTGATCATGCCATTCCACAGAGTGATCTCATTGTTCCACAGAAAAGAAAACACACTATGTGGTGACTTCACCAATTATCAGGGTGGCCTTGCTAATTAGCAGGATGAGTTTGTCGATTTCAATTAAGTTTTAAACATAACAATTACCTATAATTTTAGTGCCAATGATCTCATTGATTAGTAGTCAACCCCACCATTCCACAAGTCAATATCTCTAATATGCAGGTTGATCTCGTCAATCTATAAAAAAACAAATAGTGAACAAAAAATTACAACAATTAATCTCACCATTTTCATTTGTGACCTCATTGTTACTTAGGGTGACCTCATCATTCCACAGGTTGATCTCATCAATGTTTAGTATGACCTCACCAATATACAGGTCGACCTCGCCATTTGGTCTAGAAGACTAAAACATGAAAATTAGATGAAAAAGAGAAAAATGACATCAAAAGATGGTTTGAATGCATAATTATAAGGATAAAATGGCCCCAAAGGGGTACATGAGATGCATAGTCCCACCAGGCATGCCAAAATTTAGAGCATGATTACAAAGTAGGTTAGTTCATGTGCTAGTAAGGAAAACCAATAATAAGCATAAAGAATTTGACATGTTAAACCCAATCCCTTGAGGGACAGTGTGAATGAAATTAATAAAATAATGAAGAAATCAAGACAAGCAATACCCTCCTAAAGTCGCTCTCCTTCAAAGGTAGTACATAAATGTGTTTGTGCTCAAATTTGGTACTCCAAGTCTTTGTCAATGTGGTTGGGCAAGTGCTTCTAACATCTCTTCTAGTACCAATGGCTTTGGCTCCTTGATTGGTAAATTTGGAAGAATTAGTGAAGCTCTTCTAGCAATATTTTTGCATAGTTTGTTTACACTAAAAAGCTTTTTTTTGTCTATGTTGGCTCATGTATTTATACTTTTCTATAAATGTTGAGAATCAACCATGACCATCCATCTTGAGATCAAGCTGTGTGGCCAAAGATTAATTCAATTTTAGAGGACAAAGAAATTAATATTTCAGAATAAGGGAGCATTGATGAGGCATGGGTGGCCTTAAACATGATATTTATCTCCATTAATGTCTGGTGCATGACACCCTTTTGATGATGTCATAGGTGATGTCATGGCCTAGATATTTTGAATTATAAATTTATAATAATAGATATTTCATAACTTTCCATGGATTTTCCACTTAAAATCATAATATGATTTGATTTGTTTAATGACCTTACTCAGTATTTTGCAATTTTTGGAAATTGATTGCATGTTTAATCAAAATGGTTGAAAATGTCAATTTTATTGGTCATAATTTGATTGGAGTTGAATCAGATCAAGATAACAATTTCAAATGATGCATTTCCCCATTCAGGGATACATAGGCACAAATCAACACTTGCATGTGACATGTGCAAACAAATTAGAGTGTTTAAATGGTCTAGAATAACAATTTGTTTGGTTACAAACTTGATACAAAGTGAATTGGAAGAAGATAATGATTGCATAAAATGCATTTCCCCATTCAGGGATACATGAGCACAAATCAGCACCTACACATGATGTGTGTGGATGAATTAGAGCATTTCAGTGATTTTGGTCTAGATTATGCGTTATTATGGAATGTTATTTAGATTTGTAATCTTAGCACAATAGTGATAAGAATTGGAAGTCTACATGTCCAAAGGTAAAATAGGTGACTTGGATGTATGCATACACTTGTCCAAGTCTTATGAGGAATATATCAAGGTGAAGATGGAAGGTTTAAGTTAGAAAATGAAATATTTTAAACCCAACGTACTTGGGAGGTGAAGATTGTCATTTACAGCTAGCAATAAATGTATCGCATGGAAATAAAAGCAAGAATGCTTGATTTTAACGTACCATACTTGAATGAGACATTTATCTAGGATCCTCAATCCAAAACCATGCCAAAGCAAAAACTATAAGTTTAAACAAGGCAAGAAAGTACTCAAGATCTCCATTAAATCACATGCAAGTGAAGAAGAGATAGTTTCATGGTATTGGTTCAATAGATGAGATGAAGGATGAGAACCAGTTCTCTTAGGGTTTTAAGATCACCCATATGCCTTAAAAATTTGATATGATAATTTTGGGTTAGAGGCCAGAGCTTTATGAATAATCACTATTAAATTTGTTGCCCCTAAAACCCTAGCAGTTCATTTTTCTTCTTCTCACAACATGTTGAGCTCATTGCCATAAATAAAAGTTGTAAAATCTCATATGGGGTACAATAGGACCTCCCACATCATCTTCAAGCAATATCCAAGAACGAACAAATGCCATGTGAGAGAATAAATCTTCAAACTGGAGAAAATATAAGGGGATAGTTAGAAAATGGTGTTTTTAAGAGGTTTATGTGATTGATTGAATGCATCAAGTGGTTTTAAGATAGATATGGGTCTCTTCAGGTCCTATAAAAAAATTAATGGGGTCTTTAGACCCCTTAAAACTAAAGACATGCCTATTTTTATCTCTCTAGATGCCTTGTTCATGATTTTTGAGTTGTTGCAAACCTGAAAAGGAGTTTTTTTTATGGTTTTTGTGATTGATTTGTAATCATATTTACTGTGACCCTACTCCTCCCTATGATTACACATCAGCTCATGTGCAGACTATCGACCCTGTTCATCCCACTTTGAGACATTCACAACTCATTTGGACCTCTCTCGTATCACATTTTTACCCTCCATACATCCTTAGTCCATCTTGGCCCTTTTGCATACAAGACAGGCCCTCTAGAGACCCCTCAGGGGATTTTGGGACCCTATTGACTAGCCTAAGCCCTTGTTTGACCCAAGCCATAGATTTTTTTAAGGAAACCCATGGCCTAAGCTACATGTTTCCTTCATAAAATCTATGGCCTAGGTAGAACATGTACAAAAGTGCCAGTTTGGACCCAAACGATCAAAAATAGCTAGTTTTAGGTCTTTTAGTAGATTGGGGTTGGGATATATGCCTCACTCTCATTCATCTGAGCCTCTCCTCTTCTATCTCCGCATTATCTCCTAATTCTTCTTCCCCCTCTTGACTCTCATGCCTTTTTGAATCTCTCTTGATCCATTCTTGGCACTCTTGAGCTTGATTAGTGACAAAGGATCTCACATGATGTTACATATTTGATTAGAGACTCCATTGCTACTCTCAGTTATTTATACTTCCTTGTGGCTTGCTTCTAACTTATAATTTGGCATTGCACCTAATTTTTTCACTTGGTTGGAGCTCTTACACCATTTCAAGTTCTTGCTTCACCTCCTCATTTACTCTTGGCTTTTGATTTGGACTTCAGCTTGCACATACCTTGGTCTTCCTCCTACATTGTTTCTTATCTTGAATTCATGGTTGGTAGAACATATGTACATCTTATTTGAGCTTGATCTAAGGGAAATTTTTGATGCAAAGTGAAACTTAATTGTTTTATGTAGTGTATATGCTAGGGTTTGAACTGTTTTAGGGAAAATAGTTGTTTTGTGCATTACTTAGAGTAGTTTCTGAAGTTTCTTGCATTCATATAGGGTTAAAGAGTAATTTAATTGCTTGAAATATTCCTTTATTTCATATCATTTCTTTCTTTAGAAACATTCCTCATTTCATAGTAGAGATATACATGCTCAAGACAAACTAGAAAACTTGCTTAAACATTCTCTCTCTCTTGCTAAACTAGAATATTACATTATTAGAAAATAGTAGTTTTGATTTGGAAAGATAAATCAAAACTAGAATAGGCATTATCTTGAACCCTTTCTTGGAAACGTATTTATTGCTTAAATTTTCTTTCATTTGGCCTCAAAGTGCCTTAGCTTCTAGATTTACATTTCAATTGTTATCTCTATCTATTTGGTATTATTATTTTCGCTTCGTTTATGCAATCAATAGTCTAGTCTTAGCTATTTGATTTACTGTGGTTAGATCCAATATAGGTGCTTGTGTACTTTATGAACTTGTTCATTGTAGACCCAACCTAGTTTACAAGTCTATCTATATCCTAGTGTAAGCCATAAAATTGGATAGCCACTATAGACCTCTTATAGCCCATAGAAGGCTTGAACCTTCTAGCCTCTAAGTGGTTTACTTTAGCACCTTAATAAACATTGGTGGTTATATTTATATTGTTGAAGATAAATTCTATCACACTCGATGGGACATCACATACAATCTTACGCTAGTTCTATCCCATTTAGAACTCTCTTAGCCAACCCCCCTCTGTTAGTTGTTAGGCTTTACTTTCAGTTGTGTTTTGACTCTCGCTTTGGTTCTTTTCTCTTGATTTATTTTTTTGTCATCCTCCCTATTGGTTCTCCATTGGTTTGCCTTTTCTTTTGTCTCCTATGTTTCCCTTGCTTCATTGCATCCATGGCTAGTCTCCCACCCTTGAGACGCCAATCATGTTGGATTCAGGGTCTCATCTCAGAGCTCACTCTTGAGCAGGTCAAAATTTTAATGGAATGTCATAGACACCATAGGATCTAGGAACTTCCCTCGACCCAGCATGGTATTCCACAGCCTCTCATGTTCGAAAGGGAATAAGATTGTTAGGACTATAACCAATGGACTCAATCTCCTTTTCACCAGTCTGAGACTCATTCATTTGAAGATGTTTCATATCAACCCCATGCCATATCCCATTCTCTTGTTTCTATTTGACTATATAGGACCTAATGAGCTATAGGTGATCATTGATGATTTTCATAGATGCCTGCAAGTGAATTAAGTGCATCTTACTCCCCTTAGGATTAGGTGATGTACTTCCTTTAGAGATAAAGATCACACCCAATCTGGTTCAAGTGCCTCGACCAAATCTCATATGCGTCCCCCACCTTTTTCTCAATAGGAAACTCTACATCAAGAACCCCCTCATGCCTATATTATGGGTCATAGGTGTTCCCACTCGATGAGGTATCTTAGTTATGAATATTTCTACCATATTCCTAGCCCTTCCTTTAGAGTTTTTGATGACAGTGCTAATTTTGATCATCATCTATGGACTAAAGATCTATGGGATGCCTATCAGGAGCATCAATACCCATTGATTGAGCCTCATCTGATGGCACATGATTATCATCATGGGGATTTTGGTCATCATGAACACCTCTATGAGTATGCCACATATTCCCATCATCTTTGTGAGGAATGTCACCCATCTTGTTGTCATTCCCCACCCCGTGGTAGAGATGATTTCCATCATGAGCATCTTATCTATAAAGAGCTACCTCGACATCATCCTCCTCATGGTCATGGTCATGGTGATGCCTATGAGTATATGCATCACCATCATGACCCCTCTCAAAGTTCATCACCAGCCTGCTTCAATTGTGCTTATGAATATCTCCATTAGAATCCTCTAGCCTTGTGGGTGTGTGTTATTCCCCTTCCTACTCCTATCCCTAAACTACCTAAGTTTATTGGGGAAAGAGACACTAGTCCCATGGAGCATATTATTGCATTCATGGTGGCATGTATGGATTGGGACTAGGATGAAGGCATGATGTTGAAGCTCTTCACTCATTCTCTACGAGACAAAGCTCCTGTTTAGTTTTAGGATTTGCCACCAGATTCTTTCTCTAGTTTCCATCTCCTTTTGGATGAATTCCTCTAATAATATTTTGATATTTCTAGACCCTTTAACCTCAGCATCTAGTTCACCTCCATGGTGTAGGCCAAAGGTGAGTCAAACTTTGATTTTGTGCATAGATGGTGCTTCGTTGTTCATACATGTAGGACTAGGTTCTCAGATGACCATATTTACAATATGGTCATGCGAGCAATGAGATAGGAGGTTCACCTTGAGGTCCTCAAGCATGAGCCCACCTCATATGATGAATCTATTAATGAGTGTCTAAAAAATTGAATTATTTGAGGTGCATATAGGCCTGAGAAGAAGGACAAGAAGGACAACCATGAGGTGAATGCTTTGAGAAAAAATCCAACTAAAAAGAAGGCTTCTCAATCAAACACAACAAAATAATGAACAGTGTTTCCTTATGACCCTACCAAGTTTTACAACTTCCATTAGATGGGGGTGCATGATGATAATAATTGTACTACCTAGCAGTCTGGTGTGTAAGCCTTGTCTCTGTCTCAAAGTTCTCCTCTTGCAGAACCCAACTACAAATTGAATGTTTTCAAGGAGCCTCTACTTGACCACAATAAGGAGAAGAAGAAGAAGATATCAAAGGCTAAGGCCCCACGTTCCCCTTCTTACTTGTCCACCTCTTCCTAAGCTGACCTGAGAGGGAAATCCAAGTGTAAAAATAAAAAAGTTATTATTGATATCGACATAGCCTCTATTCAGTATGAGTACTTTGTCAACATGTATTCTAATCAGGCCACTAACCCTATTGGAGAGACTAGTGGTGTTGGGCCCGCTATTTATCCCATATGGGTAGGAAATCCTAAGGTTATATTTGACTTTAGGCCCAACATCCCTCCATAAGATAGACAACGTCCTTACTCCATCATAGAGAAGTTATAGGGCCTCTCAGTTGGGATCTCTATTTGGCACCTTCTTCGCCTTTGCTCTCAACAAAGGGGCCTCATATTCGATGATTTTGGTCTCTCTCATGAGGGTCTACTATGAGATGATGTTGAAGTTCTTTTCAACTCTGATGAATTTGAGCACCCTTCCCTTCTCATTCTCTCATTCAAACCCACCTCTTTAACAGATACTTCCATTTTGGATAAGAGGGCTAGGTTCCCTCTCTATATCAAAACCATTATCAATGACTGTCACGTTAAAAGGTGCATCATTGATGAAGGAGATGTATGGAATATCATGCCTCTGCATGTGTTTAATAAGCTCAAGATTAGTTGAAATAATTCCTTTGATTCTTTCCATAACTATGTTGGTTTTAATAATGATGTAGTTACATCAGTAGGGAACATGAAGTTCTGGGTCACTTTTGGCCCCAAGACACTCAGAATCAAGTTCTGTGTGTTAGACCTTGATCTTTCATACAACATGACTCTTGGCCATCTTTGGACCACTGCCATGTAAGCCATCGTGTTGGCCATGTTTCGCATGATGTAGTTTGTGCATGAAGGTGAGGTTCACACTAGGGAATATGACCTAGATCCCTAGGCATTACTCTGCATAAATATAAATCCCTTAGGTGAGGCTTTGGTTGTCTCCTCATGAGGGTCTATAGATTCTCATACACCTCCTATTTCTAAGTCTTATGTATTCAAGGATGAAAGTTTTGATCTGACTAAGTATTGAGTAGCATTCACTCCTTTGAAGTTTGACGTGCATCAGCTGACTCCCTCTTTCGCTCTATGATGTTAGGCTGGCTCATCTATTTTTAGAGACCTCTTCCAAGATGTCTCCCTAAACATTGAGCTTTCCCTTACATCATGATTTTCCCATAAGAGTATTAGTTCTCATAATGTGTCTCTTGCTGAGGCCACTAGAGTTACTGAGTCTGATTTTGAGTGTTATTCCATCCATGGTATAATACCCAACCTGATCAATTAGATGAGAGCTTACAAGAAGCTCATACTTGCATATCCTAGGTATCACCATCCTCTTACTTGTTTGGGTCCAGAGGTCTCATTTACCAACAATGACCCCACCTTCAGCACTCTTATGTTTCAGGTCATGACTGGTGAACCTAAAAATATGGGTGCTCTATCTCCTTCCTCTTACATTTTCCCTATTATTTGGCCTCTTCATAGGCTAAGCAGTGGCCTGCCTCGGGGATAGGCCTCTAGTTAGGGAGAAGTGACATCCTGCCCTCAAGGCCAGGCCTAGGCTTGGGCCTATGGTGCTTTGGTGAGCCTCACAACTTACTAGAAAACCCTCCCCAATCCCCTATTCTATGGATTTACCCTCTCATATTATCCATCATCAGACCCTTATGGGTCTCCTTTGTCATTTGACTTGTGCACTCCTCCTTGGATGCACCTTGGGATAGAAGCAGAGTCTTTTACTTCTTTCAGTTGGTCAAGCTACTGCTTACTAATAGCTAACTCTTTATCAACTCCATCTCTCCTTTCTATAATGTTTGTAGGTGATATGGGTTAGTGGTTTTGGTTTCCTATGACTTGCATTGTCCTTCCCTAGCTAGTCTTTATCTATCATGGGCCTCCTACCACCCCTCCTCACCTCTCATTGCAGTTGGCATTGAGAGAATCTATCACGGTTGACCCCAACATAATGGTGATAGCTCTATCGACTGAGATGTCTTTTTTGCCTCTCACACTTTGACTCCTCCTCTCATCTGCACAAAAGAGCAACATGACCCTAGATTAGTCATGTGCACCGTGGAACAAGAAAAATGTGTTTTGACAAGTTCACAAACATTTTCTTCTTGTTTTACCCTTTCCCTTTCATTTTAGGAAAGTTCTAAGCCCTTTTACAGCTCCCTAGGCCTATTTTTTGGCATCTTCTAGTCTAGGTCATGGCTTTCTGTGAAAAGCTACAGCCTGCCCAACCAAGCTATGGCCTAGGCCAAAGGCTTGTTTTTTGCTTTCTCTAGGCCTCTGTTTCATTTCATTATTACTCCCAAAACCATCAAACCTTCATCTTAGAGGTTTTGGCCCATTTTAGACGTAATGTAAGGGTCCATTTCTCTCTTTGAAGCTTCTTTTAGTATGTTTGGGGACTATTTCAATCTCTTGGACCCCCAGGTCCTCTATCTTGTCAGGCACATGCACTCTTTGCCAGAGGCACCTTATAGGCCCTTTTTTGGGTGTTTTAACCATTTTTTGCATTCCAAACCATGAAACCCCCATCTTAAGGGTTTTGACATGTTCTAATCACACTAACAACCTTTATTTTTTAATTCAAGACTTCCTTAGGCCTATTTTGGCCCTATTTTGGTTCTCTAGACCCCTTCTAGGTCCCTTTTGACCTTTTGGCTTAGGATATAAGTTACTTACTATGCTTCTTTTACTTAGTCATTTCTCTATTTTTCCACGGTCGATCCATTCTAACTCCTCTCTATTTTTTGTTCTGGTTGCAATTAGGGTTGTCAGCTGGTTATGGTGGTTCAAGACTTGCTATAGTCTCATCGGCTAGTCTTCATCTTCTCTAAACTTCCCCCCACTTTCCCTTATTACCTATCACCATGGCCGATGATGGTCAACCACTATGATTATATCTTGATTTCATTATTTGTTTCCCTTGTGCAACTTGATTACATTGCTTCACTTTGAGATTGCCTTTATACAATTGTTCATCGTACATCTTCAACCCCCATCATGGTGCACCTCTCAGTGGTGATTCACATTGATGGCAGCAGTTAGGGTAACCCAATACTGGTAGTTGTGGCTTGGGTTATTTATGATTAGTGGGGCTATGAGCTTATTGTAGCTGGTTTCTTCCTTACCAGTGAGATGAATAATGCCATTGAGTATCATGTAATCATTGGTGCCTTCACTGATGCCCATGAGTTAGGCACATTCTATGTGCAGTTATTCTGACTCACTCTTAGTTATGTCTCAACTCACTAGTGTCTAGGCCATCCTTAGCTCTAAGTTTTTCCCCCTATTCGAGGTAGTGTACACTTTGCTCTCTTTCTTCAAGGACATCTACTTCACCCATATCCCTCATAGGGAGAACACTAGGGTTGACACCCTAGTGAATGTCATTCTAGATGGTATGATTTGATTTGATATCACTTGTGTCCCTTCTTTGTAGGAGGTAGAAATGGAGTTGGATTTTTAGATTACACAACATTTGCACTCTCACCCATGGATTGCATCGCTGACTTCTTCTATCATCATCCTTATATAATAAGTCTAGGTAATGTTTCCTTCTATATTTTTAGTTATTTCTTTCCTTTGGTTTGGTTTGGATTTTAGGTACTACACAACACTCCTTGTTCATTCAAACACCAACTACTTGTATCTCATGGCCATATGTAATTGTACTTCTTGTGACCCTACTCCTCCCTATGATTACACATTGACTCACATGCAGAATACCAATGCTATTTATCCCACTTCGAGACACTTTCCACTTGCTTGGACCTCTCTCACATCATATTCTTACCCTCTATACATACTTAGTCCATCTTGGCCCTTTTGCATGCAAGACATGCCCTCTAAAAACCCCCAGGGGCTTTCGAGAGCTTTCTGACTAGCCTAAGTCCTTGTTTGACCCAGGCCATAACTTGTGTGAAGGAAACACATAACCTAGGCTACATGTTTACTTCATAAAATCTATGGCCTAGGCCATGACCTAGGTTGAACACATGAAAAAGTGTCAATTTGGACCTAAACGATTAAACAATTAAAATAGCTAGTTTTAGGTCTTTTAGTGGATTGGGGTTGGAATGTATGCCTCATTCTCATCAATTTGAGCCTCTCCTCTTCTCTCTCCACACTCTATCTTGATTATTATTACCTTTCTTACTTCTCATTCCTTCTTGATTCATTCTTGGCACTCTTAAGCTTGATTCGTGACAGAGGATCCCACATGCTACTACACATTTGTTTGGAGACTACATTGTTGCTCTTAGTTATTTCTACTTCCTTGTGGCTTGATTCCAACTTTTACATTTGGAATTGCACCTAATTTTCGAACTTGGTTGGAGCTCTTACACCATTTTAATTTCTCACTTCACCTCCTCCTTTGCACTCGGCTTTTGGTTTGTACTTTATCTTGCACGTAGCTTGGTCTTCCTCCTACATTGCTTCTTAGCTTAGATTCTTGGTTGATAGAACATTTGCACATCTTTTTTGACCTTTATCCAATGTAAATTTGTTATGCAAAGTGAAAATACATTGTTCTATGTACTGTATATTATAGGGTTTGAATTGTTTTAGGGAAAATAGTTATTTTGTGCATTGGCTAGAGTAGTTTCTAAACTTTTTTGCATTTGTATATGGTTAAAGAGTACTTTCATTGCTTTAAATATTCCTTTATTGCATATCATTACTCTCTTTGGAAACATTCCTTATTGCATACTAGAGATATACATGCTCAAGACAAACTAGAAAACTTGCTTAAACATTCTCTCTCTCTTGTTAAACTAGAACATTGCATTGTTAGAAAATAGTAGTATTGATTTGGAAATATAGCTCAAAACTAGAATAGGCATGTTCTTGAACCCTTTCTTGGAAACATATTTATTTTTTAAAACATTTTTTATTGGCCTCAAAGTGCCTTACCTTTTAGATTTACATTTCAGTTGTTATCTCTCTCCATTTGGTATTATTGTTTTCACTTTGTTTATGCAATCAATAGTCTAGTCTTAGCTACTTGCTTTATTATGGTTGGATCTGCTAGAGGTGTTTGCATACCTTGTGCACTTGTTCATGCTATCCCAAACCTAGTTTAAAATTTATTTTACATCTTGGTACAATCCATAAAAATGGATAGCCACTATATACCCATAGAAGCCTTGAGCCTTCTAGTCTCTTAGTGGTTTGCTTTAGCACCTTACCAAACAATGGTGGTTTTGTTTAGATTCTTGAAACTACATCATGTCTAAAAAGTGTTTTTAATGGTAAGAGAGTTAAATATAGGTTAAATCCAAAAATAAATAAGCTATTGAGACCCTCTGGAACTCAAAATATAAGAAAAATAGTAAACTAGCCTACTTGTTGCCCTACAAACCTAGATTTCACAAAAAAAAAATGGATAACTTGAGTTTTAGGCGTCTAGAACCTATGAAATTTGGACTAAAGTTAATTTTCAACATTTTAAAACTTTTTTGAGTAGTCTCATGTCTTTACATTACCTTGGGAGAGATAAAACTCAAAAATACAATCCAAGTCTTTTAAAAATGGAGAAAAATAGTCTTCAAGAGGACCAAAAGTGGCATAATTCAAGAATGGATAATCCAAATGCCTTAAAAATTCATATTAAGGTATTATAATATAATTTAAATATGGTGCAGGTGTTTTTAATGCATTTTTCCATTGTCATGGTGAGCTAAAGCCATTAGACAAGCCAAAATAAGGTCTTCCTAAGAGGTTTTCTGAAACTAGAAAGAGGAATTGTGGGTATATGGCAAGAAATCAAATAAAAAACATGGAATTTCAAGTCTAATTAGACATTTTTCATGGTTTGTAAACACATTTAATACCCTTTACTTCTTGGATGAGTTCAAAATGAGCCCTTTCTAAGTGTCAAGAAGCCTAAAGATAGCTAGATGTAAGTGTGGACTTGTAACTCTTCAATCAAGAAAAGATGGCAGTTTTAAGAGAATAGGGTTGAGTCATTAAAAACAATGAATAAGTCCTACACCACCATAAAAATAACATCATAAAACTATGCCAACTCTTGTAAGATAATAATATATGATTATTTTCTTGCATTTCATTGATATTGTAACTAATTTCATGATTAGAGGAGAGCCATCACAGACTTCCTACACGTCCTCCTTCTCTCTTTCCTCTCTACTCTCCTATACGTACTCTTACAAGTGAATTTTAAATAATCCTCCACATGATTATGATGAAACCCTACTCCTTTTATAAGCCATTGGATCAATAAATACTAATTTTTTCCTTCTTTTACTATTGTGTTCAATGTAAACTAGTGTATGATTGATCTAGTCGTGTGGTCATTTCATTCCCCTTGATTTTTTGTCTCATTATTATTACCTCTATGTAGTTTGTCTCTCTTATAGGTTGTAGTTAGTGTTATACTAGTTTCTTATGTTTATTAAAAGTGGAAGACAACTATCACTCCAAATATTACTTTAAATCCTTAACCTATCTACAAATTACTTATGTAATAGGATAAAATCAAGAGTTGTGTATATATAATTTAGTCTCACGGTTCATTGTGCACTTTCAAATGAGTGGATAAGATTAAAAAATTTGACGCATCACCCCTTTTTTCCATTGCTTTCAGATTTCTCTTTTCCTTTTCTTTGTAATATGAATAGGTGTAGTCATAGTATAGGTGTAGCATCAGGGGAGCCAACCCTCTCTGGAGGTTCTCTTTAGTCATAGGCCACTAATAGATTTAAAGAGTTTCCATTGTGTCAATTGAGTGAGGAGACTTGAAACACCTCTTAAAAGGGTGAAACTTAAAGTGGCAATATTTTTTGACATTCCCAGTGGGATAAGTACTCAAATTAATTCATCTATTAAAGTATTACTAGTGTCATCCTTTAATACATCAAATTTTAGAGGCATTTATATAACCATCAATGGTGACTCCTAGTTCATTCAGCTACTTTTAATAACCTAGTTATTCTTTACAAGCACTTACCCTTTGGTTTTTCTTTCCACATAAAGCTTCATGGTTAATTTTGATGTTGGGGTCCAAGTTATTGATCCATATCAACCCTATGAAGACCCATAACAACCCTATAATTATCCCATTTTCCCCTTATATGGATCTAATTATGCATCTAACTAGCCTTACCTCTAAGGATACCATCTTTATTTTCCTCCACTTCAACCTTACCAATCTTGTTAACCTTCATACCAACATTTACAAGCATGCCATCGGTCCTATATACCCCATTTTGCTCTGAGTTAGTGTTTTCCTAATCTTAGCCTATCCCAAATTGTTAGTGATATCAAGGCCAAGCTTGTAGCAATCGATCAAGAAGAGAAAATTTTTGGAAACTTGCTTCCTCAATTTCCTCAAACCCCTCAACCAAGAAAGTTTCCAATCTTCTAAAACCACTCCTCATATGCCAATCCAAAATCAAGAGAGGAATAAAGTTGTAGAATCTAAACATAGAAATTTTCCAATTTTATTAAGTCCTTTATCCACTCTTTAAGTTGGAATTATTCATAAGGATAAAGGTATATAAGAATTTGATAGGATGGTTGTTGAATGGAAAGAGGAGAATAAAGAAAATTTAGAAAAATCCTCTTTTCCTCTTCCCTAAAATCTCCTAAATGATCCCATTACCCCAAATTTTATAATTTGGAAGAGTAATCCTTCAAACCCCAAATCAACTCATGAGAATTTTCATCCCACTTTACCAAATGAGTCATTTTTCCCTCCTGCCATCTCCCTTTTTGAAGTAGGACCCATTGTATGGAAGGAATTTGAAGGTGAGCCCTTAATGACTCACTTTCCATTTGACAATGAGTATTGTTGACCAATTTTCACCTCAGTACAATTTGTTCAACCATTTTTATGGAGAGCCAAATAGAAGTTTCAAGAACAGGTCATTTCAGATGTACAAAATTATAAGTCAAGGAGGCTAAAGTGTTTTGGCTCCATTGTAGTGTATGTCAGGTTCTTCACAAGTCAAGTCTTGGCCTCTCATAAACCTAAGTTACTCCTCAATACCAAGTCAAGTTCTCTGAATGACTTGACTTGTAAAAATTCCATGAGTAGAAGTAATTCGGGTTTGCGAACCTGAATTACTCCTTCCAATACTTTGCAAGTTTTCAATGATGCATGACTTCAGGTTTTCCAAGGAGCTTTGCTTATGACTTTTATAAGTAAAAGCAATTGAAAAACCTGAAATGGTCTTGATAATGTTTCCCCCCAAGTGTCCCTTCAAAAAAATTTGAAGGGCACTTTGTTTTCCCAAGTGTCCCTTCGAACTTTTTTGAAGGGAACTTTTCTTAACCAAGTGACCCTTCAGACTTTTCTGAAGGGTACTTTTCTTCCAAGTGACCCTTCAAAAAAGTTTCAAAGGGTAATTTTTATCCAAAGTGTCCCTTAAAAAAAAATTTAAGAGCATTTTGTTGTCCAAGTGCCCCTTTGGAAATGTTCTGAAGGGCACTTTTCTTCTCGAGTGACCCTTTAGACTTTTTTGAAAGGCACTTTGTCTTTGGAAATGCCCTTCACAAAAGTTCCAAAGGGCTATTTCATTTATAAATGCCCTTAAAAAAAGTTCCAAAGGGCCATTTCCTTTGGAAATGCCCTTCAAAATTTTTTGAAAGGACCTTGCGCCTTTCCCAAGTGTCCTTCATAACTTTTTCAAAGGACACTTTTCCAAGTGTCCTTCGATAAAAGTTCTCGAAGGAACTAACCATTACCTTTCAAGAAAAATCCCCAAAATAATTCATTTAGATAAATTTTTAAAAGGAATTAATTTGGGAAAATTTCTTGAAACATAAACCCAACCCAATGGATCCCCATGACATGTCACAGGACGTCAAGTTTAATACAACCAACTAGCCATTGGAATTCAAAGATGACATGCTGGAGGACATAAAATTTAGGGTGGCCAACTAGCTATTAGGATTCAAAGATGACGTGTCGTAGGATGTAAAATTCATGCTTAAAGTCTTCAAGCAAGAAGTAAATCCATTCATAGAACTCGACAGGGTCTTAAGCAAGGATAGTGCAAATCAGGGCCGAAAGAGCTTTGCTTATGAATTTTACAAGTAAAAACAATCAAAAATCCCAAAAGGGAAGTGAATATGCTTTGCATGTTTTCAAAAGAGTTTTGCTTATGACTTTTACAAGTAGAAGCAATCAAAGAACTTGAAGAAGCAAGTAGAAGTAAAGTCACTTGGAAACCCTAAATGGGTCTACAGTGCAAAACATGAGAGCTCTTAGGAAGAATCTAAGGTTCACAATAGTGATCTAAGCCATTTATTATGGAGGGTCATCTCACCATTGATTTTGTAGTGATCTTGGTCATTTCAAGAGGGTGAACCAAAGAGGACAAACTCTAACTGAATAAGATAACAGTTGGAATTAGTTTCACCAGGATGGAGATTACAAACCATTTTGGAGGCTTCTATTTTGGTGCCCAAGATATCTCTCTTTTTTCCCTCTTTCACTATAAATAAGACCCTTGGGCTCTTGTTTTATCATCCACATATAGTATGGTGAAGCCCTACTAGAATGTTTTGCCATTTTCTTACCTTTGAGCAAAGAAGCATAAGTTTGTTTTCTTTCTAAGTTGTAGACATTTTCTTGGCCATGCAAGAGACACAAAGTGACAACAAGTGATGTTTTATCCTTCTATTCTCTGTCCTTCATGTTTTTGAGAAAATATTTGATCCAACAGGTCATGTAGAGTGCATTCTAGTTGTATGAGATTTTGCACATGTGTAACCTTTTTTTTGGACTATATAAGTTGTCTTTTCCAATTATTTACCTTGTGTGATCTCATTCGTTTTTGTCTGTACATTGAAATACTTATGTTAGAATCTTCTAGAGCTTGAGTTATAGACTATATTCTATTGTATTTTGCATAAGTATAGGGCATACATGTGGATACTAATTATTGGTGTATCACCATCTTAGACTAGGCTTCTCATTTATGTAAACTTCTAATTATTTTCACTCATACAACTAGTTCAGTAGTTTTATTGCATAAAAAGCTAATATAGGGAGCTATCCCTTTCAACCTATAGGTTCATTTCCACTTATAGGCACATCCACATGCCTAGAAACATCCCAACATTGCCCAATTCTAGAGGAGGCCTAAATAACACTCTTTTAGAATGCAAGATTTGGAGACAACAGTTCTGGCACACCTGATGGGACCCAAATTATTGCTAAGTCAAGGTGAATGCTAGTTTTGATAGGCCTAAGTAGTAGAAATACCCCTAACCCAACATTTGGTGACTCCAAAAGGGTGTGAATCCCTAGTTCTAGACCAAGTTTTATATGTTATCCTACATGGTCCTCACAAGGTTCTTAAGATTTTCTGACCAAGCCCCTTCAACTAAAGGTTTTCTTGAAGAACAACACCATAAACCACTCCTAGCCCTATTAAATCCTTGGCAAGGAGGTTTTGGGGAAGAAGCAGAAGAGGTTGAATAAGTTCAAGGAGAGGAGGAAGTTGAAGAAGAAGAAGAAGAAATAGAGGATCATAGGGGAAGAAGAAAAATGGGAGAAAGGGGAGAGATAGATAGATGTCAACATTTCCCTCCTTTTAATACCCAAAACCCAATATAACTTCCTGCATATGACCCTATTCCTCCAAATACTACCAAAAATTTTCCTAATTTTAATGGAGAGGGTCCTATTACCCCATCTGAACATATTAGAGACATCTCTAGTTTCTGCAATTTCTATAACGTTACTAGGGTCAACATAACCATTAGGTTACTTGTTATATCTTTAAAAGGCAAAGCACTTGAATTGTATATAATTTTGGAAAGGGGATGCATTACAAGTTGAGATGGTTTTGGAGACCTATTGGTGATAATATTAAAAAATAAGAGTGATCATGCTTCCCTCAAACATCAACTGAATGTAATAAGAAGAGGTCCAAATGAATCTATAGGAGGTTTCAATGAGAGATTTCAAAGAACATGGTATAGGTTTCCACCAATCATGAGAACTCCTCCTAGCTTTGTGTTTTCAACAGACCTCAAAGGGATTGGTACTAGTGTTTTTGTTATGTTGTAGTCAATGGGAGGATTTACTCTTCCTGATGCATATGAGCTAGCAATTGAGGCTAAGAATAACCTGATTCAAGTTGGAAGACTCCCTCCAAGATTTTCCATGCCTTTTTTGTCCCACAATTCAATTGAAGCTCCAAGCATGTCACAGGTTCCCAATGCCAATGTGAATCCAAGAGCCTTTCTCAAGAAGGTGGATAACATTATGGATAAGGATGAAGAAATCAGATCATTGACAGCTCAGCTCAAGCAAGCTCAATATCAGGAAAGTGTTCCTCCTAATGCACAATACTATCCTCAACAAGGATATAGAGCTCCACCCCAATATAATTATCAATGGAGAGGATAAAATCAACAAGGTTACAACAGGCAACCCAATGCATTTCATGCAAATATACTCCTCTCGTAAAGGTTGTTATTTCAATTCATGTAAATCTAGTGCAAGGAAAAGATCATGTGGACCAATGGGGGTAGTCTCAAGGTCAGTTTGCATATGATTATGGAGGAACCAACTACACTTTAACTACATAAGAAGAAGCTACTCCTAACATGATAGTAGATGAAGCATGTCCCAGCCAAAGGGATAATCATGGAGAAGGCAGCAGCCCAAGTGTGGGGATGATGAACTTTCAAGAAAAGGATGATTTTGTGTTGACTCAAGGCATGTCAATTGTAGCTAATATAAGGTCCAATAAGAGAGCCTTGGGAGAAGTCTAGGAGCCATGAATAGTTCCAATTGATGCCTCTCTAAGGCCACAAAATGTCAATCAAAGTGCCAATCAAAGTGCTACACCTTCTATAAGCCATGTTCCTCAATAGAATCAGAATGTAAATGTAGCTGCCAAGATTGCAACACATCAGGCTATAGCTCCTTTATTACCATCAAAAATGTAGGATAAAGAAAATACTCCATCTCTAAATATTATGGACTCATTAAAGATAACAAAGATGAGCAGATCCCTTTGGAAGGTTCTACATATACCTAGTCAAAAGGAGATTTTGCAAGAGCAATTAGCAAGCATACAGGTGGCTCCTCAATCTTCAAGGCATCATAGTGTATCTCTCATGAATTCTCTAAATAATCTTTTAGAACCTTTCACTAAAGCTGAAAATACTCCACCCTTATACTTCACACTCATTATAGGAGATAAGTTGGTCCACAATTGTATTATCGATAGTGGAGCAAACACTACTATTATGCCTAAATTAGTGGTTGATAAGCTAGGTTTGAACTATGAGCCACATAGTAAAGGTGTGTTGTATCTAGATGTAACTCTAACCAAGATGGTAGGACTGGTCAAAGGTTTGAAAGTGTTTTTACATGGCTGCCAAAGCTTCCCTATCCTGCAAGATATTGTGGTGGTGGACCTTCTAGCACACTTTGCTATATGCTTGTCTAGGGACTTTATAGCCAAGATAGGAGGATACCTTTCTATTGATTGGTCTTTTCTAGCTTTCAAAACAAGGTATGGAACCAAGGTAACCATAAGGATTCATCCCTTAGGGAGGTTCCACATTGAGCCATACTTGGAGACAATGACAAATCAAAACTATCTAATCAGCAAGGAGGAAGAGGCAGTCTTGAATAGTGAAACATCTTCTCCTCTTGAAGGTATTTTTGAACTCTATCTTGATAAGTACAATACTTAAACACATGGCCTTGATCCTTACACTTTCATTGAGGAGATTGATTTGGGAGTTTACTGCATGCATGAGAAAAACATCCCAATTCCTTCACTCACCAATGAAGATCATGAGCTGGATGGCATGTGGGAAATGTTGTTTGATGGTTCAAGGAACAAAGTAGGTGTAGGAGTTGGTGTTATGTTTATTTCCCAATCAAAGAATCATTACTACTCTTCTTATAGGTTTCACTTCAACTACACTTGCAACATGGCAGAATATGAAGGCTTAGTTCATGGTCTCCAATGGGCAAAAAAGAGAGGAATCAACCTTTTGAAAGTCAATAGAGATAGTGAGCTGGTCATTCATCAAGTGAGAAGTCAAGCTACAGCCAATAACCCCTTGCTCAAGTCCTACAAGCATAGGGTATGGGATCTACTTGAGGATTTTGATGCCTTCAGCATCCAACCCATACCAAGAGACTTGAAGAAACATGTTGATAGATTGGCTACAATTAGAGCACGTTTTGACTCAGTTATTGATGTTGAACAAGAGAAGGATCAATCTCATATCAAGATCATTGTGAGACCTTCCATTCTAGATAATGAAGTGTCATGGCAAGTGTTTGAAAGTGATGAACACATTATACACTTCTTACAAAATGAGGTAGGCTTCTCTTCAAGAAATCAAAATAAGCTGCATGATCATTATGAAGAGCATATTATACAGTTGAAGACAAAAAAATTACCCAAAGGGATGATTACCTTATAGAGTGTCATCAATGAGGATGATCAAAATAAAAACCAAATAATGATCATGTCAACAAAACAAGAGAACTATGAGAGAGTTCCAATTTTCAAGGACAAACTTTTGAAGATTGGCAAGGCTTGTTCTCAGCTAGAAAGGCAAGCTTTTATTGCATTATGCAAAGAGTTTCATGACATCTTTGCCTGGGAATATAAGGACTTGAAGGGCTTTGACCCAATTCTAGTTCATCACACCATTGAGTTGGATCATGGAGCTAAAATGGTAAGACAAAAGTAAAGGCCTATCAACCCCAAGGTAGAAGAACTCATGAAGAAAGAGCTAACTAAATTGATCAAGTCTAGAATTATCTTTCCTATAAAACACTCAACTTGGGTAGCCAACTTTATACTGGTTTGAAATAAGAATGGATAAATCAAACTTTATGTAGATTTTTGTGATCTAAAAAAAGTGTCTCTCAAAGATCATTACCCACTCCCTTCCATGGAACAAATTCTGCAAGTTGTTTTAGGTTCTCAATGTTTCTCACTTCTTGATGGTTATTCAGGTTATAATCAAATATTAGTAAATGAAGAGGATCAATTCAAAACAACCTTCAACACTAAGTGGAGGACCTTTGCCTACAAGAAGATGCCATTTGGTTTATCTAATGCTAGAGCTACATTTCAAAGGGCAATGGACATGGATTTTAAAGGTTTGATCAATAAGTTTTTGCTTGTTTACCTTGATGATATAACCATTTTTTCAAAAAATGTTGTTGATCATATGGGGCATCTAAGGCAAGTGTTTGAGAAGTGTAGAGAGTATGGCATATCCCTCAATCCAAAGAAGTGCATCTTCGTTGTCTATGAAGGTAAGCTTTTGGGTCATGTTGTTTCAAAAGAAGGCTTATCTATTGACCTCAAAAGGATTGAAGCTATTCTAGGCTTGTCTTTGCCTAAACACAAGAAAGGGCTGCAAAGTTTCTTGAGAAAAATAAACTTTGTAAGGAGGTTTATCCCAAACTTTGCAACTATGGTAAAGCCTATCATAGCCATGCTAAAAAAGAACCAAGTTTTTACTTGGACAAAGGAAGGTAAAGGTAGCTTTGAGGAAATCAAGCAAGCAATTGCAGCCTCTCCCACTCTCTTAAATCTGAATTTTGCTAAATATTTCATTCTTTATACTTTTGCTAACCTTGACACTATCTCAACTATGCTTATGAAAAAGAATGATGAAGATGTTGAACAACCAATTGCTTTCTTCAGCCAAGGCTTAGAAGACTATGAAGTGAGATATTTTTTTGTTGAAAAGCAATCTTTAACTATCATTATAGGTTTGAAAAAGTTTAGGCATATGGTTTCCAAAAATAGGATCCATGTCATGGTCTCCCATCTTAGCACTAAGGAGTTTCTCCTAAGTAGGGATCTCAATGAGAAGAGAGTTAGATGGATCACGAAGCAGATCAAATATGAGATTGACATCAAGGTAACCAGCCTAGTAAGAGGAAGAGGTTTATGTGAGCTCTTAGCATCTGAATTTCAAGACCCAAAAGAGTAAGCCTTGGTAAATCAAGTTCAAGACCAGCCAGCTAATCAAATTTGGACACAAGACATCATTGGTTTTTTTCAAAATGGTGAGTGTCCCAATGGCTTAAACAAATTTCAAAGAAGGTATTTTAGGCTACAAGCTATTCCTTATTGTCTTGTGGATGACATTCTCTTTAAGAAGGATGTGAGCAATGTGTTGTTAAGATGCACTAACAATGACCAATTTGATATGCTACTAGAAAGGTTCTATAATGGTGCAGATGGTGGTCACTTCTCTCTTAAAACAAGAGCTACAAAAATAATGAGAGCTGGTTACTATTGGCATAGTATTTTTAAAGACTGTTATCATTGGGCTAAGGTTTGTCCTCAATGTGCTTTCTCTGTTGGCAAACAAAAGCTTACTACCCTTCCATTGAATCCTATCCAAGTAGACCAACCTTTCATGCAATGGGGCCTTGACTTCATTGGCATGATCAAACCTCCATCAAGTACTAGACACAAATGGATATTGACTGCAACAGACTACTTTATAAGATGGGTAGAGGATGTTACTTTGAAGGAAGCAAATGAAAATTCCATCTTAGAGTTCTATGACAACATTATAACAAGGTTTGGAGCTCCTCATGCCATCATCTCAGATAATGCACTTGCTTTCATAAGTGCTAAAAATTTTGATTGGGCAGCAAAGAGTGGAGTTCATTTGAGTGCCTCATCCAACTACTACCCTCAAGGTAATGGATTGGCTGAGTCTACCAACAATAACCTCATCAAGATCATTAAGAAGATACTAGAAACCAATCAAAGAGCATGGCATAGCAAGCTGAAGATAGCCTTATGGGTATACATAATCACTCCTAAGAATTCAATTGGTAATTCTCCCTTTGTACTTGTCTATGGGAGAGAAGCTAGGCTATCAATATCACAAGAGATCCCTACCTTGGAACTTACACAACAGATAGAGTTACTTAAAAACACTCCCATGGAGGTTAAATTGATAGAATTAGTGTAGCTACAAGAGGCAAGATATGATGCACACAAAGCTCTGGAATACCATCAAGTCCTCATAAAGAAATCCTTTGATAAAAGGGCAAGGGCAAGAGTGTTCAAAGAAGGTGACTTGGTCTTGAAATGGGATGAAGATAGAGAGAGACCAGGCAAACATACAAAGTTTTATTCTTTATGGAGTGGTCATTATCATCAGCAAGTGCAAGCAAAGAAATTCCTTTTAGCTGTTCAAAATGGATGGAGAAGAGCTGCCTACTCCAGTAAATGGAATCCATTTGAAGCCTTGATGTTGACCCTTGTTGGACATGTCTTGTATATACTTTATTTTGGTATATTTCCTTTATTGTATTTGTTTTCCTTAAGTGATTTATATCACATGTGTTTTTTCCTTCCCTTTATTTGTTGTGCGTCTCTGCCTTATGTGTGTAATCAACCCAACTAGTGTGTTTTTAAACCAAAGCTTGTTCAGTTCTCTTTGAAGTGCCTAAATGCATGACTCCATGCCTAATGAAAGGATTTAGGCAACTAGTCTTTGGCATAGTAGGCATGCCTCCCCTCAGAATCACCAAGAATGTTGACCAATTTTCACCTTCCTATAATTTGTTCAACCATTTTCATGGAGAGCTGAACAATAGTTGCAAGAACAAGTCATTTTAGAGGTCCAAAATTGTAAGTCAAGGAGCCTAAAGTGTTTTGGGTCCATTGTATTGTATGTCGAGTTCTTCACAAGTTAAGTCTTGGACTCTCATAAACTTGAGTTACTCCTCAAGACCAAGTCAAATTCTCTAAACGATTCAACTTTATAAAATTTCATGAATAGAAGTAATCTAGGTTTACGAACACGAATTAATCCTTTCAATGTTTTGTAGTTTTTAAACGATGCATGACTTCAGGTTTTCCAAGGAGCTTTACTTATGACTTTTATAAGCAAAATCAATCAAAAAACCTGAAATGGTCTTGATAATGTTCCCCCCTCAAAGTGTCCCTTTGAACTTTTTTGAAGGGCACTTTGTTTTCCCAAGTGTCCCTTTGAACTTTTTCGAAGGGCACTTTTCTTGACCAAGTGGCCCTTCAGACTTTTTCGAAGGGAACGTTTCTTCAAAGTGACCCTTCAAAAAAGTTTTTAAGGGAACCTTTTATCCCAAGTGTCCCTTCGAACATTTTTGAAGGGTACTTTGTTGTCTAAGTGACCCTTCATAAAAGTTCTAAAGGGCACTTTTCTTCTCGAGTGACCCTTCAGACTTTTTCGAAGGGCACTTTGTTGTCTAAGTGACCCTTCAAAAAATTTTTTAAGGGCACTTTTATTTTTGAGTGACCCTTAAAACTTTTCTAAATGGCACTTTATCTTTGGAAATGCCCTTCAAAAAAGTTTCAAAGGGCCATTTCCTTTGGAAATGCCCTTCAAAATTTTCTAAAGGGACCCTGCACCTTTCCCAAGTTTCCTTCGAGAAAAGTTCCTAAAGGAACTAACCATTACCTTTTGGGAAAAATAATTGAAATAATTCTTTTGGACAAATTTTTTGAAGGAATCACTTCAAAAAAATTGCTCGAAACATAAACCCGACCCGATGGATCCCCATGACATGTCGTAGGACATCAAGTTTAATACAACCAACTAGTCATTGGGATTCAAAGATGATATGCCACAGGATGTCAAATTTAGGGTGGATAACTAGCCATTGGGATTCAAAGACGATGTGCTATAGGATGTCAAATTCATGCCTAAAGTCTTCAAGCAAGAAGTAAAGCCATTCAGAGAACTCGATAGGGTCTTAAGTAAGGATAGTGCAAATTGGGTTTCCCAAAGAGCTTTGCTTATGACTTTTACAAGTAATAGTAATTAAAAATACTAAAAGGGTAGTGATAATTCTTTGCATGTTTTCAAAAGAGCTTTGCTTATGACTTTTACAAGTAGAAGCAATCAAAGAACCTGAAGAATCAAGTAGAAGTAAAGTCACTTGGAAAAACCGAATGGGTCTGCAGTGAAAAATGTAAGAGCTCTCAGGAAGAATCTAAGGTTCATAGTAACAATCCAAGACATTTATTATGGAGGGTCATCTCACCATTGATTTTGTAGTGATCTTGGTCATTTAAGGAGGGCAAACCAAAGAGAAGGACAAACTCCAATTGAATGAGAGAACAGTTGAAATTAGTTTCAGTAGGATGGTGATTGCAAACTATTTTGGAGGATTCTATTTTGGCACCCAAGAGCTCTCTCTTCTCTCCCTCTTTTTATATAAATAATACCCTTGGGCTCTTGTTTTATCATCCAAAGATAGTGCAATGAAGCCCTGCCAAAATATTTTTCCATTTTGATGCCTTTGAGCAAAGAAGCATAAGTCTATTTTATTTCTAAGTTTTAGACATTTGCCCGGGCATGCAAGAGACACATAGTGATAGCAAGTGATGTTTTATCCTTATGTTCATTGTCCTTCATGTTTTTGAGCAAAGAGTTGATCCAACAGGTCATGTAGAGTGCATTCTAACTATATGAGATTTTTGCACCTATATAACCTTTTTTTTGGACTGTACAGGTTGTCTTTTCTAGTTATTTACCTTGTGTGATCTCATTCATTTTTGTCTCTACATTGAAATACTTGTGTTGGAATCTTCTAGGGATTGAATTATAGACTATATTATAATGTATTGTGCATAAGTATAGGGCATACATATGGATACTAATTCTTGGTGTATCACCATCTTAGACTAAGATTTTCATTTATGCAAACTTCTGACTCTTTTCACTCATATAACTGGTTCAATAGTTTTATTGCACAAAAAGCTAATATAAGGAGCTAACCCTTTCAACCTAGAGGTTCATTTCCACTTATAGGCACACCCACAGGCCTAGAAATGTCCCAACATTACCCAAATCTGGAGGAGGCCTGAACAACCCTCTTCTAGGGTGCAAGATTTGGAGACAATAAGTACTATATTCCTATTCCACCAAATGGACCTTCTTTCCCTCCCACCATCTCCCTTTTCAAAGGAAGACCAATTGTATGAAAGGTAAGTGAAGACCATTTGGTGGAAGAAAAGAGTGTTTCAAGTGAATGTGACGAGGAAATCATCATTGGCAATCTTCGTTATACCATCAAATCATACTTGAGACACAAGGAAGAAAACTAGTATTTTTGGCACACTCATGATGAAGAGGAAGCTAAGCTTGAAGAAAAATGCATCACCTTGTTTGAGGAATTTCCACTTTGTGTGATAGAGGAAGACCTTGAGAGTGAACAAAGCATATAAGAGGGCCATGAGCTAAACCTTTGTTAGATGGATGAGCTTCCATTTCACATGAGAGAAGAAGAAGATCATCCCAATTGGCATGGTTTTGATCTTGATAAATGAGATAATGATGGCATGGCAGTATTAAGGGTTGAGGTTGTAGCAAACCTTGAAGAAAATGATATTCCCCAAAGTGAACAAGGTGAAGGATTAAATGAAGTGGTAATAGTTCCTAGTAAGCAAAAGGTGGACCTTAATGAGGCAAATTTGTAACTATACCATGCCTTCATTGAGGAGTTTGAAGTCCTTGTCAGGTCTACAGTCCCTAAGGAGAAGTATAAGAATTCTACTAAAGTCATCTTCCCTCCAAGTGGACAAAGAGGAGACCCTAATGAAGAGTGGAAATAATACCTTGAGCTCCTTCAATATATTGAGAATCTTTGTATCCCTACACCTCCTAGTGAAGGCATTGATATGGTGGTTGTCAAGCTCAGAGAACATGCTCAAGAAGATGTTGATCAAAAAATATCTCAAAAAGAACTTGATGAAGCTTGGGGGAAGTATATAGAGCTCCTTGAAGATCTTGAAAATCTTGAAAAAGTTGACAAGCAAAATGACATCCCTCAAAATGCCATGGAATATCAAGAATAGTGTCTCAGTGAACCATTAGAAATTGAGGTTACAGCTATCCCTATGAATTAGAGTATGATCACTTTTGAAGGCACTTTCAATGTATAAGAAAAACATGAGGTGAATATTAAACCACAAGAATATCTTGTGTTTGTAGGAATTATGTTTGCTTCAGTTGATCCACTTGGAGACAAACCAAGGAGGTTGAAAATCAAAAAAAGAGATGATTTAATAAGAATGACACCTAAACAACAGCTTGTTCCTCATCTCTACCAACCACATGGAGAACAAATAAGAGGTTTTTGCTTTGATCCTAGGGGAATGGAGGTATTTTGATCCATGTATATATTAGGTTAATCTTTTTCTTTCTCCAAGTGTCTCTAGCACATGTTGTTTAGTTATTTGTTTCTCTCTTTTCCCTAAATGCCTCTTAGCATAATGTGATGTCTTACTTTGGTGTGTGTGTCTCACTTTGTTGTGTGTGTCTTGAAGGTGATATCAACCGTATCAACTTGTTATAAGGGTTTGCAGTCAATTTTTAAGGTCTAAATCATGTTTATTATTGAGTGACGGGTAACTCCATGGCCCAATAGACTTCTAAGGCTACCAATCTAGATGTTCAATAGGCAAATTATCCCTAGAAGTCACCAAAAATGTTGGCTAATTTAGCCACCTTTGATCATGGTATGTTCAAAAAAATGTTGGGCTATCTAACCTTGAAAATGGTCCTCTATAAGGTATTTTAGCATTGTTTTAAAGTATTTGCAAAAGATAAGGTTTAATATTCCATTTTTTTAGCTTGTCAAGGTCATTTTTGTGTTAAGTCCAATGTGCCTTGAGCTTATTAGGGTTAGTCCAAAGGTAAAATAGGTGACTTGGATGTTTTAATACACTTTTATAAGTATTTTGAGGAAGATTCCAATGTGAATATGATAGGTTTAAGTTAGAAAATGATAGATTTTAAACCCATCATACCTGGGAGGTCAAGATTGTCATTTGCAACCAAAAACAAATGTATCCCATGGGTTATCAAAGAAATAATGATTTATTTCAAGTTATTATACATAAATAAGACATTTATCAAGGATCCTTATGCCAAAACCATGCCAAAGCAGAAGCTATAATTACAAACAAGGCAATAAACTACTCAAGATCTCCATCAAATCAGATGCAAATGAAGAAGAGTTAGTTTCATGGTATTGGTTGATGGAGGAGATGAAGGATAAGAACTAATGATAATAGTGGTTTAATATCACCCATATTCCCTAAAAATTTGTGACAATAAGTCTAGGTTTAAATGCCAAAGCTTTATGAATAATCACTAACAAGTTTGTTGCCCCTAAAACTCTAGCAAAACCCCAACTCCTCATCTTAATTATTCTCACAACATTTATGATCTCATTGATTTAAAATAATAGTTTTAAAATATCATATGGGTTATAATATGACTTCCCAAATTATCTCCAAGAAATATCTAAGCATGAGCAAGCATCATGTGAGAGAACAGGTCTTCAAAGTGGAGAAAATGTAAGGGGGGACAATTAGAAAAGGGTGTTTTTAGGAGGTTTATGTGATTTATTGAATGCATACAATAGTTATAAGATATATAGGGTATATTCATATCCTATAAAAAAAATTAATTAGGTCTTTATACCCCATAAAACTCAAGATATGCCCATTTCTCTCTCTCTAGGTGTCTTGTTCTTGATTTCTGAGTTGTTGTAAACCTAAAAAGGAATTTTCATGATGTTTTTTGTGGTTTATCATGAAAAAATAGTGACTATAATGGTTATAGGGTTTAATATAGTTTAAAACCCAAATTTAATCATCTCTCGAGACCCTTTAGAACTCAAAATACAAAAAAAAATAGCAAATCACCCTGCTTGTTGCCCCACAAACCTAGATTTCACAAAAAAGTGGATAACTTGAGTTTTAATCCTATAGAACCTATGAAATTTGGAATTAAGTTATATTTAAACCTTTAATAAATTTTAAAATTATTATCATTTATGTATGGTACCTGAGGAAAGATAAAACTCAAAAATATATTCCAAGTCTGTTAAAAATGGAAAAAAACAGTCTTCAAAAGGACCAAAAGTGGCACAATTCAAGAATGAAGGAATGCCTTGAAACTTAATTTTCAAATCCTATAAGGCTATTCAATATGTTTCATGTGTTTTCAAGGCATTTTTCCATTTTAATGGTGAGCTAAGGCCATTAGACATGCCAAAACAAGGGCTTCTTAAGAGGTTTTTTGAAACTAGAATGAGGAATTTTAGGTATATGGTAATAAATCAAATCAAAAAACATGGAGTTTCAAGTATAATGAGACCTATATCATGGTTTTAAACACATTTAATACCCTTAAATTCCTTTATGAGTTCAAAATGGGCCATTTCCAAGTGTTAATAAGCCTAAAGATAGCTAGATGCAAGTGTGGACTTGTAACTCTTCAATCAATAAAAGAGGGCAATTTCAAGAGAATAGTGACGAGTCATTGAAAACAATGAATAAATACTATGCCATATATAAATATATAATCATAAAAAAAGGTAAAATCATGTAGGATAATAATATAGGTCTACAATTTTATTGTATTTTATTGATATTATAACTAATTCATGATTGGAGGAGAGCCATCATAGGCTTCCTACACACCCTCCTTCTCTCTCTCTCCTCTCTATTATCCTATATGTACTCTTGAAAGTGAAGTTTAAATCATCCACAACATGAGTATGTTGAATCCTTGCTCCATTTGTAATCCATTGGATCAATAAAGACTGATTTTTGCCTTCTACTACTATGTTTAGTGTAAACTCGTGAATGATTGATATAGTCTTGTGGTGATTTGATTCCCCTTGATTTAATGTCTCATTATTATTACCTCTATGAATTTTGTGTCTCTATTACATGTTTTATTTAGTGTTATACTATTTTATTATGTTTATTATAAGTGGAATACAACTATCCCTCGTAATCATACTTGAAATCCTTAACCTCTTTGTAAATTACTTATGTAATAGGATCAAATTAGGAGTTGTGTATGTATAATTCAGTCCCATGGTTAATTGTGAACTTTAAAATGAGTGTATAATATTAAAACATTTGGTGTATCACCCCTTTTTTCATTTCTTTAAACTTTCTCTTTCCCTTTTCCTTATAATTTGAGAAGGTGTAGTGATAATATAGGTGTAGCATCAACGGAGCCAACCCTCTCTAGAGGTTATTTTTAGACATAATCTACCCACAACCTTAAAGATTTCCCATTGTGTCAATTGATTGAGGATACTTGAAACACCTCCTAAAATGGTGCAACTCAAAGTGGCAATAGGTACAACCATTGCTATTAAAGGTTATGATAGTCTTACTAGGACACCTCTTAGGGGTATCACATTGTCTGTCACCATAGGTCCAAGATTTTTTTAGTGTGTTTTCATGCATTTTTA